>CM060560.1:180705843-181255843 GCA_030625065.1 Alectoris magna | reverse complement strand
AAGACAACTGCCCTTCAGAGTATATGGGTGTTTTATGCCTACTTATTTTTACTGCAGAGCTGGGAACTTAAGGAAATACTGTGAACAAATCTCAGATAACTTGGACTTAAGAATAATAAGATAATGAGAATTGAAAAGATGATAAAAATTTGTTTGAAGCCAGAAAATAGCTTTCCAGAAGTACATTTGTCCTTTCACATTGGCTACTTTAAATATTTCTGATTTTTGTTTTCTTTTCCTTAGTAATTGCTATAAATGCAGCAATCAGTACTACACTTTCCCCATGACATTTTCAAATGCTTTTCTGGTCCTTCCTCTTCCTTTCCTGGAAGTAATATGTTTTTCTATGCATTGAATGTAGCTTTGAAGAGTAGTTCTGAAATTATGTGCCAAGAAATAAATAAATAAATAAATAAATAAATAAATAAATCTACTTAGTAGTGGCATATTTTTATCACATACAATCTGTTAGTTTAGCCAAACTAATTAGAAAATGAGCAATTAATTCATCACGGAAACTGAAACTCAGTTGAAACATATTTACATTTCTTTTTAAAAAAAAATACTGTTTATATGAACATATATTTTAAACTGGAAACAATAAGATTTTTAGTCAACTGAATGGTAATGGTTTGGTCATAAATATTGTTATTTGCAATTGGAATATTATTTGTAAATAAATGAATATTTTCTTAGTTTATTTAATCATAAGTTAACAGGTAAGCTATCTGATTCTCATATTGGAATTCAGTTGGAATTTGATTTGGTTTTAAACATTAAATTTCCATGAAGAAAACTTTTGTTTTATTTTTATACATTGTAGGTATTTAACTTACAGAATCTCAGAGTGGCTTAGGTTGGAAGGGACCTAAAAGGTCATCTAGTTCCAGCTCCCTCTGCCATAGGGAGGGCTGCCACCCACCAGATCAGTCTGCCCACCCTGGTCTTTAATGCCTTCAGTGATGGGGCATCCACAGCTTCTCTGAGCAGCCTGTGCCAGTGCCTTACTACCCTCTGAATAAAGAATTTCCTCCAAACAGCTAATCTAGATCTCCCCTCTCTTAGTTTAATACCACTCCTCTCTTGTCCTACCACTATTTTCCATGTGAAATGTTGGTATCCCTTCACGTACTGGAAGGTCAGTGAAGTCTCCTCAGAACCTTCTATTCTCCAAGCTGAACAAGTCCACCTCCCTCAACTTTTCTTCATAAAAATGGTGCTCCAGCCTTCTGATAATCCTTGGACCCTCCTCTGGACCCACATCAGCAGCTCCAGAGTACTTTTAAAGAATGCAGTAATAGTTAACCTGTGTGTTGATGTCTGTGATTCCTCTTATTAAGGAATATAATGTAATATATAATAGTAAAACTATTGTACAATATTAGTCATTTCAAAAAAGCCATCCATACTCAGAAATATTTACTCACTCAGAGAAGTGAGATCGTACTCAGGTGAGAAGTTGGTATGATGTTACTCCATCTTTTAAAGGGATAAGCATTTAAGTATCCATATTTTGAATAAAGCAACTTTGGGTTTAGTAGTCTAATGTGTTGGTGTGCTTTATTGCCTGTCTTTTGTCACAGAACAGAAAGATAGCTATGTCTGTAGTCATATATATCAGAAATATTTGACTGCTAACATACTCTCTTTGGAAAAAAGAAAATGAAATAATACTACATGCATTCTAAAAAACAAACAAACAAACAAACAAAATTGAATGTTTGTTTTTACAAGTATTAAACATAATCTTTTTTTTACAATTACAATCTAATCAGTGTCAACAGTTATCCTGACTACCTGAATGTAGTGAATAGCCACTTAAAAAATCCTCTGTGTGTACATATAGATAATTGTCCTAAGCTGTGGGCTTCTTTGTGGCTTGCTGCAGTTTACAACAGAATATATAAATTTTAACAAGGAAACTGTTAAAGAACTTTAGTGGACAATACAACCTAAGATCATTGAGGAAGCAATAGCATTTCACTAAAACCGTAAAAGTAGAAGTATGTCTTTTACTAGGAGCAACAACTGGAACTTATTACACAAACTTTATTAAAATCTTGTCCTTATATATCTGCTTTTTAGAATTTCTTTGTATTTTGCTCAAGAAAAAATATGCAAACATGATTTTTTGTTTGTTTGTTTGTTGTTTGTTTTATTTTAAATTATTTTATTTTTGGCTTTCAGTAGAATTTATACTGAAAAGTATATTTTCTTTAATTGCTTTCTTTTTTTTTTTTCCTAATGCAGAGTAAAATGCCAATAACATTGGCTATAATGGTGCTGTGTGCAGCGTAAATGGAAGCACCGCAGAAAGAGAGTGAGAAAAGGTAGCAACACATGTTCAGCAAGTGACAGTGTCAGAGCAGGTGCAATACCTGAGGTCAGCACGGCACAATGTGTTCAGACATCACTCAGCTGAACTCCCCAGGGTTAAGTGGAATCTCTGAGAAACTAAAAAAAATTCTTCCTGGGTTGAAGAAAATCTGTAATTAGACCAATTAGACCAACAAAAGCAACCACTTACATGAGCCATGATTATTGTATTGTGTAGGAATTTGCCAGTAATAAAGGCATGTGGCTAAGTTCCTTGAGAAAAGAATTTCTCACTTAAAAATTGTTCCTAAATTATTGCCAGTGGATTCTCCCTCTGGAACTCATTGTATTGTAAAAAGTGCAATAATGGTAAGTACTGTCACAGACACAGTGCATACATAAACCATCCTTAAGAGTGTGCATTTGAAATACTGAAACAAAAATAATACATATACAAGCTATGTAAAGTCATTACAGCCAAGAAGGTAATAACCCAGTTTAGGGCCCTCCTCACTATTCTCTACCACCAGAGAGATGCTTTATAAAATGGAGGAAAGATAGATGAATAAATGTTGCTTTTTGTTTGTTTGTTTGTTTGTTTGTTTGTTTGTCTGTTTTTTTGCTTGTTTTGTTTTGTTTTGTTTTTAATTTTATGCATAGAAATTCAGAAAATAAGTTATAGAAATGTGGACTTCCCAAAATGAAATTCTGCCTGCTTTGCTGTTACAGGAGAGTTGTGGACAAAGTTAGAAGTAGGGATCTGAGGGTACAAGAGATGGGGAGGCATCTAAGAGGCAAGAGAATCTAGGAAGCTTACAGATGACCGTGGTAACTGATGTGCAAGTTTACGTGTTCGGGATTTGGAGAAGCATTGACATGATGTGATTTTGTCTCTGTCCATTTTGACAAATGTTTATGATGTTTCAGTAGTTTATAGACTGAGCTCAATTTTAAATGAGCTGCTAATGTATTTATCATTATGGAAATCAAGTAAGTATTTAATTCATTCCAGTAAAACCTTTATTGTCTTGCAGAGTTCTGTGATTGCATGCATTCATTTGACAGGACATCCTCAAGTTGCTTTTTCTGTGCAGCACAGAATAATGGTAGCAATGCTTAAGAGGCAGCCATGCTAAAAGCTAATAAAAACTTATTATTCTGTGTAACTGCCCTATAGTCTCAACACTTTGTTGATATCTTTTCTGTCATGACCTGAATGTTTATATTATACTGAATTATATGCAACCCTTTAAAGCTGTATATTGCTTTTGCTACTAGCTTCATGACATGATAGCTATATTCCAGTGTATATGTAGGTTGTGTGTTTGTTTTGTTTACCTTTATTTATAGTAATGGGTTCATTTTAATGAGTCTGTTCATGTGATGTATCATAATTACATATTTCAGGGATAAATGTGAACCAATTTATTTGTAGAAGAGGGTAAGCCCTTGGTTTGTAATCTTTACACCATCTTCTGAAATCCTTCACTTCTTCTGATATTCCAGCTACTCAGGGCTAAACATCACTTGCCTGCAGACATCATTTTTAGTGTGAGCTGTTAGGGAACAATGAATATATATATATATGTAGTAAAGACAGGCGTACTTTTTTTAAAGACTCTATTTGAAATGTCTTCTTTAAGATTAGCAAAGTATCTTTACTTTCCTATCTATATCCTCATTCTGCAGGAGGCTCCTGATGGTGTGTAAAAGCTTTGAAATGCATGCAAGGGAACAATTCATGATGTCTCTTCCTTAAGTTTGTATGTGATTAGATGTAGAGCTATTAATATCTCTTGCAACACACTAGTACTTTCAGTAATGAAGGCATGTCTGACCATAAATGAAATTGTGCTACTTACACAGAAAGCTGAGTACCCCCGAAAGGCTAGATTCATTGTTTTTACCTCTACCTAAGATTGAAGACGTTCAAATAGTGGCTTGTTCTTCAGGATCAGACTTTCTGTGGCAGGAATTTTTATTATTACTATTACTATTTTCTGTATATCAATTAATTAAATTAAGACTGTAAACAAACAAACAAACAAAACCAAATGCAGTATTAGTAGACAAGTTTTTAGTATATCAGTGTTTGTTTTTAACAGCTGAGATAATTCAGTTTATGTTTTCTACAAAGGCACATCAACAGTGTAGCACAAGAAGCTCACTTCTTCAAATTGTTTTCAGTGTATAGTTAAAATTATCACCACAAGATGGAGTTGTGAACTTTCCATCATGAACAATCATTTCATTGTATCAACAAGGAGTAAACATCATTTCTTTCTGTTATACTTCCCTTATATCTGAAACCTGCAGGAATGTTTATCAGCATAAACATTCAATAGAAGAAGGTAACAACTTTGAAACTATTTATATGGCTAAGATAGAGTCTTAATGCATTGTTACTGATGGTTTTAAACCTGCACTTTTTATCTCTTCTAGTCAGATAAGTTCATAGTCAAAGGAAGCAGGAAAAATAAATAACGAAAGAAAAAAGTAGTAGATTCTCATATATTGTTACTGCCTAAGAATCTTTTCTTCATCTTTTCCTATTCTCTTATATATTCACTAAGAACAATGGACCTGCAACATATCAAAGATGTTGCAAAGATGATCTTATTACTGCTTACAAAGAAGGAACTTTCTGCTACATTGACACTTGAAGTTTTGAAAATGAAAGCAGAGTCTACACATACCACATATATAAACAATGAGTTTTTATAGTATGTGGGATTTAGTATAGTTAGTTTGCTGTTTAATGAATGTCTTATGAAATGCAAATTCTAAGAACACTTTTTAGTTTCGGTTGATGCTTCAGTTTACGTGATTAATTACTTTGTAACTGTGATAAGATTTTAAAATACCGACGGTGACTGAACAACTAAGTGAGTTTAAAGGACTTTCTGTTTAATCTGTACAATAAATATAGTTTCAAAAAATTATCAGTGTTTCTATTCCATCGTAAATTAATATTTTTATAAATACTTATTATAGATCTTTGTTTGATTTTCTGACTTGTTTCTTTTAATTATGTAGGCTTTAGAGTCTGAAAATGCATGCAGAACTCTTGCTGTTTTATAAGGTAATTGCTGGAGTTAATTGCTAAAGCTGTAGCATGAAAGCTGGTGGTGCTTTGGTACGTCGTGGTGCTGAACGGACAGCTCATGGCAGTGCTAAGCTTTGCTTCGATGGTGGAGTATGCACAACGGTATAGAAATTGTTAAAGTATATAAGTTTTTTGAAAAATTGCATTTAAAGTAAATACGGTTGATTATAGAAAATAATTTGTTGTGTTCCTCTTCCTTATGGAATACACTACAATGTCTGAGGTCATACAGTCCTGTACTTTATGAGGAACCTTCCTTTAAATGATCCTGCTTTAATGCTTAGATGAACAAGAAAAGTAAAATATTGGTATTTGTGTTCTTCTTTTTCTTCCACTCCTCCCGTCTCCCCCCCTTCCATTTTCATTAGTTTATGATATGGTGTGTTAATTCTCCCTCACCTTCTCTGCAAATCCCTTGCTTTGGGATATCACGCAATATGATTTTAATCTGTTATGTTACTCAATAGTAATGAAAAGTTCAAACTATTAAGCTTTAATTGAACAAAAGCAAACCAGCAGAATTATAATGAGGCAATTAGCGCTTTGCTCTAATTTTCTTTAACCCAGTTATTCAGTCATTAGTAATTTCATCTCTGATATATTAAGCAAACTTTGAAAAATCTATTGATCTTATAAATTTTCATACGCTATTCATCGTTTTAGAAGACAAACAGAAAAAAAAAAAAACAAAACCCAACAATTAACAAAACACCTTTACTATGAAGGTAAATGTTGGAACTCTTCAGAATAAACACTAAATTCAGTAGTTTCAAACACATAAATACGAGGTTGTGCTTTTCAGTATTGTAGGAAATGATCTCATTAATGACCAGGAATGATGTCTTCCTTTGTAGGGTCAGAAAGACTTCTGGTCTATCTTTCCTAGTTGTTCTCTCTGTTGACTTAAATGTCGTAAGTGTGTTCAGTGTATCAGCTCAAATTCTCCTGAAAATATTTAAAGTATGTCATACCTTTTGTGATCTGGCCCTCTACTTCATACAAAGGCCTACTCAGACTTATACTTCAACAGGATGTAGTACAAAAACAAATTTGAGAACAAAATTTGGCCTTGTATATTTGAAATTCTAGAGTGATCACTGCTGTTCTGTTGATACTTCTATTTATTAAGGGTTAATTATTGAAATTATTTGTAATAGTATGTTGTTATCCATGTACCATGATTACCTTCCAAATGAAAGAATGCCTTTATCTTTTCAAATTTTAAATAATGCTGTAATTCCTAACATTTTTGTAAAGTAATATATTAATAACCAAAATAACTAAATTCAGACCCAGACAATTCTCGTATGTTAAAAATAAGGCAAACACGTTAACTCAGATTGTAGAGCTAATCATACATTTGTGCAAAATGCCAGCTGTATGTTTAAGAAATCTTGGTGATATGGTATAGTTTCAGAACTCTAAGTTAAGTTCTATATTAGATTTCAGAAAATTATATTTTATCTAACCTCTACCCATTTAAGAGCAAATTTAGAGCAGAGAGAGATCTAAGAAATAATCTTAAACAAAATAAATTGGGCGTCCATTTAGAAGAAATGTAACATTTTAAGCTATCTGTTTTGGTGGAGTTCTTCCATGTAGCTGTGCACATTGGCTTCCATCACAGAAACTACATATGTTTTTCTAGAAATTGCAAGCACAATTCTAAGTCAGGAGCATTGTGTAAGGAAGAAGGCATTTATTAAATGGGAGTATTAAGAAAAAGCAGAAAAAAAAATAATTCTAGTATTTTCCTGTTCTCTGACAAATAAGCAGTGCTGATCTTTTCAATAGTTTACAGATTTCATCTGACAAAACATTGCACAGTCTTCATGGAGACAGCTGGATAGACCTTTTTTTTTTTTTTTTCCTGATGTTATCATGTTATTTTCTTACTGTATTTCTTTTCATAGGCAGAACTATGTCATTATATATATATTACTGCAAATGCAGAAAAGAAGTCTATTTAAACTTAAGAATTTATTATTATTATTTGCTGTGTAAGAGTGATTGACCACTGGAAGATGTTGTTCAGAGAATTTGTGGAGATCCATGTCCTGACATTGAAACAGTTGTGAGCAACCAGCACGTTAGCTTTTCTCTGACCAGGGAGTTTGAACTAGAAGATCTCCAGAGATTTCTTCTACCTTCAACTATTTTGTAACCCCATGATTCTGTGAAACTGGAGAATATTTTCCATGTTTCAAGGTGAAGGGAGGCTACTTGGGGAAACTTTATGTTTTCAGTCTGAATTTTTATGCAATAACTAGCAGGAATTCCACAGATTGCTGTTATTTAATGGGCCAAAGTGAAAAAGACTTGTCCATAGTCAAAAACAAGAACAAAAACAAACAAACAACAAAAAAACCCAAACCACCTCACATCTAGAAGACTATCTTTTAGAAATCCTCTAACTGGAGATTATTAATACAGACAATAAAAATTATACCTTTGTAAGAGAACGAATTTGCTTTGCTTGTGCCATTCTATGAGATGTTACCTCTAGGGTGGCAGTCTGTTAGCTCCTGGTAAAATGAGCACAGTGCAGCTCATGAGCAAATGTCAAGTAACATTTTATGACATTTTTGTTTACTGACTCTTCATCATTCACTTTGCTGGTTATGTGGATAGTGGTTTTCCGTTTTAAGTGGAGTCATCCATTTTAACTGATGCTCAAACTGATGCTCCTTTCCTCTATATGATTTTCCCACGAGGAATAGCAAAGGCTGTTGTCTATACCATCACAACTACCTGGAAATCCTACAGCTGGCTTAGATCCCTGCATTTCCCTCATATGCTTAACTTTCAGTTACCAGTATGGGATTCCTGTGGCATTTTCATTAGTGTTTGACCGAGCACTCCAGAAGCTTCACAGCCCTTATTAACATATGAGAAGGTTTGCTGGAAACTTCCTTTAGATTCATTGCTCTTGCCAGTTTTTGTTTGTTTGTTTGTTTGTTTGTTTGTTTGTTTTAAAGCATCCAGCAGGCTCCTCTGTGTAATAGACAAAGGCGTATTTTAGGTATATTTTCTCTTTGAGTGAGGACATGTACTTCTGTGGTGATTGTGGCAGCTAAACTCCACTACAACTGATCTCTCACTCCCCATTCTCAGAGGAAGAGGGGAAGAAAATATGATGAAAGAGGAGGACACGGGGATTAGTATAAGGACAGGGAGATCACTCAGCTATTACAGTCATGGGCAGACTCAACATAGGGATATTAATATAATTTAATGGCTATCACTAACAGACTAGAGCAGTGAGAAACTGGCTTTTGTTTACTTTCGGATGAGTGAATGTTTTCTCCCAGTCAGCTGTGTATCTCTGGTGATGAAGTAGCCTGGGAAATAATCTATTCCAACGAGATAACATGGCCTGAACTCATATCACAAAAAGTGTGTTGCAGGCTTGAAGTCTTGGTTTTTCCCTTAAGAACATTTCCTCCAGTCTTGTTTCACTGCTTAAAGACCACTTCCCACCTGCATCTAGGAACTACTTAACACTATTACTCCTTCAGTTGGACGCGTTTTCCAGCTAACTCTAACTAACCTCTGTTGCAACAATCTCAAAAGAAATGAAAGGAAATAAAGAAATTGTCATGCAGGTAACGATTTTGTTGTCTATCATCTGTCCTTTTTTTGGCTTTTATGAAACAACCACCACCTATACTCATCATATTGAATCAGAGTGTGTTTTTTACAGGTGTAAACAAAAGCAGGTAGCTTACAGGAACAGGCAGACAAGTTCAGCATAGTGTTGGAAAAATCAGAGAAAATTAAAAGCTACTTACGCAACCTAACTGGGTACCTACGCTCTTTAATAACAAGAGTCTCTGTTTTTCTAACCTCATTATTTTACCTGTGTATAGTTCATCTACATATTATTTTTTTCTATTATTTAATGGCAATTAAATTTAGCCAGTTACCTAGTTCTTGCAGTTTTCTCATTCTGAAATGAAGGTATGATACCTGCTTGCTGTTCTCAAGATCAGAGGCTGTGTACTAAAGCAGAGGAGAGCCTAGAAACCCAGCCTACAACCCCCTTTTTTGGGGGCAGCACTGGACTGCTGATGCCAAAGGGGAACACTGCTCTCAAAGTGATATTTAAATGAATTCAGTGCTGTCAGTTCATTGTGGTCAGACCATGATTTTTTTTTATCTATTGGGAAAGTAAACACCAATAAGAAATCTCAATGAGAGAATGAGAGAGAAGGAAGGAATAATAGATTCCAAACTGGGATTCATTGAGAACAGGCATTCTGAATGGCTGTTTCTACTATTTGTACTGCAATAATATGTATATATATATGTACATCTCAATACACATTGAGATTGGGGTGAATCTCAAGACACAGCATAGTCTATACTCTTACAAGAATGAGGATTACCCCTAATGGATATTTATTTAAGTAAAAAAAAAAAAAATAATAATAAAAAAAAATCACGTTAAGACGTGTCTTCCCCATCAGTGATAATCTGCGCCATCATTTAACTGTCCTGATAGCTAGACTGTTTTCAATTAGCATCTGATGTAAATCCCCTCTGCTATGTTGGTAGCTCTAATTAAAACCAGATCTAATTTATCTACATCTTTCTTAAGACATGAAGCCACAAACTGAAAAATGTGCTATTGTTGGAACTGCAGGAGCGAAGTTTAACAGATGCTGTTTGCCTTGTCTCTTTTTTGTTTTGTTTTTGTTGTTGTGTTTTTTTTTTTGTTTTCTTTTTTTTTTGTCAATGAATTCCAAAATTATGCTTAACTTTGTTTCAACATGGTGTTTTTGGATCATTGTTCACTTTCTGATCCACTACCCTTTCATATCTTTTTCCATTACTTATGCAGTTATCCAACACTTTTAATTGTTTGAATATTTAGCATTTGAGGAAAATTACGAAAATTTCCCCTTCCAAAATGAAAGACAATGTGCTGTGTTCCTGATTCAGTAGAATTGTGTTATTGTTTGATCAGATCTCTGAGTTCATAATACTGTTAACCTCTCTAAATTACTAAAAAAATTATCCTATAATATGGAGAACAACCTTGATGCTGAGTGCATATCTTTGCATGATTCTAATATTTAATTTATAAGCCAAATTCTTTTCTCTGTTTTTCTGGGGTAAATACACTTACTGCAGTTGTCCCTCCTGATTTGACCTCATTAAAACTGAAAATACTGTATACCTCTTATTACACAAATAGAAGAAATAGTTTATCTGAAAGAAACCACGTTGGGAATATAGTTAGCCTGTTTTTGTTTGTTTCTTTGTTTTTGTTGTTGTCTCTTTTCTATTTTTCACTCTTTTCCTTCTGTATAACGTAATGCTTTACATCATCTGAAGGAAAATATTTTTTGTATTAAAATCCTATTCTGGATATGGTGCATCCTGTTTTGGATATGGTAATTGGGGAATACGCTTCTATTGCTCTTCTATATTAGAACCAGTTATGGCCCATATAACTGTCATTGTTTCAGTAACCTGTAAATTCGTTGCCATAATGAAGCTTCTCAATAAACAAAGTTATTCTTATTTATTAAGGCAGCAATTGAATCTGCAGCTGAACAGAGAGGCTTATTGTGTAAAGATCTGAGGTTATACATAACATATTTTGAAATGCTGTATATGGATGGCAGAATATAGTCATGGTTACGGCAGCGAGCAGGAAATCACAGTTTTGAGTCTTGGCTGTGCCACAGACTTTCTGTGTGACTTTGGACAAGCTACTCTTTGTGCATTAGCTAATAATACTATCTCTATCTCCCAGGGGTGTTGTGAGAATACATTCATTAATGTTTGTAAGGCGCTTGGATACTATAGTGATGGGGCCATATAAGCACTTAGAGAAACAATCCATTTTTGCAACAATGTGCATCTCCCTGACTAAGGACTTTTTTGCTGGAAGTTTTTCATCGATGCTTGTTATGAATAAATCTACTTTATAATGATACAGCGAGGTTAAACTGCCTTTTGGAGTGCAGTCTCACTTTAGTATTCAGAACAGGTGGGAACAGTCATAAGTTTGAAAGCTGTTCCCAAGGAAAGAGAATAGAATTTTTATACTCAGGAATTTGAATAGAAAAGATACCTCTCCTGATTCATCTAGTTCAAAACATGGAGGATTATTTACATCTGTATCTGTCTCACAAATAGTTTATTCTATTTTAAGCACTTCTCATTACATTGTCTAAACTACCTCCTCAGGCAAGTCATTCCATTGCCTAATTGCCTTTAAAGTTAAACAGTTTGCTCAAATGTCTACCCCATTTTTTTTTTTTTCCTTGTGGAAATAAGCTGCTCTTTCAGTCTGTCCTTTCCTTCTGAAATAACCTTCACTGATTCGTGTTCAGTTCAGACACACAACACAGTTACAGCAGGTTAACAAGGTATTGCTTTAGAGCTGATGGGAGGTAAATTGGTGAGCCACTGTAATTTGATTTGATAATTTGCCCGGCTGAGTGCTGTACAGTATTAAAATCTGAATGTGGGGCTGAGAGCATTAGCACCAAGGAGAAGAAAAAGAATATAAACTATTCCCAAGGCCTTCATAGAGAACTTGTTGATAATAAGTTTCCAATCTAGGGAAATTGTTGCTTCAAAGACTTCATAAAGGGCTGTTTTGTGTTGTTTTTGTTTGTAGAAACTAGAGGCAGAATATAAATTATGGAAGTAAGGGATCTGGACGAGTGTGAGGAGTCCTTCTCAGAAGTGGAAAGGGTTTTAGAGGTTTGAGACTTAGGAAACAAAATATCTGTTCTGCATCAGCATAAAACTTTTTAATTTGGGACCTTGAAATCAACCACATTTCCTGAAGAGAGAGAAGTATCAAATACAAATTGCAAAAAGTTTATGAAAATGCATGGCTGCTGGAAGACAGAAATACTGAAAATGCCCCAGTGGTGGGAAAAAGATACTGTGTGCTTTAAATCTAGAGAATCCACATGATCTTCAGAAGTATCCAATTATGGGAAATGAGCTTACAGTCAATTACAGATGTAAACATATAGTTTAAACCGGCCTAGTTGGTTCCTGGGCCTGTAGGATTGCTTGTTATTAATGTACAGACTGCAGTGAGGTCCATCCCTGCACTATTTGAATATGTACTGAATAGGATTGTTTTTTAATAAAGTTCCTGTGTAAGTGATAGTGGAAATGCTTCTGAAAGTGATGGCTTCTCAAAGGAATATTGCTTTTAAGCTATGGTTAGACTTTATTAGCTATACATGAAGACGGAGCTGTATCATTTTATTATTATTATTATTATTATTATTACTGTATGCGACTGGGAATTGAATGAGTTTGATATCATCCTCTTTTACACATATAAGTGAAATGGGCAGAAAAACTACAAATAAAAGAAAGAAGCAAGGTACAATATTCCAGCACAAAGCTACTACAGAAGGAGCTACAGGTAGCAACATGTAATTTTAACATGGATTCACAATCATCAGTCTGCTCCCAACCTCATGTACTGTATCCTGTTTTCTAGGCTTAGCTAAAGGCTCGGTACAGCCATCTCTTCTTTCAGTCTTTCAGTAGACGCAGGACCTGTGTTGGAGGATTTGTAATCAGAATTCAGGGTTGTTTTTTTTTAGTAAAACTTGTTGCAGGATTGAAATAAAATCAAGAAGAAGCATCATTAACAATAGTCAATAATGAAATTTTATTTTCAGTTAGTTGCTTTTCATAATATCTCTTTTTAAGTTGCTGGTGATTCTGTTAATGAGGCGATATTGCAATCCTTTGTTACCAAAATTTTCCCCAATGACTATGTTTTCATAGTATATTACTGCAATGACAATAAAATTTCTACCAAAATATTTGGGGGGGGGAGGCGGAGGGGGAGGGGGGGGGAATATAACTCAAAGGACCACTGGTATCTTGTTTTAAAAATAGGGAATCTTTTACATTTTATGTCAAACTAATGTTCTTTGATACATGGTATGCATCACAAACACACAAAAATAATTGGGAGAACAGCAATTAATATACTGAAAAACACTGTCCAAAACAAAAGGTACCTGTTTGCATAACTCCATTCTGAACACCAGCCATTAAAAACTATGACCACCACAAACAATGAAAATTTAAGTTTCTGTTAAAATTTTCTCATTCTTCGTTGTGTCTGTCAAAAGAAACATACATATATATATATATATATATATATATATATATATATATAAAACAGTAGTATATCTGAACAGGTAAAAGAAAAAAGGTTAAACCTACTTAAACTACCACGGTTGCATTATTAGAATTTAATGATTGCCTTACCCCATGCCACCAACTTCTTGAGGCACATTTTCTGTACATGAAGCAGTAGGGTGTATAATCTGGAAAGGGTAAGAACCTTTTCCTTATGGCACAGTAGATTATCGTGATTTCTCACAGCAGGAATTCACTGGCTCATATGCTGATTCTGTCCACTTTGATAGGACAACTTTATTGATAAACAGCTTCATACCTATGGCATGTCATTAGGATTTATGCCAGCTGCACATATTTTCAACAGATTAACTTTTCCCTTCCTCGTCTCTTTGCAGACCTTAAATCATTAAATGATGCTCTGTATACAGTTAGAAATTGTGTTGCTCATACTACCTGCTTCTTGTATCTCTTCTGTATTTTTCTAAAGTGATTATGAAGGAAGGATGTTTATTTAAAAAACTAATGATACCTAGTGGAGGAAAAAAAATGTGTATGGGCAAACAGAAGAAGAGAATACACTATGTTGATGGCATTGGCATTTAAAATAAATGTAAAATGCCCTATGAAAATTATTCTAGTTTGTCCTGTTTTCATGGAATACTGTTTTTTCTCTTGAAGTGAAAAAAAAAAAAAAAAAAGTAAAAAAAAAAGTGTTTTTTTATGGCATAGTTTCATCACAAAAACTAAAACAACAACAACAAAAACCACCACCAACAAAAAACAAAGGAAACTGTTTTTGGATCCAACATTTGATGGTATTAAAATGTAAGATTTTATTTCATATGTCTGAATTTTACTGTGGAGGCTGTAAGTAGATACATGGTATATACTACACTGTATTTCCTTTATAGGGAAGATATGAATACTTAGCCTCTTTCAAAGAAAGTGGCGGTGGGGGACAGACTGTTTTACCTAGTTTCAGTTATATGAGATGCAGCTGGGTATGTACTTGGTTGACTTGTATCTGAAGTGATGCAAAAATACCTTCTAAAATCAGTGGAGGTCAGTTTTAATATTACTGTTATCAGCATCAGGAAGTAGCCATTACATAAAGTAGGGTAATTATAAGGGGAAACTCCAAAGTCTTCAGATCTAAGATCATCAGTTGTGTGGGCTGCTAGACCCCATAATGTTGTAGTTTATTCTGTGTTCATTTCTTTTTTTCATTTTCAGAAGTGATTTCAATTGAATCATTTATGGTTCTTCCATTCAGATTATAACAGCTATTTTGGAGCGGATAACCCTCAATGGCTGTATATGAGACATTGTCCGGGGTGCTTCCAAGATGCTTTTGAGCTGGGTAAGGAAATCATTGAGTGTTGGCACGTTCTGAAAGCACTATGGCATGGACTGAGCGCATATAGTTTATAAAATGTGTTACTAACCTATTATTTTTTTGCATTAATGACAGAATAGACTATAAACCTTTCCTCTGAAGTATAAAACTGAATCAAATAAACACTTAATCTTTTGCCAAAAAAAAAATAAAAATCAAGTATTTTCAAAAATGAAATACCGTATCCAGTCTGTGTATAGTAGTTCATACATAAAAACTTTGTCATCGTTAACCACTTCTAATGTGCCTACTTTCTCTATAGTAGCCATTCAATGTATAATATCATACTGATCTAATGTTATAATGTTAGCATTATGTTAGTATAGTGGTGAGGTAAACTGTACTAAAATTTTTGCTGCGACTTTAGGGTCAAAGATAACTGTTTCTGTGGGCATGACTTAACCAGTATGTCAGTTTAAGACTTCAGCTCATATTCCAGCTCTAATCTGTGATTGCCCCTGCGCTGTACATGTTACCTAATACATTCTTTTAGTCATGAGCAATTAGCTATGATGAATCCTCTGCCCTTTCAGATACAGACATGGGCAGCTGAAAATGTGGGCTACTGAACTTGAACCTGTGACGAGTAAGGCTGTATGGGCATGGGGTGTTGGTGTGAACCTTCTGCTGCTATAATACTCTTCGTAGTATTTCATCCATCTGAAATCTGACTGAATCAGCTACATTATCTGCAAGATTTTTACTGAAGTTAGTGTGCTGCTGGTAGCTGAAGTTGCAACATAATGAAGCTAATGTTGCCTGGTATGGAAAGGGTACTGCTTTAATAGATTTACTTTTTTGTTGTTAAATGCCTAATCTAATCTTAGATGCCTAATTTCATGTAATTAAAGCTTTCTACTTCAAAACAAAGAGGACATAATCCTTTAGAGACACACTTTTCACCAAAAAAGAAAAATTAAAAAAAAATGAAAAGATGCTATAAAGTGGCCACTTCATTAACTGTAGTAAGCTATGGGGTGCCTGATGTGTCTGGCAAATAGAAAAAAAAAAAAAAAAAAAGCATTTTACAAAAACAAGCAGGCAAACAAATAGTAAGTAGGTTGCACATGCAGCAGAAGGTTATATAAATCTGTATTTCCTAGCATTATCCCACCCCAGGTGTATATCAATGGGCCTCCAGTGTGTTAATTTCTCATAGCAGAGTCTGGTAATAAAACTCATATTGGCTCGCAGTAATCCATTTTCATCCTACTGAACAAAATTTGTCTTATACTATTTAGTGTTATCTGGCCATATCTAATAGTCTAATAGTAGCTAGAGACTTGCTAATATGTTGTTTGGTTGTTTTTTGTTTTTGTTTTTGTTTTTATTTTTTGTACTATTGAAAACTAGGAGACTATATTATACATGAATGGCTTGTAAAAGTATTGGTTTATATTCCAGAATAACAAACAAGTTTGTGTTCTAATTTCTCCTTTACTTAATCAAGTTTTTGAAATGAAGTCCTGAACACAGACCCAGAAGAAACTTCATGTATAACATTCTGGGCCTCCTTTAATGGCACAGTTGGATGCAGGTTTAAAACTCTTGAAAACAGAGTTTTCAGGCTTAAATAAGAGTGCCATAGTGGTAAACCCATTTTAACTTTTACATAACTGTTCTAATTGTTTCTTTTGTGCATGTAACAATTTTGGGGTTTTTTGTTTGACGTTTTGAATATTTTTAAAGCATCTTCTCGTGAATCTGAAAAGTATTTTTCCCTTCTCCACTGGTTTATTATAACTAGAGACTGCCCCTTCTCTCAGGAATATCAGCCAAAAAGCTCAACCATTGCAGAGGCACACATTGTCTCTTCCTTGTACATTCCGAGCATGTTTTATCTAACTCTGGAAGTGCCTTCTTTGCTCTAGATATGCTCCATTTTTGCTGCAGCTCCCATTCTTACCTATCAGCAATTAAAAGTGTCCATTGTTCTTCAGCTTCAGCTCCTGACCAGTGTTTGTGATATCCATGTTTTGAGGGGGAAGACCAACGGGTAAATAAATGTAAAGAAAGTTTTCTTGGTAAAGTTTGAGCTATAAGACACAGAGCTTATTAGCCAGGCTGTCAATGAGTATGAGTTTACAGTTTGTATAGTATTGCTCCTGTTGATTTTGGATTATTATTATTATGATGATTTTTTTTTCCCATCTCTACTTAGATGAGGGGAAGCAACAAAACCCTCAAAACTTTCTAACATTTGAACTTTTCTGTACGAGACTGTTATTCTGCATTGCTGGCTGATCTGTGAAGGTTTGCTATGTCTTGATTCATGTGACTTGCGTCACTGCTTATTCTGCATGGCTTACTTTATGGGTCTCATTTTCAGTGAAGAACTTACCGATTAAATGTTACAGCATTTCAATTGTGTGTATTTAGGCTAGACATTCAGGAAGTGATGCTGAAAACTATGGATCATAACTAAATTCCATTAATTTAATTTGTTTAGTCATCTCGGTTATAATACAAATCTTTTTCAGGGGGAAAAAAAGGAAGTGAGAAAAATGCAAATAATTGTTTTAAAATACAAAAGGTGAAAATGTGAGGATAAGCCTGTTTGTGATCTTTGTAATCACTTTGTGATCACTGGAACTATGTCTATGCTATAGTCATCAGTCTTAGCTGTGAGTTTCAGGAGTTATATACACTCTGAACTATTTTAAGATGATAATCTTACAACTGGGTGCAGGTGGAAAGGCCCTTGAGGCCTTGTAGACTTTATCTTTGAGTTTAGTAGTTCTCCTCCTGGATATGAGTTGCTGCCTATTCTGTTCTTTGTAGATGAATGAAGGCGTCTTGAAAGCATTCTGAGCACAGGAAGGCTATAAGCAAACAAGGAAGAAAAAAAAAAGAGTGGAAAGGAAGGGCAGGCAGGCAACATGATACTATAGTGGTCTCCATTCTGACATGTGGTTCTGATGATGTTATACAGAGGTGGGTTCCCCTCCCTCCTTCAAAGATATGAAACTATCCACAGGGAGACATAGCATACATGTGTCAGATAAATGAAATCACACCTTTTGGAGGACTGCCTGGAAGTTCTCGACTCTCTCTTCAGACATTGATTTATTCCTTCCTAAAGAGGCTGAGGGAAGCCTTGCATGAAAACAATTCCATGCTATAGAAGGCAAGAATCGTAGGTTTCAGCATCGCAGGTTCCTCATGGAGGACATGCTGTCCTAGTTCCTCCTCAGCAGCTTCTACTTTGTGACAGCTTGTGTCCTCTCTCCTGTGCATAGTGGCATTAGTTCATGTGGATATGTGCTTGTTACAAGTACCACCAGTGCAGGAACTGAATTCTGTTAACGCTCTAAATGTTCCAGTCCCAGATGTGTTGGTTTTTTTCTACGTCAGAAATTCCCCAGGTCATAATGCTGTCACTGTTCTCAGTAGGAAACCTTAATTGCAGAGCTAGTTGGAAAAGGGTTGGATTAGCTGGCAGAGTGTTGTCTGGAAAATCTTTCAGCTGTGCAATGTTATCTCATCCCCTGATATTCCCCGCCCCCACCCTTGAGGATTCCTAGCCTGCTGCATTTGGTGAGATACATATGTTTTCCCCAGCTCCAAGAACTGTGAAGGGTTCCTCTGGGATATCTGAGTATAGATACCTAAGTGTGTCTTCAGTTGCTAGGTTATTTTTAGTCAATGGGTGGTTACCAAGTCATCTATAATTGTGCTGTTAAATGTGTCAGAGCAGCTACTGCAAAGCAAGGTGCTCCCTGTAGCAGGTTGAGCACGTAAGGTAAAATGTGAGCACAAGCTCAGCAGTACATAAGAAGTGAACTGTTTAAAGCTTTGAGTGATATAAGGATCTCCCCTATGTATTGCTTGGTGAGCGAATACGGGGAGGATGGTCCACGAGTATAACACAAAAGGAGGAATGTGATGATATATACTTTGACCCTGCTATCCATAGTTCCTGTGACTGGCATATTGTGTCATTTCGGATTT
This sequence comes from Alectoris magna, assembly GCA_030625065.1. Taxonomy (NCBI): domain Eukaryota; kingdom Metazoa; phylum Chordata; class Aves; order Galliformes; family Phasianidae; genus Alectoris; species Alectoris magna. The sequence goes on along the minus strand of CM060560.1, from coordinate 181,236,929 downwards.
GTGGTGCTTGGAAATTTAACAGTGGTCAGTGGACTGCAGTGGTCTCTCAGATCCTTTCACTTCTTAGCCAGCTCCTATACTGCCCTGGTCAGCAGTGGCCAAAAGCTGTTGCCAACTGGTGGCTGCTTAGTGAAAGAATGTGTGGGAAGTTCCCAGTGGACAACTGTCCACATGACGGACTGGTGGTGCAGTTCTTTCCCTATAAATAAAATCATACCTGAATAGAAGCTTAATAAAATAGTGGAAAGAAGGCAGGAACAGCAAAATAAGGCAAGTGGAAAGCCAAAGGAAATCCTAAGACTTTTCTAAAAGTATGCATCCAGAGTATTAAGCAGAAAGGACACACAACAGCAAAGAAATTGCTCCTTGGTTACTCCAAACAGTTCTGACTGCATTATCCCTTTCATGAATCTGCAGGCAGGAGAAAGAGCGGGAAGAAGGGTTTGGACTGAAAAAGCATTGTTAAGGCCATATAAATACATCATTTATTTAGGCGAGTGAAGGAAAAAATGAAAGAAAACTTCAGGCATTCATGAAAGGAGATGGCCAGATGGATACACGTTCATGATTCCTGTGGTAGCTACATCACATCACAAACCAGCCATTAACAGAATCTTTCTAGAGATGAATTTCTATTTTGGTGGCACAGTGATGGTATTTTGAGGAGTGCTGATGTGGTGGCCCAATAGCAAAGAAATGTGAACCAGCTGTTGGTATGTGGACAGCAATGGGGAAAAAAGTATTTGGAGGCTGCAAAAAATAATTGGTAGAAATATACCCATCTGTATTCATTACTTATACTCAATATATCATCTATTTTGGTTAGATTCAAAGTTAGATTCCACTTCAGGCATACGTGGAAAGATGAACTGGGTGAATTTCAACAAAATGAAATGTTAAACTTAGCATCAGGAGAAGCATTCCAGCTGAGAGAACCGCTGGGCTGGAATAATCGCCTCAAGTGACTGGTGACAGACTATTGCTTGAGTAACTCAAAAGTAACAAAAATGAAATCCAGTGGGCATTGGCAAAGGTTTGGGCTAGATAACCTAATAATAGATACTGTCTGCTCTTTTCTTTCTTTCTTTCTTTTTTATTTTATTTATTTATTTATTTTGTGATTCAATGCCAGTAGTAGATTCTCATGCTACTGTATTTAGCTCTGCATTGGCCATGCATAATTTTGGGGCTTATCGCATGAACAGGAATAAAATCATTTTGCAAAAATACATTCAACACAGCTGAAAATACCAGGCGCTTATTTACAGTGGTATGGAACATAATGTAAACATGGTCGTGTTCCAGGAACTTTAGCATTTTTTAATTTAAAATATCTCATTATGGAAGAATGGATCTTTTAAAGGTTGGTAGATTTTCTTTTTTTTATTATTATTATTTTTTTTTTCCATAGAATTTAATGCAGAGCAGAGAAGATATTTTTAAACCTTTAGAATTGAGCAAGGGCTGCTGTCTTCACTACAGAGTGCCAGTTTTAGTAATTCTGTTGAACTAGACAGAAGTTTCAGTAAAAGGAACAAATAAGCTGTGTTTCCAAAATGGAACATACATTTGGAAAAGATGCACTTATTTGTTGCGCTGCTTCCCCATAATAACTGGGAAGAGCTCATATTTTAAGCACAGTTGCCTTTGCCCCATGATTATCAGGAAAATGCATTCCTTACTGCTTTTCCCAGTTACAACACTGTTGGAAATCTCTTCCAGCACCATCACCATCCTTCACCTCCGCTAAGGGGCTTTCAGGTGCTCAGCATCCCTCTTTAACATTAAAACACAAGTGGAAAATTCCCCACGGAGTGGTTTCCAGACAGAAGCTATTGCTGGGACGAGAGCTTTTTGCTTCTACATTACTGGAGATGCCTGGGGTCAGAGCTTTGGCAAAAACCTGGAAACGTACGGTGAGTTGGTGCTATAAATCTCTTGGCCCAAGCAGCTTTCAAATTGCTGGACAGGTGTTACTGCATTAGTTGGGGTTCAAACCTTAATAGGCTGAAAGATCAGGGGGTGTTTTAGTCAGGGGAATTTATTCCTATAAGTCTTCCAGAGAAGTCCATGCAGGTAATTTGAGATATCTTTAATATTTTATAAATCTTTATATCGATGACAAGTCACGAATTTGAAGGTGGCTATTTTTGAATAGGGATCATCCTATGTGAAAGGTCCAAGTCTGTCAAGAAAATGCAAAAAGCACAGCACACCATATTTAGTACAGCAAGCATCGTTGCCAGGTACCACTGTCCTCCCAAATGGGAAGTCTTCTGGAATCCCTCGTTGCTATGAGACTAAATATCTCCGTACTGTGTGAGCGCTGAACCAGATTTTGCTCCCACTTACACCGCTATGCGTGTGGAGGGACTCCCCTGTGGCTGGGAAGCACAGCGCTGTGTTCTGATGTCATTCTGAAAGGGTCTGGTCCAAAGGCTGCTAGAGCCCAGGAGTGTTTGCCTAACGCAGGAACTCCATGAAGTAAGACCAGCTTAAAATCAAAGAACATGGGGGCTGCACTGTCGTGATGAACCTCAGAGCAAGCAAGGGTTTTCAGTCCACTGGTAGTGTATCTTCATGTGCTTTTTGGAAAGCAGTATGTAAAATTTGTCATAGTATCTCCCTACCAACTTTGCATGTTCAGACTGGAAGGTACATGTTGCTGATCCATGACTGTATAAACTCTTGAGACACCTTCAAAATCCACATATCTGGAGACTTAAAAAAAAACCAAACCTTTTTTTTCAGGGTGGTTGGTAGGGTTGTGTGATTTTCTTATGACTGTTTAAGTGTAAATCTATGAATTTTCTTTAGCTACTCGACCACTTTCCCTTTCATCCAGAAGACAAACAAAAAAACCCAACTTGAACCAAGCCCAAGCATGGCCAATTTCTCACCAAAGGGTACACTGGAGAATTAAGATCTATAGTGGAGTATCCCTACTGTAGCTCAAGACAGTGCTTTAACATTGCATTGCTGTAATCTTCAAATACAGTGAATGCAATAAATGGGTTTATAGGGATTTGTGTGAAGTTTAAAATTCCAAAGATAGTTGCTTTTAATGTTTCTCTGTGCTATCAGCAAAAACAAAACAAAACAAAACAAAAAAAACAAAAACAAAAACAAAAAAAAAACCAAAACTGCACATCATCAACAACAAGGAAAATGATTGCCAAAAAGAAGCACTGATACTGTATTAATCTGTCCTTCCAAGCCTCTTGAGCGCCTGCCAGTTCTTAAAAAATAATAAAATATGCCAACAAGAAGTATTACCAAAAAAATCAGCATAAATGCAACCATTTCACCAAAGAGCTATGAAAGCAAAGCTTTGCAAGCATTCCCTTACTTGGTTTGTATCTCCAAACTACGGATGCGCTGCTGCCTATCCCGGATAACTCGGGGTAACGCGGCGGCCGCCACTGCGCCGCTCCCTCCGGGAACGCCGCGCAGTCATTCCGCACCCGGCCGGTGAGAGCGGTACCTTCTCGCCGTCCGCGGAGCAGCGCGCCGGGGCGCTCCCGCAGCCCGCAGCGCCCGAGCGCCCACCCGCCCGCGCCGCGGCTCTCGCTCCCTCCGTCGCCCCCAACGCGCGTTCCCGGCGCGGAGCTCGGGGCCGGCCGCCCTTGGCGGGCACTACCGGCCGTCGGGGCGGCCCTCCCAGTTCCGCGCCGCAGCGCTCCCGCGGCCTTCCCGCCCCCCGGCTGCTCGGGGAGCCGCTTCTGTACCGCAGCTCGGCCCTTCCCCTGGAGCGGGCGGGCGGCAGCAAAACCACAGCCTTGGCTTTTTTTTTTTTTTTTTTTTTTTTTTTTTTGAGGAAGGGGTGATTTATGGCATTCCTTCATTTGGGCTCTCGCTTTCGGCGAGGATGGCTGCGACGGAAGCATCAACCTGTAGACTGAGCTCGCTCCCGCCGTAGCCCGGCTCTTGGAGGGCGCTCTGCGGTGCCACCGCCGGGCAGCGGCGGCGGGACGGGGACGGACGAGGGAAAAAGCGGAGCGGCAGCGGAGCCCCCGAGGCGGGAGGCGCGGAGCCGAGCGGAGGGCGGCGGTCCCCCGCTCCGCCAGGCATGGCGGGCTGAGCCGAGTCCCCCCCGCGCCACGGAGGATCTCCGAGCCGGGGGAGGAGGAGGCGGGGGGTGCAACAAATTGCCGCCAGCCGAGAGAAGTTGCAGTAAAGAGAAATCCCTCCCTCCCTCCGCTCCCTCCCCTCCCCGCTCGCTCTCTCTCTCTCTTTTTCCCTCCTCCCCGAGCCGTGGCAGCGAGCGGCGGAGCGGCGGCCCGACGAGCGAGCGAAGGAGCGAGGCAGCGAGCGGCTCCCGCAGCCCGGCGATGCTGCAGCGGCTCCCGCGGAGCCTCCCCGGGGTGGGCCCGGCCCCTGCTCGCCCCGCGCCGCCCGGCGGCGGCGCGCCCTGAGCGGGCGGCGGCGGCGGCGGCCCCGCGGCGCAGCGGGCGCTGTTGCGCAACCTGCCCGGCGCTGCCGGCCTCCCTGCCCCCGCCGCCGGCTCGGCGCGGCTCCCGCGGACACGGAGCGCTGATTCATGGGGCCCCGCGCCGGCCGCCTCGGCGAGGAGAGCGCGGCGCTGCCGCTGCCCCCGCGCGGGGTGTGAAGCCCCGGCCCCTCCTCCGCAGCCCCGGGCTCGCCCGCCCTGCTCGGGAGTGTGGTCCCTGCCGGGAGCCGCCGCGCCTGGCGCACAGAGGGAAGCGTTGATGCATCGCTGTGGAAATTCATTGTGTGACTTTCTGGGTATTTACTGAGTTTCAGACCGAGATGCAGCTCTTGAAAGCTTTATGGGCACTAGCAGGAGCAGCGATCTGCTGTTTTCTTATATTTGTCATCCACTCACAGTTTCTTAAAGAAGGTAATTATATCTGCATGTCTACATACCCTGTTCTTTAATACTACGGTCTGTACGAGGTGCCTTAATTATTTTTTACTGTTTCCAGTATGTTCTATTTACAGCGGCGCTTCCACGCCGGTTTTTTTTTTTTTTTTTAGTTTTTTTTTTTAATTTTTATTATTTGTTTGGTTTTTTTTCCTTGCCGCTTAAAGCCTTCTCGTGTTTGTTCCGTTAGCAAATAGCGAGCTTTGGACTTACGTTCTTGGTAAATGCATAGATGTATAAAATCGGTGTGATGTTTGCATTCTGCGTTTCAGCGGACGTCTCACGGCTGTGTGGGGTACGTCCGGTGCATAGGAAATATTTGTTGCTATCAGATGACCACCGAACAGCAGTCGTCATGGGAGTATTAATAAACCAAAAACCCCTTAACAAGTAAACGTCTTATTTTTATACCGAATCAATAGGCATCCTTTCCCTCTTCCTTGTTCAGTAAATTTTCAATAGATGGCACTAAAGTTCTATGGAAAGGGCAGGGCAGAGCAAATCCTGGGCATGCAGCGTCGTCCTTCTCCTCGCTGCCCCAACAGGAGCAGAGGCCTTTGCATGCTTTCAAGGCTCCGTTTTTTCCACCTTGCGGTCAGAAAACTGAGATTGCAATTTGTCGGAGAGAACAGCTCGGATGGGGCGGCGGGTTTTATGTTACATTTCTTTTCTCTTTATTTCCTGCGTGAGTTGGGTGGGAAAAGAAAGCGTTTGATTAAGTGGATAGAGGAATTTTCTCAGGGAGTAATCCTCCAGTGTTTCTGGTTTTGTTTCCTTATCTTCTTTCATTCACCGGGAAATTACTCTTTTATTATTATTACTATTACTATTATTATTATTATTATTATTATTCCATGTTGTAATAATTTCCTTTCCTTATCTGTAAGGGCAACTGCTCTGAATTCTGAGAGATGTATTTATATTGGGTGGTGTATGAGAAGGACCAGTGCTGTTCCTTAATAAGCACAATGCAAAACCGTGGGGGTTTTGGCAGACCCATGTATTCTTTTTTGTCACGGTAGTGCAGCCGAGGTGGTGGCTGCTGGAGGAGGCAGCCGGGCTGGCTGTGGAGCTCTGCAAAGCGAGGAGAAAAACTTTTCTGTGCCTGGGACAAAGTTTTGCTCTGGGCTGGGCAAAGCGCCTGCCCTGCGCCCACGGGAGGGCCTCTGCTGGCGGTACCGCAGCGCGGGGCGTCGCAGCACTGGGCTGTGCCTTTGTGCTGATCTTTGCTGGGACGGATAAAAACGGATTTGCCCGGTTTGCTTGGTCTAAAAAGCGGTATCCAGATATCGACGGTGCCAGAGATTTCTCCTTTAAGAAAGGAGCCCATGCTTTAGTTGCATTGGGTGCAGTGCCTCCCATATATTCACTTATTGAGCATGCCCTTAGAATGCTCGGACTGGTCTGTTTGTATATGTCTGTCCAACCAGATGACTCATTTTGAGGAGATAGAGCAGAAAGAAATATAGCCCTGCATCTCAGGCTTTTTTTTTTAATTTTTAATTATTATTATTATTATTTTTTGTCAGCATTTGCGTGATGCTGCTTCTTTCTCCTTTCTTTTCTTTTTTAAAATGTCTTTTGCTCCTTGATTTTTAGATCCGTGTTGCCATGAATATTCCATAATGGAAGAAGCATTTAGTATCACTTGAAGTATTTCTTGCACTGTGGGATGGAAAGCTGCTACTAAGTTAATATGTGAAAGCAGAAGCCATGGCCACACACTGAGCACTTCAACACGTTTTCCGTTGCTTCTCCTCCAGCTTTTATAGCCACTCTTCACTCTCTGAGCACAGAGAGAAAGCTGAAGCCGTGGAGCTTGTTGGGTAACTTAATTACACCAGTTTGTTTATATTTGTGAAGAAAATATTTCTTCTTTGTTTAACACTGTGACCCGAATACTTACAGTAAATACAGACCATGTGTGTGGGGGGCTGCTTGTCGGCCCTTCCTGACCGCTGCTCATCTGCACAGCAGCGTTCTCATCTCTCCTTATAATTACTTCAGCAGTGCATGTTGTCACCCCCGTGGTTTCAGTCCTGACATGGAGTAGTGCAGTGGAATTGGCTGAAACTCGAGGTGGTTTAACTGAATTCTTCTCTCTGAGGAACTTTCAGAATATCTAATAAAAATGATAGCTTTAGCCACCGTGGATTCAAATGCAGGCATGTAGGAGGAGGAGGAATAGATAACAGAAGACTTAAGCTGAATATTGTAAACGATTAGCAAAAGCAGCATGGAATTTTCTACTTTTTTTTTTTGTTGTTGTTTTGAAGCCTGCAGTAAGAAAGCAAGGTAAAGCAGTCTGAGGGAACGACCAGCAAAGCATTTAACCATAAGTCTACCACGCTGGTATGCTGAATAGATATGTGTGAAGAAGAACTTGTGGGATAGCAGTTACCTCCAGAAGATGTGAAATGATTCTCTGATATTGGAGTTAGCCCTTTGCATTCAGATTTTATTAAAAAGTTGGGAATGGCGTGTCTCATTGCACATAATGGTGCTAGGCTGTTGATTTCCTGGCAAAAAGATTAATTTCCCATCGGAGCCTAATGAACTACATGGGCTCATTGTTTGCAACTCAGCTGTGCGGTCGAATTCCAAAGTTAAATACTTGGACATTTTCATGTGATCATTTCTTGTGCAGAAGGATAATTTCCTGTGGTCCCAAGCAGCAAACGAGTAAGCCACCCGTTTGCCGAGTTCGATCAGATTAGCTGATAGCATGCATCTCCTGAGACAGTTTGACAGTACAAGTTTATACAGCATACATTCCTTTTGTTTGCAACACAACTGATGTAAGAAGAGTGACATGTAGAATTAATTAAAGGTCTGACTTAATTTATTAATGCACACTCTCTCCATTTTTTGATTGTTTTGTAGTATTTACAGCTTAGTATTCTTCCAGAGGCCAGTCTTAATGGAAAACTGACATCATCTTCACATCTTGCATCTCTCAATGATTGCTATTTGCGTGGGTTTTTTGTTGTTTTTTTTTTTTCTATATAAATTTTCCCTTTAATCACTTTGAATTAGTGATGCCATCTGTTAAACTCTTGCCACCTATTAACACAAGAAATTTTGACAATTTCAGCTGTGCTGCGTGGCTACAGAGTGTGTAACTTTGATAACATCCAACTAAAACTTACTACCAGAAGCAAATCCTCCTTCAGTCATGTTCATAGATATGTTATTGTGTGTTGCTGTGGTCTACTGAGAGTTTTCATGCTGTTATCTTTTCTTTTTAGTTCCTATGCTGAACGTACATTTTTTTTCTAAGTAGACCTGTCTTAATTCTTAAATATTTTAACACAAGTTTCTGAGTTTAGGCAATTTAGTAGCAGCCTTACATTGCTGCAGTTTAAACTGCGCAAGAGACAATGAGTGCTTGTTCTGAGATGAGTGGGAAAGAGCTGTTTAAAGGTTTATTTTCATGAATATGTTTTTTTCAGGAAGTGAAGAATGGGTGACACAGGGTGCCATTTTTTCCACACTCAGGCTTTTGTGTGGAAATACAGGTCATCCTGTGGCTAATCCGTTCCCCTCTGTCCAATCTGTTCTTCAGTGTTTCTATAAGATGAATAGGGCTGTGAACCCAGAAAAGGGCATTGTGATTCGTAATTGCAGTCCCAAGCCTGCAAAGCAGTTTAACCCACCCCAGTCAACCCCAGTCACGATGAAGAGGTCTGGAAAACTGAAATATCCACAACTTTTTTTTTTTTTTTTTTTTTTTTTTTTTGCATACACCACTGACAATTAAAAGTAAGGAGTTACTTTCACTACCCAAGTCTGGTTTTAAATTATTTATAATCTATAACTATTTTTCAAAGAGAGCTGGGAAAAAACTGAGCTGGTGCTGTGCACACTAATTGTGGGCACTCCTCTGCCCCCAGACAAGTACCCTTTTCACCTAGCAGAGCATTTAACTATTCAGGCACAGCAGTGATGGGGAAAGGTAAAGGATACACTTTCTAAATATGTCTTTGAATACCATGGAAAACAGTACTGCAAGGGGGTAAACTTTGGAAGGGCATGAATATACTGCATCCAGGGTGTGTTACAGCCTATCATATACTTTGAACATTTTTTATTCTCTGGTTGTTAAGTAAGAGCCTAGAACACCTTGTCTATCAAGGGCAAATTAATATTTTGAATCATTTATGAGATTTGAGCATGTGAGTGGGACTAAACAGAAACATGGGTTCAGTCCCAAGACTCAAAATAGAAAGGACTGGAGCATTAAGGTCTCAAAACTGCATTCTTAATCTGGTGGGTAGAAACTCTAAAGCAAGCCATACAAAATAGGCAGTAGTTGAGTAGGGGCAGGAGAATTATGATACTTCTGTTATAAACTGATGATTACAGTTATAAACCAGAATTTTAGTATTACCTGTGCAAATTTAGCATATGTTCATATATATGAATAGTGTACCTTTTTAGCACATCTTTCATAGTTGTTTTGTTTGGTTTTTTTTTCGGCCCTAGGCAGAAGTTTGCAGTTGTTGGGTACACTCAGACTGACACTTTTCTGTCAGGAACATTTAGAGGAATTAGTGTCACAACAGCAAAAATGCTTCAGTGCTTACTTCTGAAAAGTGCATTTCTTACTCATAACAACTCAGTTAAGGTTTATACTCAACATTAATATCTTTAATTTGACACTTTTTGCAGATTGTAATATGCTAACCTGCTGTAAAACTGTGGGGATATTTGGGCATTTTTAATGTGTTCTTAGGATGTGCGTTTTGCAACTGGAAATATCCAGGCCATATTATTCCATTCAGGTAACCCCAAACAACTCTGCTACCCCTCTGCTAGCATTCGAAAACCTCTATTGATGGGGTTATTTCTTTAGAGCTTTCTGTTCCTGTAACCTCACAGCTTTGTGCAGTTGCTAGGACTAATGCAGACTGCTGTATAAAACATTTGAGGAGAGGACTTGTCTTCCAAAGCCTTCTGAAACTGTTTGATAATCTTGCAGTTTCCACTGAAAGAATTTGAATGTGATTTATTAGGAGAGGTAATATTCCCCTTAAGATTTGCTTTTCTTTCATAGTTAAATCATTCAAAAAAATGACTTGAGACAATTAAAGTGAGAAAGAGAATTGCTCTTAAGAATGTGGGAAAAAAGTTTGCCTTTATTTTAGAGGCTTTTGTTTTGTTTTGTTTTTTCCATATGCCCTTTTATGCTCAACCTGTGTCTCAAAACAGTAAGGGACCTTGCATACCAGATGTGCTGCATATGTTACCTATATTTAGTTGATCTGAGTTGAGGACAGTTTGTCTCAGACGTAAATGTTTCCGCTTTTTGGTGTTCAGTTTCTTTTAGCAAACTGTAGTATAGTTATTTTCTCCTTTTTTACTGGTCTGTGAAGAGGCAGATAGTGAGAATCTCAGAGCAGCACATCAGACTGGAGAGGGTGCAGGATGCTGAAGTCGAGGGTTTGCCTTCTCATTCAAGGAAACAGATTTGACTGTTAAAAAACCATGAACTTGAGTAAGTGCTGCACAAGGAAAGAACTTGTATTTGAAAAGTTTTGGTGTTTTCATTATTTATTTGTTTGTTCATTGAAAGGAAGCCGTGCAGACAGAATTCTCAAAAGTTTCCTTTTCAGAGAGATCAGAGAGGTGCTTCTGTCTGGCATCTGTCTGTGCCAGGAGATATCAAGAGGAGGAGTCTGGTAGTATTTCTGTTCGTAGAAAGTAGCTTCAAAATAGTCTTTGGTTTTGAGTGATGAAAATTACAGATGCATTTGTCTTCACAGTGCACCACAGATGGTATAAAACCCCTACTTTTCCTGACTGAGTAGCCTGACAAAAGGAATTAGTAACAGATTTTCAGTAGTCTTTGTGTCTGCCCGTTTTTGTGCCCCAAGAGCACAAGTGAGGAATTGCTGACCTTTCTCAGTATTTATTAGCGCTACCTATTATGAAAGGTGGCACTGTAGACTGATGTGGTTCACATCATACAAAAGTGTGTACTTGTTAGATCTGTTGATTACTCTCTCTCTTATTTCTAAGTGGACATACACATTTGATCTTTACTGTATCAAAAGTGAAACTGGAATAAAAACAAGACATACACAATGAGATTTCTTTAACTGAATTTAAACTGGAGCATTGGGAAAAAAAAAAAAGCATGTATTTAGAGATCAATAGTTCAATATAGCATTGATAAAAAAACAAACCTATATCTTTTACATAAGTTCACTAATACAAGTATAAATAAAAGTCCTCTTTTCTCATATATATATAAACTTATATATATATGTATGTATAATCATATGAAGGAAATGAGCAATGTAAGCTTTTGTCCCAGTGATAACAACAGTGTTTGGTTTTTGGTGGTATGCAGATGTCCCACTTGGAATCGGTGGCTCATCCGTGTATGACTGGTTGGCTCCAGTGCATGTTCCTACAGGTCCAGGCCAGGTATCTGTTATATCCAGTGTCAGGATTTTAGTGGATATTTATTTTGCTCAGAAATTATATCTTCTTGCTATTTTAAACCTTTGGTGAGAAAGGATTCTGTTTAATAGCAAAATCCGATTATTTGCCTAAATGTGCTTATTATGTGTGCTCTAGAAAACCAACACAGTGTAATGAAACTGCCTATTCATTATGTTTTACCTTTGGCACTGCATCCGTTCATGAGAAATGCTAGTCAGAACAATAGATCTTCCTACCAATTGTCGTTAGTCTTGTGAAGAGCAATGAGTAGCATGTTTGAAATATATCCAAACAACAAATTAACATATAAATAATCAGAAAAATAATGTAATGGATCAATACCTATTGAAATATATTCTAAAAGCAGATGCTATGCTAATGTGTTTTTTCATGTGAGCAATTTATTATTTTTGACCATAAGGAGGAATGTAGAAGACTGTTAATTTGTCAGGTGAAAAATTAGTTTTACAATAAACCAGTATATTTTGGATCTCAGTTTCTTTCAACCATACTACAAGGCCATACTGTAGTCCAAAGTGTAGATACTTAACCACAGTCATACAAGAAAGATGTAGGCCAAATTAGGTGGATGCACAGGAGAACAAGGGGAAGAAATGCAATGATAGAAGATCTGACCTAGAAAGGAGTAGTGAAGAGATCAGGGTTATTAAGTTTAGAGAAGAGACTGTTGTGTTGGTAGGAGTTTTCAGTGGATAAAATTCTGCCTTAGGAGTAACAAACTTCTTTCTGTAAAGCAAGAAGATGGTGAGAAGCGGTAGGCACAAGCTGAATTGAGGGAGATTTAAGCTCGATATCAGGAAAAAGTGTAGCAAAGGAAATTTGTGCTGAACATCAGGGAGGAATTACCGATGGCATGGACGCTTAAGGACTGTAATAGATTTCCTTGGGAAGCTGTGAAACAGGAGAGTTTTACCTTCAGGTCAAAAGGTCATGTGTTAGGAATAGCATCATCAAGTTGAAGCAGACAGGTGGAGTAGGTAACCTCTTGAAGCCCCTTCAAGCCTTATCCTCCAAAATGCTAGCTTACCTAAAATGTATTTAGAAAGCTGAAAGGACTTTCAAAGCATCTGACTTTAGGGCAGTTTTCTGTTAACTGCTGAAGTGAAGGCTTATGAGAAGATACACTGGGATCTGAAAGAATTCAGAGGATAAAGCAGTATATGAAATCTCAAGAAAAACCCCAGTGGTTTGAGTATTTTATTAGCTAAATCATACCACTTTCTGAGTTGCAGATGTAATTGAAAGAGAAAAAACAGAAAATCTCATGATTTATGTTAGACTTCTGGGGCATGTCAGAAAATAAACTGAAGTAGCTAACAGTTAATCTTTTAAGTGCTTTTTACTCTGCAATCTCTTCAGGACTTCAAAGTGTCCTGAAGTAGGGCCTTACTTTATTCATTCTTCATATGCAAAGAGCAGTGAGATTAGAATGAGGAGTGCTCCAGAAGTAATGCCTCCTATTTTATTATTTTGACCCACGATATCAGAGGCAGATGTTGATGGTATGGCAGAAGAAGCTGAACCTCCCCACCAATATTCCATTGCATTTTGTTGATGTATGATGGATGGTAGCACAGAGGCAGTCTGACATATTGGTGTCTGACGTGGAAGTGCATATGAAGTGAAGGCAAGTAGCTGAATTCCTCCGCGCTGAAAAAATTGTACCCATTGACATTCTTTGATGCTTGCTGCATGTTTATGGGGACCCAGCAGTGGGTGTGAGGTGTTGGGTGGTGCGGTTCAGCAGTGGAGGCTGCAGCATAAATAACAAGCCACATAGCAGATGCCCATACACAGCTGTCACACCACGAAATAAAGAACATAGCAATCACCTTATACACACAAATCAGTGGATTATGATCAGGAAACTGTGTCTGGAGTTGAATATCAGCTTCACTGCATTGGAAATGATGGTGGCAACCTTGGAATATCACTGCATATTTTGTGTCAGATGGGTCCCATGAATGCTCATACAGGAACAGAAAGAACACCGTATGCAAGACTGTCAGGACCTATTGAACAAGGCTGAAGGTGACAGTTTCTTGCAGTGCATCATTACCGGTGATGAGATGTAATGTCACCACTACAAGACTGAGTCAAAACAGCAGTCTGTGGATTGGCAACATGTGAATTCCCCATCAAAGAAAAAGTTCAAGACACAGCCCTCAGTGGGTAAAGTTGTGTGCACTGTCTTATATGGTAGGAAAGGGGTGAAAGGTATTTCTGGTTCTGGAACTCATCAACTCTGGCTGCTACATTACAACACTAAGCTGAAGGCTTGAACTTCCACAATCAGGGCAGAGAAGAAGAAATCCTTTCCCTTGCAACACAATATTGCCAGGCTCCATATCAGTTTGAAGACCATGGAACACATTGCCAATCTTGGCTAGACTGTCCTATCACACCCACCACCTAGTCCAGTTTTGGTACTTTCTGATTTTCATCTTTTTGGGCTGATGAAAGTTGGACTGTGTGGGCAATACCTTACTAGCAGTTAAGCTGTTGTGGTAGCTGTGAAACAGTGGGTCACTTCTGCTGATGCAGATTTTTATGAGCATGGTATGCAGGCTCTTTCTCATCGCTGATGAAAATGCAGAGCTGATGGTGGTGACTGTTGAAAAAATGGTGTTTTATAGCTGAGAATTTGTTCCACCTTGATGCAATGCCATCCAATTTTTATTTCTGCGTGGTTTTAAATCCAATTTCGAAATGAAAAGCAGCAAACTGTGCCGACAGAAGATGTGTAGGAAAACAGAGGTCACTTGTTACATAGAAACAGGCAAACCTAGACATAATCTGTTGTTGGTGTCACACACCACAGCTTGTACTTGGAGCACATCTTATCTGGAATTTGTTCATGCCTCTGGAACAGTTACATACTGCAGAGTTGTTCTGCTTGGAGGTGTAGGAGAGCTGAATACCCAGTGTTTCTTCCTTGAGCAGCATTAATATTTATTTAAAGACAGGATATAGAAAATCTTTTATAAGTTTCTGTAATGAAAGTAAAAATTTCTTTACCCCATTACAGTAGTTTGTCAGAAAGCACCCACATTTTATGTGGCTGTGTAGTGAGTGCTAATTAATCATGACAATGATGTTTTATGGTATCTTTTGTACTTTACTACAGCTTTTATTATATTAAATTACATGGTTTTCTGCATAATTCTTTCAATACAAATTTATGGCTTTAAGGAAAAAAAGAAACACAGCACTGCTCCATTATTCAGTGTTGTACATGTTTTAGAGCTGTGCATGATGGATCTGGGAATACTTTTAGCCTCAAGAGAATCAAACAGTTATTTGAAACGGTCACTGCTTGAGTATCACCTTGCTTACGGCTATGAACTAATTGAGATTAAACTAAAATGATTGTGAGATGCTTCCTTTTCCTGTGCTTTGGCAGTTTCCATTATCTGTTAATGCTTTAAAAGTATTATTTAGTCATTTAGTCGTTAAAAAAAAAAAAAAAAAAAAGGGGGGGGGGGGGGGAAATATGCTTCTGGGTTCCTCTTTCATTCTTGCTTTTGCTTTTGTTTTTCTGAATACATTATCAGTAGATGAAGTAGACTCTTCAGCTTCATTTATTGTAAGAAGATCTCATAACTGCTGTAAGAATTTTGTATACTTGGCCAAAAAGGTACACAAACTGTACCAGATGCTGCCCGAACTGTTGTAGAATTATAGTGGATGCTGATGAGACTTCGAGTAAAATCTTTAAAGATAAAACTCATTTGCTGTGTGTTACTTCTTTTTTTGCATTACATATTAAAAGCTCTGTTTGACTGAAACTTTTCAACTTTCCATTCTCGTCCCTTTTTTTTCCATATATGTCCCATTTTCCTTGGTGTTGTATCAGTTTTTCCTTTGTGTGGAGCTTTCTTGAGCCCCAAAGCATTTCACGAACCACGCATGGCTTTTCACTTTTTAAAATAAGCTTAAAGTGAAAAGTGTCCCTGGTAACAACCCTCTGAAACTGAACTGTAAGGTTAAAAGTGGCAATGTGGTTAGAGAAAATGAATACACTATTTTATGTTAAGAATGAAATCTTGCCACCAAGCTGATGGTGAGCTTCTTAATGCCCACTTTAGCAATGTTGGGCAGCATTCAGTCGTTCTTCAGCTCACTTTTGCCTTGGTCCATTGGCGTGGGAAAGCATGTTTTCCTATCTGTAAGATCTGTGAGTCAAATAATTTGTGTCTGCAAAGTAATTGTTACTGAAGAGCTTTCCAAACCAACCAATCAAATCTTGTGCTTCACTTAGGCAGGTTTGGCTTATTGCACCAGTTCTTTGTTCCATACTGAGGCACACCAACTGCTGATGACACTGTCATTTTTTTCTAGTAAAAATGAGGTTATTTTTCTGGCTCCAGAGATGCTAAAAGTTAGGTATGGATACTATGTGCAATTGCATACTTCTGTACAGTGAATTATTACTGCTCATAATATCAACTGCTGCTTTAGCACGCATTGAGGCTTATCTAAAGCCAGAGCCATACCATTGCAACCACTTGACAAATCTGCAGAAGCTCACAGTTGGCAGAAGTACACGTTAAATAAATAAATAAACATAGAAGCAAATAATCACAGACTGACTGGGGTGGGAAGAGACCTCTGCAGGTCACCTGGCCTAACCTCTTCCCCAGCAGGGACATCCAGGGCCATGTCCGGGTGGCTTCAGGAGACATCCAAGGAGGAGACTCCACAGCCTCTAGGCAGCCTGTGCAGGTTGTCCATCACCTGCACAGCACAGAAATTTTTCCTCTTGTTCAGGTGGAATCTCCTGTGTTCCAGCTTGTATGCATTCTCTCTTGTCCTTTTAGTGGGGACCACTGAAAAGAGCCCAGTTTATTCCTGCTTGCACTCTTCCTTCTGGTATTTATGGTCGTTTTAATGCTTCTTGACAGCTAGAATTGCTTAATTTCTTCAGGAGTCCTTGTTCACTTCCAGCACTCTCCTGCCTTCTGTCCTGTGTGCTATGCCAAACAAACACAGCTTCATTCTTCAAGCATGTGTGGGAACACTGGGGAGAAAGGAGATTGTCAGCGGATCTGTTATGATACTCAAATATCATGGATTTTCTCTTAAATTCTAGGCTCCCTGAGAGACAGTTTCCTTTCTAGTTTTGTCTATATGCTTGCATAGCCCTTACTGTCCCTCTTCCCGATATAGAATTCCTCCAGTATGATTTTTAGGTTAGAATACGGCCATTTGTACAGTGGGCATCAGGACACTGGGGTAATAACAAGTGTTCTGTTTTAGTTGCTTCAGTATACATTCTAACAGAGAACTAAGGTGAATGAGGAATTGATGCCCTTTTCATAATTACTTTTTCTTTATTGCATGGAAATTTTTCACTAGATGACTCAGAGTTACAAACTTACGGGTGACTGGTCCCTTAGGAAACAAGAACAAATGCCCACACTGGGGAGGGGAGACTCAAGTCTGTATATGGTCAAGCTCATCAATTTTTATATGCGTTTTGTTATTGTCTTGCTCTTTAAAGTTTTCTTCAGTTTGGCGAGCTCTGTTATGATGAGAGCTAAACCCCATTAGATTGATAATAATTCTTAATATTAAACTCAGTCCACATAAATAATGCATATCTAATAACTTGTATTATGGATCTGGAATGAATGTAGATTCTCTATTTGTTACAGGTATTTTAATGAGTAGTTTGAAAATGACTTTCAGTTCAGAAATGGATGAGATTTGCAAAGCTCCCTTTTTCAGCAGACAAATGATGAAAGTCAAATTAAAGGGAGTAGCTTGTCTTTCTGATTCATTCTAATGCTATTGCTTTCTGAGGTGATGCTGAAAACGTCAGATCTGTCTCTGGGCTCTTATAGTTCCTGTTCACTGTAATGGGAATTGCAGACACCTGTGCACCTCTAGGTAGGCAGGTTCCTGAATTCAGTGAAGCCGTCCTGTAATAGAGTGGCATATCAAAACACAACTTTCTTTGTAAGAAAACAAAGCAATCATATTTTCCTCTCCATTTTTTTTTTCTTTTTTAACAGAAAAAGAAAGAGAAAAAATAGCACCAAAAACACACAGCACAGTTTTAATGGAATTAACAGTAAGAGCGGCATCAAAAGGACTGCAATTTGCAGCATACTTTAATTTTCTAATAGTTTACAATTATAAAAGCCAAACAGAGAAACCTTTGACATAGAACTACTCATTTGTTTGATTGCTTTCTCCTGGGTTTGTTTATGGTTTACAAGTGGTCAAGGTTAAGCAGAGGTGTGTTTACCAACTGTGATTTAATCATGACCTCTTCTTAATGTAACTTCATCTTTCAGTACAGACTGTAGCAGTATAAAATAAAAAGATCTTTTCTCAATCCATATGCAAGGAAAGATTATGTATAAGCACAATGGAAATGAAGAGTTTGTAATGTTGCCTCACTGTTAATTTACATTTTGAAAAACAAAAAGTTGCCATAGTAACATGTAGGTTGTAAAATTGTTCTAGACCTGATGTATTAGACTTAGGAAACTTATTTGCATGACACATTTCTCAAGTTTTGTGAATATCAAGGAGCCTAAATCTAGGCATATGTGAATTTGGCCTCAGATAGTTCAGATTTGTGCAAAACATTGATAAATTATGCAAACCAAACCTTTTCTAATCATCTTTCCAATTATGTTGTTTCTAAGATAAATGTTGTTTACTATTTTTTTTTTTTTTTAACTTAAACATTGGTAAAGTATATAGGTGTTTTGAGAGATTTGTCACAGCTGGTTTTCAGAAACTGTGTATTTAATATTGAGGAGTTGTGAATTTTTGAGACAGTATATTCATTCTTTTTCTTATGCATTTATTTTTAAATCTATTTAATAATTATTATTTCTAGAATAGCGTATATACATATTAAAGCATATATTCTGCATGGAATATCTCATATAATGTATTCTGTATAAATCAGAGCTTTGGTAAACAGACCAAAAGATATAGTTCCTAATGAGATCCCTTTTGCATTTTTTTTTTTTTAGTACTGTTCACTGTGGGTATCATAAATGGACTGATCTGGTGGCCTTCCATCAGTGTGCAGCCAAACCACGCACATTACTTTCATGGAACAATCTGCAAGATCAGTTATTTACCTGGTTAATCTACTCCATAACTCAAGCATAAGGAAGCACTGAGTTTTTATTTTCAGTTCTAGGTTTATTTATTTTTTTAATTACATTTTTCTATATTTGTGTATTTTCATATATGTTTAAAAATATGTAAGAAATAATAATGTTTGCCCCAATCATCATGTAATGCTTTCTCAGTATTGTGGTGCTGGATCCCGCTCTACTGATGATGGTCAGCAGCCTTTTGAATCATAGAATCATAGAATCACTCAGGTTGGAAGGGACCTCAAAGATCATCAAGCCCAACCACAGCCTAACCATAGTACCCTAACTCTAACAACCCTCTGCTAAATCATATCTCCAAGCACCACATCCAGACTGCTCTTAAACACATCCAGGGACGGTGACTCAACCACCTCCCTGAGTTTTGGTACATCTAAACTGTTTAATTTTTTAGGGTGAAGATTTTTGCTGATGCATGATCTTGTTTAGTGTTGTAGCTTGCATAATTCTTCCATACAGGTATGGACTCAAAAATAGATCTTATTTCTGAATATGTTAAATGCAGTAATAGAAACTGCTCATCACTATATAGCACTAAAATATTTCACTACTTTTTAACTGCAGTCATATTTCAAAGTCTCCCATTCGTTTAAAAATATTAGTGCATATAAATATAGATATTTTATGTAACACATGTTCTTTTCTATAGAACCATTTTTTAAAAGCTGAAAGCCCACCGTAGAACTGAGTACACCTAAACCATTGCTCTGCTTTAAGGTTGCTGGTGATGACCATTCTATCGCTTTCCAGTATTTTCATGCTGCACTCGTTTATATCTGCATTTACTCTGATGAGTTGCTGTGGCATCAATCATTTTGTCATGTGGGTAGGCTGGAGCAGAAAGCATGCACACACAGAGTTCTTTGAAAACCTGACATACTTAACCCAATTAAATCCTAAAAGGTAGTATTTTACTGATGATTGCTGGGCTGCGGTTGCAGGATGCGGGAATGGCAAATCATGCCCTGCTGGAGATGAGGGAGGACCTGCTGGTGACACCTAGGCTCAGTGGTGGGTTGTGGGATTCTTTTCTGGAGAGATGGTTCTGGGTTATTTTTTATCATCTCTTTTCTTCCTTTACTCCTATCTTTGAGGTAGCTGCAGCCATTTTTATTTTTATTTTTTATACTCACTTGTGGCCATCTTTGTTGTTTGCACCTCACACAGGGTTTTTTTTTTTTTTTTGTATATGCAAGATACAAAATACTTGTTCTTTTTGTTACTTTTGTTCTTCCAGTCTCCAAGGCTGCATTCATAAAATCACAGAATCATGGAATCCTTAGAATTGGAAAGGACTAACTCACCTAGCCCAACTCCCCTGCAATGAACAGGAACATGCACAGCCAGATCAGGTTGACCGAGGCTTGATCCAGCCTTACCTTGAATGTCTGCAGGGATGAGGCACCCACTGCATCTCTGGGCAACCTGTTCCAGTGCCTCACCACTCTCACTGTAAAAAACTTTTTCCTTATATCTAAGCTAAATGTACATTCTTTATGCTTGAAACCATTTACCCTTGTTCTGTCACAGCAGACCCTGCTAAAGAGTCTGTCCCCTTCTTTCCTGTAGCTCACCGTTAGATACTGAAAGGCCATTATCAGGTCACCTTGCAGCCTTCTCTTCTGCAGGCAGAACAGCCTCTTTTAGCTTGTCCTCATAGGTGAGGTGTTCCGTTCCTTTAGTAGCCTGTGACTGACAGTGCCTTGTGCTTTGTACACTCTGCCTCTGCCATCGTCCTCTGCTTACAGCCCAGAGGGCATCATGCTCATATCAGCACGTCGGATTGCCTTCTGGTGCTGCCCTCATGCTCCTCTGCTCCATAACATCTTAGGTCAACTGGTGGTTTTACAGTTTGCTATTTAACAATAATATGGAGTTTTAAAATGCAGAGTCCATGCATGTTACTGTTTGATGGTAGTGGCCATGGAGCTTGACCACCAAAACAGCCCAAGGCCTGTTGTAAGTCTTGGTAATCCAGTTCATAATGATGCATTCAGTATTGTGGCTAATAATCCCCTCATGTTGCTTTGTGTCTTTCTGAAATGTAAATACGTAAGGGAGAATTTGTATTGATATTTTATTCCTATTTAAAAAATGTGCAAGTTTTTTGTTTGAGGTAAAGGTGTTGAAAGAAGTACACTTTGCTCTTTAGCAGTACTATTTCTGACCATTTTGAAGGAGGACACCGACAAGCGTCTGACCACTGGGAGAGAACTGGTAAATATCGGCATAAATTAGAAAATATTCCTTGCATTCACTTAACTAAGATCTGTCTTCTGCATTTTCATATGTGAGGGTAAGCACTGTAAAGGCTGGCATTTCTTTGGGGTCGGGGAACTGTAAGTATTGAGAGCTTTGCGAGAAACCTGGCAGTGCAGAACCTAACCACTAGGGCCCACCTCAGCCCCAGCCGAGGTATTGGGGCAGCCCCAGACACGGGCACCAGGCACCTCCCAGGGGATGGAGACAGGCTGAGGCCAGGCTGGGACACAGGCCTGCAAGCGAACTAGGTCTGGAGATCCATGGCAGGAGAGGGAGCTGGAGACCTGCCCTGCTGCAGCAGCCCTCTAGAGTAAGGGCTGATATCCCTGAGCTGAGAAGGGGTCCTAGGACTGGGGCAGGGTGGAGAGGACCAGGGGCTGGCTGGAAGTTTAGCATCTGTAGTGCCCTGACAGTTCATATTTTTGTAGCTGGTCCTGTAGTAATAAAGCTTCTTGAAACTATAAGAAAAACAGTGTGAAAATATCAGCATTCACATACGCAGTGATTTATTTTGCATATTATGTCACAGGCATGCACTTATGTATTAAAGATGATGTGCATTATGGATTTGGTAATAGGTCCTGAACGAGCCTGATTTGGACTGCTAGTTGAAGAGAATTTGAGTTCTGCACTTGAAATGATTGATGTGGTGTTGCCCGATATTGATACTTCAGGGAAACACAAACTGCTGCTGAAAATGCTACTTTTTCAGAAAGATAGAACAGGAATCCAAAGGGGAGGGGTAATGCTAAATTGAACTGTACTGTATGTTCTCTAAATCCTCTCCAAAGTGCCAGTGAGAGGTTCCTTCTATAAGTGTGTACAATGGGAAGTCTGTTGAGGTTTAGTAGTACCCAGATGTTTTAGAAGGGCATGAAGTCGTCTTCCACAGATGTGAGTTTGTGCTGTGATGTGCTTTGGGAGACATCTGAAAAGGCAATGTTATACCACCGTGCAGTCATTTTAAACTGGTGCTTTCATATCCTTTCTAGTTTCTATACTTCCACTTGACGATGTAGAAATTGAGTAATGTTGAATATGGGATATCATAGTCAATCTATTGCAACAGCCTGTGTTATCATGACATAGTGTTTAGTCATTTTAGCATCACATAGGAGAGGACAATTGGTAAAAGAATGCAGCTGAACTCTGAAATGTTTTTTTTTTAAATGTAGGAATCAGGAGCAAACCATACATGGTTAACTTGCTTTTTCTTCTATTCCTCATTATGATATTACATTATGACTTGCATCCCTGCAAATTTAGTAATACTTTGCTGTATTTCTGAATGCTAGAGCAGCTCATATTTTAGATGTTTTCATGCTTGAATCATATAAAAACATAGCGATTCATTTAAGTGCAGTAGTACAATGTGCTCTTTGTATTCCTGTATGCAAAACACAGGCTGCTATGTCACTGAAACCCACATTGGCCTTCTGTGAGATAGTTTCTGGAGAAATTATGATTTATTTTTTCAAATAATGGTTGTCAGTGCTGTGATGTACTGCTGGTAAATCAGTAGTCAGAACTCTTTTCTAACCCCTCCAGCTGTAGCAGCATGCTCTTTTTAAATTCTGCAAATACCTCGGGTCTCTGTGTGCAGATATGTGCAGTGAATCTTTGCTGCTGAAATGATAGTTGTCCTTCCTTCACCCCTACACTACCAAAGCTTTACTTTGTATTTCTGTTGGATCACAATCCCAGCTGTCCTGGAGCTGTGTGAAGCTTACATACAATTCTGGGACCTGACAGGCTTAAAGGCACGTTCATGGAAGGTAGCCTGCCTGCATTTTGTTCTAGCTGAACGAGTGACTTCTTTCAGCAGTGTGGAAGTGCTCTACTTGTGAGAGAGCTCGTGTGCATATTCATCTGAATCTTGTTGCGCAGGAAGTGTTTTTGATTTTCATTCTGGTATGATGACTGTAATTTGGATGTTGGATGAAAATTGGAAATCTTGTGACCATTTGAGTGGCATACTTCTTGAATCTTTAGCTCAAACAGAAGATGAAATGTTTATTTATATTTTGTATCCCATGTTTTTCCTTTTCTGTACGTTCAAGAACATTCTTAATTACATAGTGGTAATGTTCAGCATCATAAAAATTGTGAACATGTTTAAAGTGTATGTTTGTGTTCTGTGATATTAGGCGTGTGTGTACTGTGAATATGAATGTGGAGAGGATTTTATAATTCCAGTAAGCAAGGGACTAACTGCTCATTAGTATTCATCATTACCTTTAAAGAACTTTGTTTTTCAAAGGTTTGTAGCAAGTGGTGGAAGATAGATAGAAAATAATGATACCCTTGTCACTTGTCAAACATTGCCAAGACAATAGGTGCCTCTCACTAACAGGAAATTCTGAACGTGCAGACTGAAGGATCTGTTGACAAAAAGCTGCTTTAGCCCTAAATATACGTATAGGCTTTTTCTTATAAAAGAGAAGTTAATAGTAGGTCTCATCTGTCTTTTAAGCAGATGTTTTGTCGCTCAAGTCCTATTGCTCTTTTCACAAGCCAGCTTCTATTCATCTAAATGCTTCAGCGTAAGCACCTGAAGTTCAGTCATACGCCACCACAGTCAACCGCATTACATTCTGCCTATAAACTGAGTTTGTCTGTGGTTCCCTCTACCATTACTCCTATCATGGACTATTTCAAAATTTCACTGCTTTTGCTACTGGGAATCTCAATGTTCTTCAGCCTAAGTTTATTTGTAGCATGCATCTATTTGCTGTCTTGCACTTTCCAGAATGTGCACACCCTCATATTTCTTTTAGCTTTTGTTTTACTACATTAAATAAAAGCAGTTATTTTTCCAGCAACATTTTAGAATGTATATTTGCAATTCTCTAAATGATTCCAGTAGTTCTTTCCCATACAGTGGCTTCAACAGGTACAATCTGAACTTTCATGCTATCTTATTGTTGCACTGAGCACTGATGTTTATTCTTGCCTCCCTCTTTAGCAGTGCCTTTGCTCTTCTATTTTGTTAGGATAGCTGTTGTCCTTTCACAGCCTCTTAACAACGACAGTAAATCTATCACCAGTTCATCTTTTTAGTTCTTTTTCCTCCTTTGTCATTTCCAGCCAGCAATTTCCCAAGTTTTTAATATTAATCATTCTAGTTCCTGCCTACTTGGCTTTTCACATTACTGTTGTCATCCCACTTCTGTTAATCAAGTCATCAGATCAGATTCAGTTTCTCTTCCGTTGTATTATGTGCTTTTTCCGTATTAACAGTGTCAGCAATCTGTGTATTGCAATTCTTTTTGAAGTTCTAGTTTAGATGGGCAATAAAAAGAACTCACTAACTGCAATTACAACAACATTTTATTTGCACATATAAAAGCACAGGACCACAAAGCAAGATTTAAGATCTGATCTGAGTTTAAGCTGGCATTTGGAGGCTGGATATCCGAATTAGAACTGTGCCTACGTCTCAGAAGAATTGATCAGAAATAATAAAATAGCAGGCTCAGGTTTTTTTAGTATTTCTTAATACTGTACTATTACAAGCCTTCATAATTAAATGAGAAAATCGTGTTTGTTTGTTTGTTTGTTTGTTTGTTTAACAGAACCGAATTGCTAAGCCTTGGCTTAGCTATGGCAATAAATATTCAATCAATCACCTCTAATTTTATACACTGTATTTTGTCTACTTGTTTGTAGCTAGAAAGCAAAAGAATGGCAGTGCTTATTTGTTCTCTGACTATTGCACAACATTTATTTATTTATTCCTGTGTCTGATACCTGCTGTTTGAGAAATATGGTTTGGAATTGTCAATGGCTTTTGCTTCTGCAAGGATAAATTTAGTGCCTTGACAATTCTGCTGCTTATTTTCCAGTGTATGAAGTTTCTGGACTTTTCAAGTTATTTTCGTATTTGTAAATGTTCTTACAAACAAATAAAGGGGTTATAGGAAAAGAATAATTTGAGAAATGTTTGTATTTGTTTTTTAAATTGAAAAGCCCCTTTAAATTTAGAAGGCCTCAGAGACTCTATTGAGTAAAGTGGAAATTACTAAATATAGGTTTGAGATAGATAGCTTTGGGATTTGGACATTACATATCTGTCTTCATTAATATATATGTATTAATATATATATATATATTTAGTAATTGAGTAGATGAAATTAGATTCCCGAATGCAATTTGTTTCTCAGGTACAATTGTTCCACGGTTGGTAAAGAAACACCTCAACTTTCTCTTCTGGGCAGATGTGATTGCAGAAGTAATATTTTACTGTCTTTGGGGTAGAATGTTTGTACAGTTGTGGGGTGTGAAACTATCAATTTTCCATTTCTTTTATGCAAACCACCTACCTGATTTAATTTCACTCAAATATTAGCAGAAGTTCATTATTCTCATGTGTGATTGATGGCTCAGCTTTGATCCAAACTGTACACTGAGGTGGGATTCCCAGTTTTGTTCAATGCTGGCAAAAGTTTCATGGTTTGAGATCCTGAGATGCTAAATTGAGTAATTCACTGCGGACTTCAGGGGTACCAACTCATGGGAACTATGAGCAGAGAAATAGTTTGTTTTCCTGTAAGCTGTTTTCCATCTCTAATTCTCTCATTCAATACATCTCATATTCTGTGGACTGATCACACTGCTGTCCTGGTCCCCTGTGTCAGAGTGAGTGACGAATATGTTACTTCCTGCTGGCCCTTCACTTGTATCATTTGCCCTCAGGAGAATTTTGGAGGCATGTGCTTTATAAATGGCATCTTCTATCTTCTTTTGAGAATTGTTAATGCACTTTTAAAAGAAATAGTGTTAGCACATTTACAGCACAGTGCAAACTATAAACTTGATTTATAAGGAAGTACATATTTTACTGGAGAAGGCAGTGTACCCTAGCTGCCTATAATTTGACTGTAAATTTACAGGACTTTTTTTTTTTAGTGCTATAAGCTAAACTAGAATTGGGAGTTTTTGAAAATGAAGTATTTTGGCTGAGTTTTGTGACCTCCTTTCATCTGTAAATACATCAGTGGTTACACTGCTTCACAGCAATCGCTGATTAAGGTTTTCTATTTTAAGCTGTGATTTTTTTCCTGTAATGTATGTTTCTTGAATTCTGCAGCAAAAGCTGTGGTTATTTTTATACCTTTCAAATAGAGTGTCTTCCATTGAAACCTCTCAGAGGAAAAAAAAAAAAGGAAAACTGTTACAGAATTTAAACCCTGGAAGTATGATTTGTATACGCTATGACTTTTTCATTATTTACTAACTTGAGATGCTATAAATCTTATCCTTGGAATCAAAATACTCTGCTCTATTGCTGCAGCAGGAGCAGCACTCAGGCAGCGAGTAGTGAGCTCAGCTGACAAGATTCTGGCTTGTGTTTCTCTGACACAAACATGGCTCAGAGAAAATGGATACACAGACCAGTTCTGGCAGGAGCAGTACGAGCTCACAGAGGAAGAAGTTCTGTGCAGGTTGGAGAGCTGCAGAACTGATACAAGCGCCGCTCATCTGAGTTGCTGAGCAGGCTGGGTTCAAACTCCTCAAATGTAAATAAGAAGATTTATCAGTTTCAGGAAACAAACCTGCAGTATTTGATAAATGTCTACAAAAGGCATTTAAAAGGACAGTTAGAAAGCTTTCTTGGCCTGAAATTCAGCTGGCTTTGAACTTATCTGTATACTGTTTAATTAACATCTTTGTGCAGCAGCATTAAAATAATACTGTGCTCTAATCCTCTAAGAAGTAACAGTCCTGAGCTACAGCTGAATTACATGGTGCATAAATCAAAATTTGCAGTGCACAGTACCTTATTGGGGCTTTATTTAATGGTGTGATTAGGCAAAAATAGAAACATATGAGAAGAGACATTTTTGTATAATCATTTCTGTCATTATCCTCCATTTTATTAATACTTAAGTCCAGTAACACTTAAAATTGGTATGTTTTGTTTCAGTTATTTCATTTCGTATTGTTAAGAAGAGCATGCTATATAGTTAGTGTAGTACATGTGGATTTTTTTTACAAATTCATCTTAACAGAAAAATAATTATTTATTGTAACGTGTCATTAATTTTCTCAAATTATTTTGCTCTTAGGTCAATAGAATGAGATTTTCAATGTAGTGTAAACTAATTCCAGTCAGAAGAAAGTGATGCTAACACAAATGACATGTTTTTAAATAAGAAATATTGCCAAATACTAAGTGCATTTAGTCTGCACAGGACTAGGCTTTGAATAAATCTAGGCTATAGCTGGTGTATTAACACTGCTCCTTGAGCAGAAAATGAGGGAGCTGCCCTTCAGAGGTGGGGGCTAATGTAATCCAAACTAAATAATGGTCTTCAGTTCAGCATCTCCATTTTGCCAGAAGGAAGCACAGAGTTGAGCCGTCCCTTTGTCCCTTGCCCAGCACAGCCCCATCCCCACCCCAGCACAGATGGGCTCCAGTTGGGCTGCTTAAGGTCTCTGTGCTGCTGTGACAACAGTCTGTGGTAAAAACAGCAGGTGGAAAATCATTTGAGTCTGTTTTGTTGATACAAAAGCAACAGGGTTAGAGATTCACCTTCCCTGGAAAGTTCCTATTATTTAATGGCAAAAAGTAAGAACTGACTCCATGGTATTAAACTGAGATTATCCTCCTTTTTAATTTAAGCATTGCTGAGAAGCTGCTTTCAGTTGCGTTTAACCCAAGCTCCAGGATCTTTCATCCAGAGGAGACAGACCTTGCTTATTGTTCTAGACCACAGAGGTCCTCTTCCCATGGCCTCCTTGCTCCTTCCACCAGGGACTGAAGCTGGCAGGACAGCTGCTAAGATCTAAGCAAAGAAATCAGTTGCCTGGAAAATGTGAAGGAATTGCTGTCAACCTGGGGATTGGATCTTTCTATATGAGGGAATGGAATTGAATAATCTGAGAATGGTACCTGTATAGTTTATATATATATATACTGTATATATATATAATGCTATCACAGAGGCCAGTATCAAGCAAAGAAAGGCACTTTGTTGTTATTTCTGCTGTTCTGATGGTTATTTTTGGAAAGTATGAACTTGTAGATTTAGTTATCTGTGAATGTAATGGTAGGAAGACATGAGCCCTCACAACTGTTTTTAAGAATCCAGCTGTGCATACACTGACATGATGATTCATATGCTGACCTTAATTCATATTACAGAGCCCCTTGACAGTGTGCCAGCTGTGAACATGCACACAAAGTTTAACAGGATCCATCCTTGCTGTCTGGGAACTATGAAGCTTGTCAGCCTTTTTTTAGTTACCGTTGCATTGTCAAGTACTGTAAACAAGGATATTCAATGTCACAAGGAACATAAGAGAGAGTTATGTTATCCATCAGCAAGGCCTAATTGGTTTGTGTTGGAGCAGAATACTAAATGTATAAAATGCAGCCAACTGGAGAGGATGAGACCTCATAGCCTCTCTAGACCTCACAGCCAGATTCACTATATGCACATTAAATTGTGGTTATCTTTTCATTCAGTGGAAATAAGAAGTTGTTTGAATGGAGTGCTGCCAAATAGGTGTTAACTTTCTTATTTTACCAATCGTATTCAGCCTAAGAGATGAGAGGAGTCCTGTTGTCTTCAAATTGTTTAAAAAACTAATTTCTAGTAACAAATTGCTTGCTAACCAAATTAAATCAGCAGACAACTTGGTTTGCACCTGTCTAGTTTAAACGTAAATGACCCATTTGGAGAAAAGCGTTCTGTAATTTGAAATGGAGTAATTTATAGACTGGAATAAATAAGGAGAGTAACAACTGCAGTATTGTCATTACCAAGGAGCAGGAGCATTCTTCTGCCCCAAAATTAATAGCTAATAACCCTTCTTTTCTCTTGAACATCCACTGCAGGAACCAGTCTCTTGGAGACATGCGGAGACAAACCACCCTTCTGCATTAGAGTTCTATGTAGGGGCAGTGTTCTGTCCAGCTGCCAGCTTTAAATACTGAAAATAATGCAGCAAATCGATCAGTTTACTTTTTGCTGTGCTAAGGAACAGGACTGTGTAGGGAAGCTTTGGACTGCACACCCTACCCTACAGTACTCTGTAACTTTACCTAGAGGAGACCCCTGTTTTGAGAGAGTGTATCTTCAGGAGTCCACACATCAAAACCAGATGCTGTAATTCAGTAAAAATACTACTTTTAACTTTGGTGAGAAATGGGTGTCATCTCGTGTTGCCTAAAAGTAGAGATTTGTGCACAGGAGGTATACACGTTTCAACATGCTGATATTTTATTTCATGAAGAAGTACCACTTTTTATATGTGGACATCGACCTGTGGGGATGGAAGGAAGGAGAGATCCTTTCAGAGCTTTATTTAGCAAAGGTACTACTGGATTCTCATTGTTCTGTCCTCTCATCCAAAAATGACATTCTCTTCCTGAATGGGAAAGGCCCCATCCATTCTTCATTTCTACTGCATCTGGTAGGGCTGTACCTGGCTAGGGACTGTGCTTGTGTTTAACTTCTGCATTACACTGAAGTTGGAAATTTATCTAGAAAAAAATGATCAGGAAATATTACTAAGTACTGAATTCCATCCAAACGAGTTGCAGTTACCCTTCCCAGGCATTATTTAATATGACTATGAATATTTTACATTATTTATAGTCTTTGGATTGGTAGGAACAATGTTGCCATCATCAAAGGCTCTGCCCTGAAAATAGCTGAACATATCATGCTTAAAGGAAGGCAAAAGCAAGACATAGGCAGGTGAACAAAACTGTTACTGATTTCTACTGCTAGCTGGAATTATGCTGCAGTTTGGCTAACTGCTTTTGTCCATTACTACTCTAAATTTAATTGTCTGTAGGAAAGAAGCCTTAGGCCCTCAAATGTTGTAAAGGTAAAGCAGTACCAAAAATACCAAATACAGCTGAGAGGTGATATTTTCTTTAAACAGTCTGAGACCTTGTTCACCTAGGATGCATGTTGACTGGCTGAGTAAAATAATTTTTTTTGTACACAGTATAACTCCCTCTATGAATGCTTTTTTTTTTTTTTTTTTTTTTAATTTTTCAGATAGCTTTTTCTAAGAGGTTGAGGACTTCAAGCATTACTTCAGCCAACCTAATAATTTTCGTATTATATGCTCTTACAGATTTTTTCAGCAGCTTAATGAAACAGAATGATTGCACCAGAGCTTACTCTGTAGTTTCAGTGAAGCATGTACAAGAAGAATCAAATTGGTGCTGTCTTGTTATTAGCAAGAAATAACTTTATCTGATAGATGGATTTATAACTATAATAACTGTGTTTTGTGGAGTTTTTTTAATCCATTTTTATTTATTATAAATGTTTCAAGAAATATTGTTGGGTTTGGGGGAATAAGCCTTGTATATTTATTAATGGTGCTTGTTTTACACGTTTAAGCATTACTGGTTGTGCACACTATATAGAGCATGTGGACCCACTACTGAGAGGTTTATCAATGTTTCATGTATGGCACTATGAGACCTTGTGTGTGAGTTCAGAAAATTTAGAGGCTTCTCTGTTCTGAACAACCTTCTTGGAAAAATGCATTAGGTCAGTGAGTATCAGTATTACATACTGTGTTTTGTCCTTCCTTTTTCTGACTCATCTGTTGTTAAAGGAGAACTTAGATTGGACTGGGTCTAGGGTTTCCCCTGTGTAAGCTGGGCGAATAATTAAACAGGCTCAGTTAATTAGTATTTGTGAATTGTTCAAACCTTACTGTGATAAGGTCCATAAAAATGCCAAGATATAAAATAAAAATGATTTACTTGAAGGCATAATCCTCTCTGTCCTTTGTCAACATATGTCCTATGTAGACTGTTAGTTTTATAGCAATATGCTTCTGCAGAATTTGCCTTTTGAAAAATTCGAGATGATTTATCATGAATTAGCTAATTTTCACAGTACCTATTGAGATTGGTGTAAATTTTTCTCTTTGTTATAACACCATGAGATATTAAATGACAGTATATGCAACTGAATTGTCCATGGGAGGTCTATGCAGAGCTAATAGAAAGACATTTAAAACTGTAGATGTCTGATGCCACTGTTTTGCTTTGACTTGCATGGAGTGAAATGAATGGTATCAGATGGGTGCAATTCCAGCAAAGAATGAGTTTAAGAAGAACTGGAGCATAGTTAGAGATTCACTTAGTTGTGACTTTACTTATTTTGCCTAGGCATAAGTGTAACCTAAGAATTTATGATCTAGTGACAGTGCCTCATGCTGGCGTACTTGTCCATGATTCAGAGTCCTAGATTTTGTAGAATGGTTCAGATATGTCTTTACTAAAAGTCAGGCTGATGCTTACAGAGATGCCATTAGTACACACCTTTCTCTGATGCACTGTTCTTGGTCCACCAGTGCTCTTTACACCTCTGCAGACCTCCTACAGCTCTCAGGAGATCTGATAACTGCTACAGCTTCACATCCTCTTGACTGTTACAAGCTTGGTATTAACAAAAGTGTTATTAGCAGGGAAAGAAAAGGGCACCAGGGCACAAGGTGGAGCAGGAATGTTATAAAAGCTCAGAAAGGGGAACAGCCTCGCCTACTTACTGTCTGTGCTGCTGTCTGCTGAATGTATCTCTTGGGTCGTGTTGATCTCGTAGGATGCTGGTACAGAACTATAAAACTTAGTGTCATGAGGTGTTCCATATTGACTTTAAACCCCATGGGATCAGTGTATACAGACATGAAATAACCACTCTTTAGATAATCATTTCCGAATGTGCAAGATAACCTCAGTAGCTGCTTGTGATGAATTGGCTTTGACTTGAGGGAGGTTGCACAATTGTTTCTAGCTCTGAATCAGAGCCCAGAAGCAGAAAGAAATTGTGCGCTGGAAACTAGCCATAACCAGACTTGTGCCAGTCAGTAGCACAGCAGCACTACAGCCTGCATGGTTATCGCTGTCGTTACAGCTCATCCTCTACATTATCCTGCTCCCCTGGTTGGTGTCTCAGGAATCACGACAGCCTTCAAGAGGAATGTCCTACCCAGCTTGCTAAAGGCACTACAGGGACAGCCTTGGCAAAGCCTCATCAACTCCACTGCTTGACCTTACCAACAGTTTCTTCTACCTGTCTGAGGTTTATACACGTTCCATGTTTCTGGTATTTTTTCTCTATATGTACAGATGGAATAAACATCATTAACCTGCTTTGCTG
Organism: Alectoris magna; assembly: GCA_030625065.1. NCBI lineage: Eukaryota > Metazoa > Chordata > Aves > Galliformes > Phasianidae > Alectoris > Alectoris magna. Next base: position 181,205,025 of record CM060560.1, on the reverse strand, counting down.
ATGTTTTTCTTACAAAATTACCATGAATTAGGGTGTTCACAAGGTCTCCTGCCATAACCTTAACACTTATCAGGCGCCATTGAGGGAGCCTCTTATTGCTGGAAGTTTTCTTTGAAAAGAAACTGTTCAGATCATCCTGCCCTGAGAAGACATCTACTGTTTTTCCAATGACCTTCCAACCAAATGCTTCCGCTCTTTTCCCACTGCTGCTGTTTCGACTGTTTTAGATACTGCCAGTGTAAGGAGTTTGCTTGGTCCCAATTTGGGTGTTTCCCTTGAAGACACAATGTTCTTACTGTGGTTTCCTTGTCTCATCATCTCTGGATTGGACAGTCTGTGAAAGTGTCCTGTCAAGAGTAAAAGGAGAAATAAAAATCACTGTGGCCCAGGTGTGATGGAGGCTTTGAAACTCTTCAGCACTGGGAATTTAGCTTGACTGGTTCACTTCAACTGCTGCTGTATTGCCAGCTGTTCATTAGATAGCCACTGAAGTTGATCTAACTGTGGTCTGTATCCTTCCGACAGTAATGTTTTCTGGGGCTTGGAGGAATTACTCAGAGTCCTCTTTATGTCAAGCAAGTTTTGCATGTTTAGACTGTGGCACATCCTGTGTGGTCTTCTGCTTGAGGAGGCAGAAAATGCAGCATGGTCTGTGTTAATTAAGGTCCTCCTTCTGAAAAAGTTGATTTGTGAAGCCTGTTGCAGAGTTGGCTTTCCTTATATTTGCACACATGGTTCCACTGGCTGGGTGGTTCTGCTGTGCTTACATACAGGTTAGTGCTGGATAAGTGCAGACCAAAAACTACTTTAGTTTCATTCTCTGTGGCATGGATGACACCCTTTCCAGGGCTTTAAGGATGTGTTAGTTGGAGTCAAAGCTGAATCTGGACGTGGACAACCTCCTGCAGATGGGCAATATGAAAAGTGGGAGATTTGTTCTTGTGGTTTTCTCTAAAGCTGCTCCCAGAGTGTAGTGTGTATGCAGGCCTTAGAATTACATACGTATTAAGTAAGTGGAGGGCTAAACAAAGAAGTCAGTATTAATGCATGAGGATGGAGGTAAAGAAGAACAAGATGAAGATTATGCCATTGTTTGAGATTAATATACAAAGCTCTGCCAATGTAGGTTTTTACTTCTGAAACCCTCAACAGTTGAAGGATGTGATAATTCATGTATAATATAGTCTGGTTTACTTAATTTTTATATGAGGCAACCAATACGTTCAAATTGTGGAATGTTTTCATTTAGTTATATGTGATTACAGAGATGTCAGTACAAATTACTTTATTAAATTAGTAAATTTGTATCTGGATATATGTGATGGTTGTATTCTTAGGTTTTCACACTGAATCTTTCTCAGGAAGTACCTTGGTCTCTAGAGTAGTGATGTGAAATTAGTTTGTGCACTGTATATCTGCCAAGAAACTGCAGCCATGCAAGACATTGTGTTTGGGTTTTTGTTTGTTTGTTTGTTTGCAGCTTATAGACATATTTAGTGAATTCTGTACTGGAAGAAGGCATAAAAGGTTCCAGAGCTTGAAATGAGGTGTTGTGCAAGGGACCTTTGTTTACGGAAGCAAAACTGAGAAATATTTTTTCTTGACATCAAATTAGCATTAGACTTAGCCTCAGTAAATGCTGCTATTATTTCCATTATTTTTTTCTTGGTTTAGTGTTAATGTAATTAACTTCTCATGGTTTCTTACTTATTTTATTTTATTTTATTTTATTTATTTTATTTTTCTTTCAAAGGGGATGATATTATTAAGGTAATTTGGATCATAAGTACAGGAGCACCTCTCTTTTTGATGGCATTTGGTATTTTTGTATTATAGTTACAGTGCACATAAATTTTGAATAATCATTCAAACGTCTGAATATAAGATTCAGTTTTTAATTTCTTTTTCCTGAAGGGTATTTTATTATCTCCCATTTCCCTTTCACATTTTGAGCTATTTTAACAACTGAAATGAGAATATGGGGTGAAGCATTTGTTTGCACTTAAAAATTCTATTTTGCACTCAAAATTGAATTTTGAAGCACAATTAATATATTGCCAGTATTTTTTTCTGCTTTTCATTAATCTATGAAGAGTTTCTGATATATCTATATGTGGTTTTCTAAATAGAATCTTGGCAGACTTCCATTGCATGCTAGGCTTTACTGCTATTCATTAGCTGGCTTATCAAAATAGTGTAATCAATGTCTGTCATAACTTAAATACATGAACGATTTCAGTAGCCCAAGTAGCTATGTTTGCTTCTCTTTGAAAGAAGTACTTAATTCCTACAGGAAACAGAAACTCAAAGGAACATCTGCAGAGTTAACTTCTGTTGGTTTTGTCTGTATGCTTTAGAAACACTGAATTTGTTTTAGAGGCTCATTTTTCATTCTTTTCCTTGCAAGGCACCTGGGAATATCCATGTTTTTTGTCTTAGTATTATTTTTTGCTGATAATGCATTACTGAAAATTATTAGATTCTGCTGAGGTAAAAATACAGCCTGGCTTATGAATATACAGCAATCAATAGATGCTATTGATTGAGATGTATGACTTTTGTTACAGACATTTGCAATAATCTTCTTAAGTATCACATGTGCCTGAGCAGCAAATTGAAAGAAGTTGCAGTTCTGTAAGGACTTGTCTAACGTTGAAACAATGAGCAGAAGGCTGAGTTATTAAAGAAGCTCCTTGAAAACCTGAAGAGATGATTGATGTATTGTTTTGATTAGAACTGTAGGATGACAGGAAAATGGACTGGATTCTTCATAAGGTTTTTGTATCTGATATGTGATTTCTCTGTCTTGTTTTTTGACTGACAGGACTTTTTCCTGCTTACTCTTGACATTTTGGGGGTAATTTACCTACAATGGGAATTAAGTTATTTTTTTTAACTCATCAATAAAACATAACCTTTAGTAATATATTTTAGTGACATGCAATTCAAATGCGGAAAGTTCACTTAGATATCATTTTGTTAGTTGGAGTGAATTTATGGGAAGCTTTGTGGGACACTGACTTCTGTGAAGTTACTTGTTTTATGTATAAATATTCTAGTATTAACTGTGAGGTGACTGGTAATGTAGCAGCAGTAGTTTACCAGTAATTTGAAGGCGCTTTTACTTACATGTGTCATATGATGCTATGTTGAGTGTTTGCAAAAACACAGACTCTTCATGTTCCTCAGAATCCCACCCAAGAAGATAAGAGTGAAGAAATTAAATTAAGGAAGTGAATGTTCTTTTGATAAAACAGTGAGGTTTCTGTAGAGAGTATTTAGATGCAGCATTGATTCTTTGACTCTTTTTGTTTATATAACTGCATGTTTTTCAAAGTACTGAAAAACATGCTGTCTTGTTTAATTCTTCCTATCTTTTGCTCTCATTGGCACAATCAGAGCAAAATGACTTTCTCTTAATAGAGCCTGACAATTCTGAATCTGACTTACTGTCTCTTTTTCTCAGCCTACCATCTCTATAATGGGACAAGGCAGTTGACTTTAACAAATTCTTGTTTTATTACTAGCCTTATGCATTTTGTTGTCGTTGTTATGCACAGAGGTATACAGTAGCTGCTCACGTTGTGTTGAATAACATGCCAAAATCAAAAGTTAGCGTGTTTCACAATGTGAAAACAGTAAAGAGCTGCAATATTTCTGTTCACATGACTACAGTACTAATTAATTTTTAGCAACCTTCTTATATATCTATTAGGATGCTCTGTTCAGAGTAGGAAGTCTTTATTGGGCTATGTGATATCTACAGTTAAAGTTTGAATGTGTTAGGTTAAAAGTGCATGAGTATCTCCTTTATCTTAATTGCTATGGCATTACATTGCTAAAATAAAGCATACATTTATAAAGTCAAAATACATTCCAGAGGGCTTGTCAGAATCAGTATGTTGTATATCTCTACATGCAAACAGAGAGTTTATGATATAAAGTAGTTATATTTAATGTTGCTGATATGAGAGCAGTTAATAATATGGAAGGCAGTCATAAAAATGTATGGAAAAAGAAGATGGTACTGGCAGTTTTTGAAAGTTCCTCGTAGTTCCTTCTCTGAATATTTCTGATTTCTGATTTACACTGATCTTTTTAGGCAGTTTAATATCTATTTCAGAAGTAACTGGTAAAATGAGAAGATTCTGTACCCAGTATGAGATGGGAAAAACTGGTGGTTTTTTTTTTTTAAATTGTATTGGAATAAATGAAATTTAGAAAGGGACACAAGTCTTACTGGAAAGATGCTATAGCAAACACATAACAATATGTGTGGCAGTGGGAGGTGTTAGTCAGACACCAGTGGAGCTGCCCAACTGTATGAGAACTTTGCTGTTTGTGCCAAGCATCTAAAAAAAGTCTAGAAGGATTTCCTAGGAATGTTTTTGCTCCTGGTTTTATTCTTCTGAGATCAAGACACGTTTGGCAGAAGACACAAGAAGCAGCATACATATTTTTAAAATATTTGAAAACTTTTAATTTTGATTAAAATCTCTTTTACAGGATCTTAAATTCAGACTAGGGTTAGGTCCTACTTTTATGGGAACCACGGTGCCTAAGGAATTGAACGTTTAGTTTAGATAAATAAATGTCTTAGAGCTTCTGACATAGCTACCAGATTAGAGTTTGTTATTAACCTTCACCAGTGTAACTTCTCAGGCTTGAAGACATGAAGATCCACTGCCAATGCTGCATCTCCTATTTTTGCCAGAACATACAGGAGTGAAATCTGTGTCTTTGTTTCTTGTTTTCTTTTTGCTATTTTGAAATTTCTGTCTGAGACTGAAACCTACAAGTTTTGGGCATCTGCTACTGACATTTCTGTGTAGTAACTGGAATTATTTATAGAACAAGAAGATTCAAGTCGGAGTTATGATGAAACAAAGTACTTGGGGACCTCTTCCATTCTTCTCTTCTAGAAATGTTTAATGCCCACAGAAAAGGTGAAATGTCCAGGAGTTAATTCCATTACTTTTGTGGAAATTAATAGATTTAGGTGAGACGTGCAGAGTTAGAAACTCCGCTACAAATGGGTGGGATTCTGATAGCAAGTCGGAATCTGGGGTATAGTACCTCAGCTGAACTTCTGGTACTCCTCTTCATTCAGAGCCAGAAAGGGAATAAACATTCCAGATATCATGCTTGGGGCTCACATTTAAGGAAATTTTTCTCTTATCTTTACTTTTTACTATTATTTTGTAGAGGCTGACACTGCTCAGACAAAAACATTGAAGTGTTGACATGTGGCTGTCTGCATGTCCAAAGAAATATTAAACTCAATTTTTAATGAGTTTAATAACTCGAATTTGGCCAGCTTAATCTATAAATTTAATTCTACCCTTAACACCAGATATCCTTTCAGTGCTGGTAAATTGAAGGAAAACTGGAAACAGTGAGAAGGCAAATTATAAAGAATAAAACTTAGGCACTTCAGTATCTTCAGAGATCATGACAGCAAGTTTATGCAAGCTAGTTTTACTAAGATTTTATACAGTTGATGGGAAAAGTGACAAAGTAGATGCATACATTCGTCAAGCTTCAGCAGAGGTGACCAAAAGAGAATAGTGGGCATATGGTATGTATCAAGCAGTTCTTTTTTTCTGAGATAACGTGCACTGGAGTATTTATCTAAGGTTTATGAGCAAACCTTCAGGTAGCTTCTGGAGGAATGGTTTCTGTGTTTTTCCCTAGAGGAACTTGATATTTGTATTTCTCTGTCTGAGAAGGTTTGAATGCACACTGTGAAATAGTAATTAAACCCCTCAAGGCACTTCTTGCTCTCGTCAAGTGGAACCCCAGTGGAGCCAGGGATGTTGACGTTTTAGAATCATAGAATCACCAAGGTTGGAATAGACCTCTAAGATCATCCAGTCCAACCGTCCTCTTATCACCAATACTTCCCACTAAAACATGTCCCTTAATACTACAGCTAAACGTTTCCTGAACACCTCCAAGGACAGTGACACCACTGCCTCCCTGGGCAGCCCACTCCAGCACTTGACCACTCTTTTGGAGAAGCATTTCCTAATGTTCAACGTGAATCTTTCCTGGTGCAACTTGAGGTCATTCACACTTGTCCTATTGCTAGTTACGTGGGAGAAGAGGCTGACCCTCACCTCCTCACCACAACTTCAAGTAGTTGTAGAGAGTGATAAGGTCTCACTTGTGTCTCCTCTTCTCCAGAGTAGATAATTCCAGTTCCCTCAGCTACTCGTCATAAAAATTGTGCTCCAGAACCCTCACCAGCTTCTTTGCCCTTCCCTGACAGTAGTCCAGGGCCTCAATGTCTTTCCTGTAGCATGGAGCCCAAAACTGAGCACAGTACTCGAGGTACGGCCTCAGCAGAACTGAGTGCAGAGGGATGATCACCTCCGTGCTCCTGCTGGCAACGCTGTTTCTGATACAAGCCAGAGCGCTGTTGGCCTTCTTGGCCACCTGGGCACACTGCTGGCTCTTGTTCAGCCAAGCGTCAACCAGTATCCCCAGGTCTGTTCTCTGTACGCAGTCTTCCGCCACCCTGCCCAAAGCCTGTAGCATTGCCTGGGGCTGTTGTGGCCAAAGTGTAGGACCTGGCACTTGGTCTTGTTGAACTTCATCCCATTGGCCTCAGCCCAGCTATCCAGAAACAGAAAAAGCCTATGTAAGTGAGATTAGGTCTCAGCCTTGCGATTCAAGCAGTCTTTTGAAGAGACTAAAATCAGCTGTGGCCTCTGATCCTTCAGTGCTAATGTGCAATACATCTGTCATAGAATAAAACACAGGGCTTAAAACTAAGTTCTGATGAGAGTTTGTAGAGTTCATATCTATGGGAAGTTGGAACGTGTATAGACTAAACATCACTGTGCAGTTACGTATTGACTACGGCTTTTATGGTAGCAGCTAGTGAAAATCTTAGTAATTACATTATAAGTATATACATATCAATAGTAACATATTTATCTGTTGAAGTAAACAATACATATCTTATAGTGAAAATAAAATTGCAGTGACAGAGACATTCACAACTGCTTCAGCGAGAGACAAGTTGTCAAAGTAGGTAGTTCATAGAATTAATATTTAAAGTTATTAAAAAGTAGCACAGGGCAACAGTTCAGTATGCTCCACTGGATTATAAACACCTTTTTTCTAAACTAAGTACAATCTAATAGAATTGACAACTTGATTTTTTTTTATTTTTTTTTTTTCCTGTTGGTGTCACTGCTCCTTGTAAATGTTTCCATCTTTCATCAATAGTATTCTTTGAATTTTTAATATTATTCAAGAACCATGTGTCTAAACATAGAGCTAGTTTTTTGTTATTCATATGTACTAATTCCTTTAGCATATACAAGATAATAATTCACAGGCACGTCAGGTTTTTCAGGTACCTTCCCTTTACATATTCCCATTTGGAATTAGTTCCGTACTGATGTGGTCAGCATAGTATAGGAAACTCTGCAGAAGTCCTGGAGCTATGGACATGACTATATTTAGTACTTGCTTTCAGATGTAAGGTCTGGGTAATTTCACCAGACATCTGAGAGTTTGTGGGGACCATTGTGTTTTCTCCCTTTCACTGTCAAATACAAACATTACTTTCTGAAACTTAAGTGAAAAATATTTCTGTGCATGTGGAAAGTTAATGCTTTGCTGAAAGTACAATCATTAAAAAGCTTTTTCAAGCTCATTTTATTACATTTTGTACTACTTTCACAATCTCATAACAGTTTGCTGCTAATGCTTATATAGTTCCTATTTGGGGCTTCATTTTTGTTTTCAGAAGTCCTTTCTGTTTAGACAGTATTTAATTCTCATGTCTTAAGATAAATTTTAACCCAGATATTTGGTTTATTATTTTTCCTACAAACTTTAATTGTAAACATTAATTATTTAGTATTTTTTTTTTCTAATTTAATATTGTACCAGGAAAAAAAAAAATACAGGATGTCTTACTCAAAATATTGTTACCGACAAGAGGGTGCACACAATACACAGACCCATGAATTTACTAGTGGTCTACTTAAATCTTAGCAATCTGGTGAAAAGCCAACAAGCAGATCCTACTTCAGATTCAAAATGCAAGTCTAAATTTTGTACAAAAAAAAATCTTGTTAATAATGACACTCTTAAAATTGTTGTATTGGAAAAGTTGGTAGTTTTTACCTTTTCCTCAGGTGCTGTGCTCACCTTTCCAGTGCTCTTCTGGGTCCTAAGGTTCTATTGTTTCAGTCTTACCCAGACAGAAGGGTGGTGGGACAGCACACGGAGAGCCTGCTGGTAGGACTTTGATGTTGATTGGACTCCTTCCTTCTCTGCAGTGGGATCTGCACCAGGTTATTTCAGCCCTCCTGGCTTCTCCCAGCATGGTGAGCGCAGCCCCGCAGCCTCTCCCAGCCTCAGCCCATAAAGTCACCTGCTTGCTGGGCAGTCACTCCCAGGCTTTACCAGACCCTTGACAGGAGGCACTGGCAGAGCCCAGCTCAGGCAGGCAGGCAGCAGCACTTGGCCCTGGGGCAGGTGCTGAAGGCAGTTTGGCCCAGCTGTAGCCTAGGGGAGCCCAGTCCTGAGGTCTGTGCTGCCGCTCAGGGCACATCTCCTGGATTTTAGGAATAGCAAAAATCATATTAACTGGACCATAACAGGCAAAAGCTACAAATGAGTATTTATATCCTATCACTTTTATCCAAAAAGACAATGAAGTCAACAGCCAACCCTTCAAAGGTTGTGAACACTTGCAATTCTGCCTTGGGTGGTTTCTCTTTGAGTTAGGAATGCATCCCTGAAAACCAAGCTAGTCTCTTTCAGCATCTTTCCTTAAATAAATATGTACAAATAGGCCAAAGTTCATAATTAATTTGTTTCTCAATAATTAATCTTGCCTTTCAGTGCGAGTCCTGACTTGTGACCATGTTTAATTTTTACTTTTTAACAAGCCTATTATTATTATTATTTTTTCTTTTTTCCTTCGGAGTATTATATACTGTCTTCTCAGGCTGGTTAGCTTGTCTGTCATAAGTCTGGTAAAAAGGACAGTGATGTGAAGAGTAAGCCAGACAGTGAAATTTATGCAATGCTGTCACAAGATAAAGTTGTCATTTACTGGAGGAACACATTACATCCTTTCATATGGAAATTTCTTGAAATTAATTTCTAATAAAAGTAATCCAAGAGGCTACTTTTCCTACTGCTAAGAGGCATCTCATATGTCTTTAGTGATTCTTTGTTATCATGATGTGTTATGATTCACAAAGTGGATAGCAGAGTGGCATGGCACGTCTCTTCCTATGGGACTCTGAGTGTTTCAGAGAGGCATGTCAAATTTTTGGCTCCCAATTAGTAATGAGGCTGATGTAGAGAACTAGGAACTAGATTGTTTTAAGAGAGATTATTTGTTGTCTAAAAAATTACAACCATCATACATTCAGCAACATAAGGCTTGACAATGTAGAACTGAGCCTGCACTGAAATGGTCAGTTAGAAATTTACTTTGAGTTCAGCAGGAGCACTGCTGCACTGTAGCAGAAATAAAAGAAGCCAAGTAGCCTGCATGAACTACTCGTATACTCTGATCCATTTGTGGCACCTTGTTTCTGAATCTGTGTTAGTCATTTTTGAAATAATGTGGAGGTCAGGATTTCCAATGCTAAGGAGCACATGTGAAGGAAAAGGAAAAAAGAGGAGGACTTGCAGTTACATGAAACAAGTCAGAAAATAGGCTGGGAAGAGTGATGTAATCTTAGTCTTGTTCTTGGCAAAAGGAAACTCTTTGTGTGCAAACTAAAATAAATGGAACTGAAATTAGTGTATTTGAAATCTTAAAGGTCTAGTGAAATAATGATTTTTAGTCCAAATCCAATCATTACAGAAGAAGAGAAAAGAAAATAAGGGCAGGATGATTACTGCAGAAAAAAAAATCTGGATACTAAATACTGTGGTTATTGTTTTGGGCATATTTACTTCTGTTTGTACCTTTCAGTGATGTTACATTTGTCCTGCCCTGCACTTCCGCATCATAAGGCTGTTGGCATCGGTTGTGACTTATGGTGAGCCACCAGCACCTGGTGGGCTTTCCTTTCTCCTCTTTTAGAACCGTGATGCTGAATTTAATGGTTCCTTTTCATCTTTTCAGAGTCTGCTTGGGACTACTTCTACCCATTCCTTATCAGTCATTCTACCTTGTTTTTACCCTTTGGTATGCAGTTTCACATTGCATTCAAACCTGTTACCTGCAGTAAGTTGGATGCTGTTCTTTACTGTCTTTCCTACATTTCCATCTGGTTTTGCCCAGTTGCTGGGTATCCATTTCTTTACCTGTCCATTGGTGATTTTTTGTTACAGCCCTGGGATCTCCGAAGGTCTACTTTCTTACTGTCCTTTGCTTTTACTCCTCTACACTAATGTATGCTATGACTCCACCATTGCTGCACCTATTATCATGCCATGTTTTTATTCTTCTGTTACATTGCTACGCTGAGGTGACAAATATTTCTTTCTTTGGAGAATAAGTACTTGTTACTGCTGTTCCTAAAAGTTATGATTGTTCCACACAGTAATTCCAGTACAGATCAGGAAGTAGTCACCTGTACCTTAAGAAAATTCGTGTTTTCACCAAACAAGTTGAAACAAAGCTCCAAGGAGACTGAGACAAGTGCAAAGTCTCTGACAGATGTCATTTCCAAGGCCACACAAAGGCAATACGAAACCAGCAGTGTTGGGTTTCTGTGCTACAGAGATAGATGTCTGGCTGTAAAGAAAAGGATGTCAAACAGAATTGAGACTTAGGAAGGCTCCATTGATTTTATCCTAACAATGAACTGTTACATGGCTGTTTATATTCAGACTGTTTCATCATTTCAGGAAATTTTTTAAGTGTTTTCTGTTTGCCTAACTATGGTACAAAGACATCGTTGTACAAAAAGTGGTAGTGAAATATCCTCCCTGAAACAAATACAGTCACAGATCGATGTTGAACTTGGTTCACTGCTCCTCCTGGCTGCAGTGGTGCATGCTTTCCATCAGACAAGAGAATAACGTCCTGAAAAATGTTCCAAGAGATTTTGACATGAAGATGCTCTCTGCTTTTATCACGCAAAAAAGGGAACTAGAAATTTTGTACTGCATTAGGTTTATGTAACATTTTAGACTAAAACAATCTATTTATACTGGTCTGTCTCATCTTTTCCATGGATGTTATGCATAAATACATACAAGAAGTGGTAAAATATAAATAGTTGTGTTGGTTATTTAGCTTAAACTGTTCTACATTATTAACTCTCACAACATATTACAGTGGGTGCTTGTTTTTAGTGTGCCTTTCCCGATTTTCACCCAACAGGGCATACTGAGGTAGATTTTAGTTAAAAGATTAAGAAGAAGCTCTAGTGCTGAGCTTCTCAAATCACGATGAAACGAGAAAGAAATTAATGGTTGACAGGATAGAAATTTTAATAATCTTATTTTCAGCCAAGGGAACTGTTATACTTGGTTGCAGGAAAGTTGTCAAGCTTTACTTTTATTTATTGTTTGTGAAATAATATATTGGCTTTTCCACAACGCGAGCTTTCTCTTTCTCTCTCTCTCTCTCTCTCTCTCTCGCTCTTAGAGCTGTTTCCTTAAAGCGTATTCGTCGTCACATATTATGGGTCTGGGACAGTTGCCTGTGATTATATGATTGCTCATGAATGCTGTGCTAATGGTATTTTTCCTGAAGAAAAATATTGACTCATTTGTTTTGAACTCCTACTCCACCCACATGTAGTAGTGTAGAATTATGTAAATTTTGTAAATGAGAAAAGTAAAGTTCTACCAAGTGTAATAATGTCTATTTAAATGTGGGTATCTCTTATTCCAACTTGATTTGAATGACTGCTACGGAAGGCCTGTTCTAGCACATGCAAATATTTAGGTTTTTATATTTAACCCTTAAAAACATTGTCCTAAAAGAATATGCAACAGCACTGTTGTCAATAGAAGGTCTAATTAAACAAATTCAGGTTTACTTCCAGTTATCAGATTTACTGTGCTGATATTTAAAGCTTTTCACTTTATGTTTTAATTGCTATACTTTTATAAAATTCCTAGACTAGAGAAAGAAAGAATTTTGTGTTTTGGCCTTTTCCCCTGTACATCATTCAGGTGAGGTTTCTATGCTTTTGCTTGATATGAGTAGCAGTTCACACTAAGTACATTAAACACATTCCATCTGTGTTAAACCATCTCTACGTTTGTTTCAAACTCTTTATAACAGGAAGGAGAGTATGTAACACTGAACTTAAAGCATTACTATATTAAAACAAACAAACAAACAAACAAAAACACCAACAAACCAACACAACAAAAAAACAGAGAGGAAAGAAAAGTGCTTCACTGCACAAAAAGCTGAGAATACATTACAACAATATTGTAATTTCAGCAATATAAGAAGGTAGCGTTGGACCATTTCAGAACATCCTTTATTTGAATTGTAAAATCTATATTGATTATACTGTCTTTTTATTATTGCAATGTTTTTTTGTTTGTTTGTTTGTTTTCCATAGCAAATATGGTTATGGAAAAACAGAAACTTAACTACAAAGGATGAATTACTCTTCATGTCATTCCAGGAGTACAAAAATATGCATAAAAACTGAACTGAATATGCTTCAATATAAGAAAGACTTCTGGAAATTACTGTGGAAACTATCGAAGTATTGCAATAAAAAAATAAAAATAACCCCATATTCTCTGAACTATGTAAGTTTGGAAATCTCCAGAAACTAACATACCAAATGAATCAGCAGAGAAAAAAAGTCATCTTCTTCTTTTTTTAATTATTTTGTAAAATTTTCCTTTGCTTTACTGCTAAATCTATATTCTTCTTCTTCTTTATTTTTTTTTCCTTGTATTTTTCTTTGGTGTTCTTGGTATTCTTGATTCTTTTTGTGTTCTTGACTATTGGGTTTCAAAAAAGAGCTACTAAATGATGGAAAACTCTTTTTTTTAAGTCATTTTGTTCTAGGAATCTAAAATGTTCTCAAGTAAATTATAGACTTTTTTTCCTGGGAAAAACAAACAAACAAGCAAACAAAAAACAACAACAATAACAACAAAACAACAAAAACCAAAAAACGTTGAATTCATATGGAATATAGGAGTTATGGCATCATGTTTGAAACTTGCAAGGATAACATTTTGACATATGTATCTCCTCCACTTACCTCTTACATAGTTAAAAAGTTTACTTTTATCCTAAAAAATGTCTTTTTGATATATGGCTTTAGTACCTGAAGGGAATCAGCAGGCATGAATCACAGCAGGTGATATAGGTTTGATGAAGAAGATTGAAACAGTGATTAGGTTCTTAATTAGCAAGAATCTACAGGCTATAAATTAGTGCCAGCAGAAGTAATTAAGCTGCTTTTATTTGAGTTTGGTGACAAACACACCTAGTTTTAGGAGGCAAACAATGTGAAGATTAAAGGAAAAATGTGCTCTTTTTTGGGATGCACTACAGATATGTTTCAAACGTTCAGAAATGAACACATTTTATTCTGCTGTTCCTCTTATTAGAAACTTGATAATTATTCATTGAAAGTTATTTTTTTATTTTTCTTTTATGTGTATACCTTTGCTTTATTTCTTCATGAGGATAAGTGTACAAAGGTAGGAGTCAGAGGTGTGAGGGGGAAAAAGCCACCTCTTCCTTGCTTATTTGTTTGTTTTTACTCTCACTTTTTATGTGAATGTCTCTTGGATCTAGATAACAAAATTATTTTTGGCTGTTGTTTCTGGTTCGGGGACCCAGGCTCTTTCATGTTTTTGTTGTGCTAGTGTGCACTGGCTAAATACAAAGCTACTGGACATCAAGTAGTTAGAAAAGTTTGAACATGACTTGGCTCAAATGTTTAGTATTTATGAATCTCTAGAACCTTTTGAGTTTTTCAATGACTTTAAATGTGATCATTGTACTAATTCCTTTTGTAGCGCTGTTGTAGGAAGCGGGAAAGTGGTGCGTGGTCAACAGATATTTGAATATTCTTGGGGTACTGCTGTTGATGGATATTTTGTCTCAGTTGAAGCAGCAGATGGACAGAATAAATGATATTTTGTTTCTGTTTTTTTTTTCTTTCTAATACACTTTGTGCATTTATTACATGTTTTCTTTCCCTGCTTACTTTAGGACTATAAATCATCATCTTTGGTAGCTTTCGTTTTTACTCTTCTTGTCTTGAAACTGTATGTAATCCTGCCATCTCATTCAACTACAAAAGATTGAGAGCTCTCCTAACCCTACAGTCCCCAGTCACAGCAAAATAATTTATCTGAGTGCAGTCAGCTGATGCTTGTAGCAACTTTGCATCCATCCAGATAAAATTCTTTGTTTATACAATCACTTTGGTTGGAAAAGATCGACATGTTCAACTATTAACATTACCTAGCAAGACCCATCGCTAAACCATGTCCCTTAGTGCCATTTCCATGCATCTCTTAAATACCTCCAGGGATGGACTCTCTACCAGTTCCCTAGGTAGTCAATGCTTGACCACCTTTTCTGTGAAGAAATTCTTCCTCATGTTTATCCTAAGCCTCTCCGGTTGCAACACATGACAATTGTTTTATGCTGTTTCATGTCACCTGAGTTAAGAGACCAACGTCCTCCTCTCTGCAAGTTCATTTCAAGTAGTTGTAGAGAGCAAAGAGGTCTCCCTTCAACCTCCTTTTCTCAAGACTAAACAACCCTAGCTGCTCCTCAGAAGTCTCATTTTCCATTTACTTTATCAGCTTTGTTGCTTTTCTCTGTGCATGCTTGAGGAACTCAACATCCTTGTAGCGAGGGGCCCAAAACCGAACACGGTATTCAAGGTGAAGTCTCATCAGTGCTGAATACAAGGGGAAGAATGCTTCCCTCATCCTGCTGGCCATGCTGTTTCAGATTTTTGGAAGATTTTGTCATTCATGTGGCACATTCTGTTGTTTTTATTTTTGATTAGTCTCTTTGATGGATAATATATCTAGAGTTAGTTGAATCTGACTCTCAGGGTGAGTCAGTTTTATTCCTCCTCTTGATATTTCTGCCTTATAAGGAGTGATATTATCCAACTCTTTTTTTTTTTTTTTTTTTTTTAAGAGACCAAAGGGCATTCAGTCTGAGGGAAGTATACCTACATTCATCAAACTGGGAACTCTCCAAATATTAGTGCATCCTATTGAACTTTTTTTGTGGCCCCTTACTTTCTGGCTTCTGACTGCTTCCCAGGAAGTTTTTTGCTCCTTATCTTATTTGGTTCAAGAGTCAGTAGATCTGAAAAGCAGACTGCTACGGAGACTGCTCCCTTTGATTATCAAGTGAATATATTTAGTGTAGAGCCAAGAATGAAACATCTTGTAATTGTTGGCAGCATCACTAAAAGAATAGGTATCCTCATGTAAGGGGGCAGAGAGTGTTGACCAAGAGGAAGACAGTTGTAGAAGGGCTTTCAAGAGTTGTTTCATTTCTGTAAACAGCTATCTACTTTCTTCTGGGTATGGTCCAGTGACTGCAGGATCTAAACAAGTCATTTTCAGGCTCATATAATCTTGAAACCGGCCTTTTTTTTTTTTTTTTTTTTTTTTTAGCTACTTGACTTCCTTTCTTCCATTCTGGCATTTCTTCCTTTCTTCCTTTCTTCCATTCCTGACTTTCCACGTCTGATGCCAGGAATGTGACATTCATATTTTTTTAGCTCAGGAGGTTGCCACTGTAAATCTGCATAAGACTGTTCTCATTTGCTATTCAGAAGTATTTGCACTGTTAGAGAAAAGTGGAGTGCATCATTTAAGACAATTTGGGAAACTGTTTCAGTGAGCTCATCCCAAGTAAGGATAAGAGTCCCCATTTGAGCATCTCCCAGTTAGGGGAGATGGTAAATGCAGGATAGTTCCCTGCTCTTTTAACTTCTCTAGTGGCTGTAGAGATATAACAGGTCAGTACCCGTGCTACTTCTCTGGTACTACTTATGTAAAGGAAATGCCAGCAAAATCACTGGAGCACGGCACACTCTGGCTGTCTCCCTAGCTATGTTATGACTGGGTGTCCTTGAATATGACAAGTAAAAGTGTTTCTCTCTGTAGGCCTTGTATTCTCTGTGCCTGGGACACAAAACACTTCCTGGCTACATCCCATCAGGGGTCTGCTGCATCCAGCAGATTTTCCATGCTGCAGAAAGCTGGCAGACTGTGTAGTTTCACAGGTTTCACAGTCTGCTCCTAGGAGCCAAAGACAACCATGCTTAAAGGAAGCCATAGTATTGAGGGAACCATTTGCCCAGGAGTTATTTGTTTTAACAATTTCAACAATTTTATTCACAGAAGAAATGAGAAGAAAACAAATGAACAAAAGAGAATGTAACAAATACACAAAAGAGAATACAGCTTAACACAGCCGCTGAAAATCTTTGAATTTAGTAGTTTCTTTTGGTTCTGAATTACAAAACTCACTGTTTGGACGCATAGGTGTCTTTTTCAGTCACAAACATCAGTAACTGAAAGGAGAATTTTGGATCTCTTGGGTTTTCTCTGTTCACGTGACACAAATGCTGAATTCCTGCATTGGCAGTAATGCAGCATCTTGGAGATGGGGAATGTTGGCTTTTTTCTTTTTCTTTCTTTCTTTTTTTCCCACCTGTTGCAGCATTTCATTGCCCTTCAAAAGATAACAAAGATGAGGGACCTTATTTTCTTAGTGGCAGAACATTATTGCATCCCCGAACTTATGGTCAAGATCTCATTTTTTACCTAGAAGCTAAGAACTGTTTCATTTTAAGATGGAAAAAATAAGTCATTCTATATGGCAGGCAGTAGTGTGTATCCTCCAGCTCTTACCAAGAACTCGATTCTTACTGGCTTTGAGGAAGGGGGAGAAGGGAGAAGAAAGCTTGTAGTGTTTCAATACATACTGAAGTTCATAATTTATAGGTTGGCAGGTTATGGTTCCTGCTGTGTATAAAATAATGCTGAACACTGATAAAACATTATAAATTTCAGTTGAAAATGGTTTAGCATCTCTATAAGACTGAAAAGAACATTAAGGACTATCATACTTATGCAGATATACATTTTGAATTCTTCTGTAAGGAGATGTTTTAATGTGATTTTGTTTATCATGATTTTTATCATAAATGCTATTAGTCCTCCAGTTTTCCTTTCCTACTGCTATCTATTCATAGGGCGTCTAAAACATTATTGTATAACAAAATTAAAAGTTCTTTAAAAAAAATAACCCCCACCAGCAACAATAATAATAACAACACCCCTCCCCCTTACCCCATATCTTGTTGGAGTTTGACTATGCCTAGCAACAATTTAGACTTCTCTTTGTAGTAAATGATAGCTGTAAATTGCTTTGGCATATTATCTTCCATGGACTTAAAATGTCATTAGTTTAATATTTATTATGCTTCATTAGCTATATAGAAGTTGCTAAATGATTTAATTTTCATAAATGGAAGTTATCTTTGCATAATTTGAATCATCGGGACATTTTATTTATAATTTTGTTCTGTCTCAAAGTGAGTGAGAAGAAATTGACTGTTATGAAAACTGTTATGTTAGAAAGCCATTTAACACAATTGAATATTTTCTCTTTGGGTCCAAGCAGATGTTGAAGCAAGCAAAAATAATGTTTTATATTAATTCATAGGTACTTTTGAGTAAATACAACAAATTCATATATTTCAAAACTATCTTGTGATTGTTCCCCTTTTTCCTTGAGTTTGGAGTTACCTTCTGCACTTCATATTGCAGATATGGATGTTATAATAAACAAAGCACAAATTCTGATACTTAAAGTAGACTCTGTTACAAACGTGATTTGTAGTATGTATGTAAATGTCACACTTGTGATGAAATTTTGCAATTAACTCTCTGTAAGAAGTGATAATCACCTTTGGTTAGTAAGTGCAGCAAATACCAGTAAGAACACAGATTTTTTTAGTCTACAACCACAGCTAAGGCTGTTTTCTCGTAGAGCAGTCTAATAGCTTTTTGGAATATGGTAGACGGTGAGGATGTGAAGGGAAATGGTCACCTTGAGGCAGATGTCAGCTAGAAATTTCTGTGTACCAGAGGGTTAGGAAATTTCACTTATAACTGAGGAATATCTTTTATTTTGGCATAGAATTTCACCTGTAGAAGTTGGCTTAGCATTGATATCCACTTGACCAAACAAAATAAAATCTGATATAAAATAAAAAATAGCTTGATGAGACTTTCTATTCAAAATGAATGTGTAAAAGCAAGAAGTAACAACAATCAGTTGTGAGAAAAGGAGTGTTGTACTGGATTTAATAATTCATAAGAGTAATAAAAAGGAGGAGAAAAAGCAATATTCAATTTACTGTTTCTCTTTAAAGCTTTGTTTATTTCTACCAGCCTCCAGCTGAGATACAGACCAAGAAGGACAAACACGAGGACTGCAATTGTACCAAATGTCCTTGCTGAGATACAGTATTTCATCTGTCAGAAGTGAAGCTGTATTAATAGTTGGGCTCAAATAACCAGTCCTTAAAATGCTTCTGCTCTGAAATCAACAATATCGAAGCCAAAGCTTTGTCATATTTAGCATATGCAGTTTTTTGCTTGATATTGAGCCACACTGAAATCTTTTTTAAATGCATACTTTTGGAATTTCTCATATTTTCCAATCTTATTATTGTATGGACATTTTTCAAAGACTTCTACTTCAAAAATTGCTATACCAAAAGCATAAGTGTTTTAGTTGTCAACTGTTTTATGGTCAGGGCTTGTAATTAATATACTCATTCTGCAGACATAGCGGAAGAAGCAAAATATACAAACTGGTACTTGTAGATATCATAGACTTATTCCAAGACCAGAGAAGTCCAGGTTCAGAAGAGTGAGGCTTGCAAAGCTTTTTGAGCAAGGATGGACATGCGATGGGACCTGGAAAGGCACAGATGTTTAAAATCAGAGAAAAGTATTTTTCTTCTGAACGTGTAGACTTAGTTGTATAGTTTAAAAATCATTCATAACTATGCTTTCAAAATACCTACCCTTAAATATAAATAAATAAAAGAACTAAAAACAAACAAACAAACAAACAAAAAAAACAAAAAAAAACCTCCTGATGAATAAAATGTGATAATAATTCTCTTAAAGTTATTTAAAGTAGAACATATTTTAAGCCAAATAAAATTAAGAATGAGGTAAGGGAACAATTAAGCTGTTATCAGCATTTCTTATCCCTCAGACCTTTTAAAAGGTCAGGATCACCTAGAAAAATGCCCCGAGAGCTAGTCTTTTGATTTAGCCTTATCCTTCCCGTAAGGCTATTTGTTACATAAAACTGAACTTTCTTTCTTTCTTCTTTTTATTTGTTCACATGACATACTTGATGTGATTTTCCTAGAGAGACCATCTGAAGTTTGTGGTAAGCTACTGGTTTTGTGGAATTTACTCCTTTTTTTCACCCTTTGGGAATCGTAGCTAACCTTATTACATCCACCATTAGTTAGTTGTAATGTACTTTCCCTTTTTTGTAAGTGTGCAAGCAGAATTCTTTTTCCCTTGTCAGGATGCTGAAATTGCTGATGGCTCTTCCTTTCTTCCTTTCCTGCGCTATTAGATTCTTCCACCAACTTTTTTCATTTGTTTGCCTGTTTTTCCCCAAATCCTCTAATTCCTCACTTCTTTCCCTTCTTGTTAAAAGGCAGCTGCTTCAAGAAATTACTTACTGGTCTTCAAGTATTTATTATTATTATTTTTTTATGTACTGATCTTATGTTGTCTAATAGATTTTTTTTCCTGAAGGTTTTGCAGTCACATGTGGTATGTTGTTTCCTGTTGTGTTTTGTTAGATTTATTTATTTATTTATTTATTTTCCCAGTGAAAACATGTAGCTGTATTCAAAAGCTGAAAGGAAAAGTTAAAATTTCTGTAATTTAGTGTACAATGTGAGAGTCCTCATTTCATGGAAGAAATTAAATCACATTTCATGTGTTAATGGAGATATCTGTACTACTTTGGTCTCTTAGTGGGTGTCCATTAAGGAAGACAGATGTCTCATAATCTCCTTTTCTTCTCCATCTTTCTGTGCCAGTTGTTTTCCTTTGACTTTAATAATTATAAAACCGTGGCTATTTGGTCCTCCAGAAATACTATTAATATTTTTTCTTCTGTGCTTTAGGATTCTGACTTAGAAATATCCTTAATAAAGTGTTTAGCTTTTTATTTAGGGGAGCTCAAACTTACAATTAGGCCTATACTAAAGTCTTGGCATGGTGGATTGACGTTGGCGGAATTCAAGGAACCCACTCAGCCCACCCTCAATAGGAACAGGAGATAAAATAAGATGGAAAAGCTCATGGGTTGAGATAAATATAGGAAATCACTTAGCAATTGCTATTATGGGTGAAACGGACTCCACTTGGAGCAAATTAATTTATGGATAATTACAGTAGATTTGGATGGTGAAAAAAGAATGTATTAAAACAATACCTCTCCCTTAACCATTTCCTTAAAATCATCTTCCCTGCTGAATTCTCTACCGGCCCTCACCTTCCACAGAACATTGTAGGGGAATGGGGGATGGGTATTGTGCTCAGACCAGAACAGATCATCTGTGCTGGTCCTTCCTCATGCTTCTTTCTTACTCCCATGTGAGGTCTTCTGAAGAGCTGCTGTCCTTCACAGTAAGCTTTCTATTAGCAAGGGCTCTTCACAGGCAACAGTTGTTCCAGGAATTATCCCTCTGGCACGGATTGCAGTGTAGACATCTGGGCCAGAACTAGTTTTCTCCAATAGCTCAATTAATTGTCTGTCATTTTTCCTTCTTTCTTTATTTTCTCATGCACGTTTTATATGCAGTTGTCCTGGTGAAAGGTGAGGCAGTGAGGGACATTAGCTTCTGTGCCACTAGAGATGCTGAAACGTCTAAGTGATGGTAGTGTGATTGTACATATGAATGTATGTAGAATACAGTAGTCTTAATTTCATTCTTCTATGGTTCTTCAGCTAACAGTGCTGAAATAAATCTTCTGCAAGAGATTGCAGACAACATCCCCCTTAAAGGCAGTGCTGTCTTGGAAGCTGCTGACTTGTCACACTAAAGTAACATTCTGCTGGAGTCTAAGCATCCTCACTCATAGCAGTTTCTACTCTTGACGTCTCTGAATACACCTAATGAAGTAATAAACAATGAAGAAATAAATTGTCAAGATACTTTTTCATTGAAATAAAAACCTACCATTGACAAATTGTTTTTTGTCTTATGTAAAATGTCATAAGCTTGACCACTGAGGCAGATTCGGGTGGATAAAATCCTGCCACGTTTAATTCAGTGGTATTTTGAGTGTTGTTACATTTTAATGCAAATACATTAAAAGATTTATGGACCAGGTTGAGAATGAATAAGCACTGCAATTTGAATCTGGTGATAGTGTGGTGATAAAAGTTTATCTGCAATTGAGTTAGCTGTCTGGACTTTTATTTATTGGGCTATTTGGGATTCTTGGGGCTGAGATTTTGTGTATATTCTTGCTAATTTTATTCAGAATTCGGTATCTAAGTCTCATGTGTCAGAGAAGGTATCAGTTCTGATTTTCTTAGAAGAGTGAGTAATTTGTTCAGTTATTTTGTAGACAGGAGTTGAAATTGATGAATGCATTTTACCACCACTTTTTTTCATCTAACTAGTGAAAAACTACTACCATGTCACATTATTTTCATACTTAAATGTTAATCTGGTAGATATGAAAGATATGGTAGTAAAGTACCTTTGAGAAATGGTGTAAATAAGAAGACTAAGTTTACTGTCTTTGTAATATATAGACACACGTGTGTGTGTGTGTGTTCCTGGCATAAAAGTGAAAAAAAATTACATTTATTCTGCTCTATTTCTCTTAACAATTGATATTTATTGATAATTTTCTTTTTATATGTCTATATTGATAATTGTGCTTGGGGAATAATACACTCATTACAATCACTGGTGTTGTAAATAAGTGTCTCTTTTAAAGGAAAATGTAGACAGCTCACACTGCAATACTTCACCTAAAAGATGCACTTTCTACTTGTAAAATGTGTGTCTGTACACTCTTATATGAAATTTAATTTGGAAAGATGAGAAGGAACCAGTTAACCAGTGACATTTAGCTACTTAAAGCAGTACTTTTGTAGTCTCTCCCTCATTCTTTACCACTGCTACCACTTCAGTGTGTGTTTTTGTTTGTTTTTTTTAAAAAAAAAATTAGTAATGCCTTGAAAATGATGAATTGAAAAGAAAAAAAAAAAAAAGAAAAAGATTGTTTCGATGTTATTGCATCATTTCAACCCAAATTTACGGATAGCTTAATATCTATATGAATCCTACAGTGTACAGATTTCAACTAAGAGGTTGAATAAATTGTGATCTGTTTAATAATGAAGTTAAAATAGTAGCTTGCTTCTAGAATACAGTTCCGATCAGGAAAATTTTCTTGGATTACGCTCTGTACAGTAAAAAACTGCAAAGCCATACTTCTGTGAAACATGAAACACTTCTCCCTCCATTCCATTCTAATAACAGTGTTAGAAACTAACCAAAACATCTTTGCCTTAATAAATACACACATGCTTCAGAAGAAATGGAGAAAGTTCTTACTCAAATTTGGAATTAAAGTCCAAACTCAACTTTATTGATATTATCATATCTTTGACATTTTATTCCACTTGCTTGCATTGTTTATATGCATGCTTAATGTAGTATTTAAATAATAATTATAAGAAATAATAAAAGAAGGGAAAATTACTTTGTACTACTGAGAAATCTAGCCCAGTTGATCTTTGCATAAAATGTATTGATAAAGAAGTATGCTCATTATTCATGTGCCAGTAAGGCTCAGTGACTTCTAAAACTGAGTAACCATAGAAACACAACTGAGTTGAATTCAAAAGAAAGTACAGGAGTAAATTTACACTTAGTCTTCTAATCAAAAATTATTATGTGAGATCTGTTTTTAAAATATAATTGAGTGCAGTGTTTTTTTACTAATCTCTTACAATGTAAGTAAGTGTATGCAGGTATATTATATATATTCCTAAATATATATAAAACATAGTTTGGATAAATATTTAATTTTATTGCAGTCTTTTTTCTGTTTTTCTTTTATTTAGTATATTTTAACAAGGAAATCTGACAACTTCTCCCCTTAAAATTCTATTTCATATATATATGTATATATATATATATATTTGTAAATTAGAGTTTGAGAACTATTCCTGACATAGATTAATGTTAAAAGGCAGATTTGTTAAGCACTCTGCGGTAAAATATCCTAGCAGTCTAATGAATTAGAAGGATCACAGATGGATTATTGGAGAAAAGTGTAATAAAATGTTGAGAATGTAAGGTAAAGTCAGGTTTTTGTTATTGTATAAAGCGTATGTTGTTTTTAATGTGATAAATTACAGAACTCATAGAGTTTTGCATAGTACTTGGGCCACATTCCAGTGTCTGTCTTATATATTGCTAGTGATTGTTGACTGAGAAAATGTATTGGCCTTTTTAGAAAAGTATGCCTCAGGTATTTCTGGACTGTACTATTCATATAGTGGCCTACTGGCTAATGTTTTCTCTTTTATATTTTATTGTGAACCTCGGCCTACATCTTTTCTTAACATTTTTAATCTATATGAGGATATACCTCCTTGTATGGAAGAAAATGTTTTTAATTCCGTGGGGTTAATAGTAGTGCTTTTTTCATGTTATTTTTGCTTTATGTCATGACCTAGAGACCACAAGGCCAAATACATTAAGAAATAAGGAAGATGTATTTCTTCTTGGATGTTTTTTGCCCACGTTTTCCTCACTTGTCTTCTTCTATTGCACATAAGAAATAAAATATGAAGCTAAGCCCCAAAATATATTCTCTTGGTTCAGGTGTAACCTCTAAAATGCAAGAAATGTCAAGCTGTGCCCAACTGTGAGCAATTCATGAAGAAATTGCCTCAACATTTTGATCACGGTTGGGCTTTTATTGTGAAAATATCTGGCAAAGAAGGACACCTTTAGAAGTGTGAAAACAAGTAACACAATGAAGTAAAAATGATAAAATTGAGAACAGCGCTGGCACAGTACTGCTCTTGTCCCTGGCAGTAGCTGTTGCCTTCAACAATAGCCTGCAGCTGCCAGGAAAACCCACTCATCAAGGGAAAGTAATTTCTGTTGGTTAACTTTCATTTTAATACCAGAGAAGAGTTCAAGCCAGAATGGCATATATGAAGAACTCTGACAGTTTATGTATGGCCATAAAACAGTCTAAAGGAATCCCCTTTATTTTTAAGATTTACTTAAAGGAACACTTTATCCCATCTGGCTCCATAAGTAAATTTTCTCTGGAATCTAAATGAATGTTGGTGACAGATATCTTTCCAATGAAAAGAATATATTCAGAACTTTAAAGAAAAAAAGCCACAGAAATGAACAACAAAAACCCTAGGCAGACATGCAAATCACTTACGTAGTAGAAGGTGGAATCACTTCATCCTTTCCTGAGATTTGGTTGGTAGTGGAGACACTTCATTCTCAGAAGAACCATCTGTGGTATGACAGTATAAAAGCTTCAGTACTGAAGATTCCGTATCTTCCCATATAGATTCCCATAATTTTCCCAGTAAGGATTTATGTCTTCATACCTGCTACCACCATCATCTCATGGGAGGATGAATTTAAGTCCATCAGACGTCTTCTGTTCAGACAGTTTGTAAAGTTCAGCAGATTCAGTAGTTAGAAGTAGGCCCATGTGTTTTATAGTATAGAGGGGACACACATATTCTGATAGTCTAGCTCTAACCTACTTGCTGGAGTGGATGAAGTGTCCTCATTTAGGCTTGTTAGTCACTGTGGACCCAATTATCCATTGCCTGCCTCCTTGCATGATCATTTATAGTCATGTGAGAAGGTAAATAATATTACCATGGTGTAAAGTCATTTCATCTCTGATATGCCTATATGACAAAGACTACAAAAATTATGAAGCAATGGAGTATCAAGTAACTGATGTTTGTGATACTAGACTTGAATAACTGTGATACTGACTCTGTTGCCGGGAATTGAAGATTAAAATCTGGTGAATTTCAAACATTTCTTGTTTTATTTTAATCTTCTTAAGAGCTTGCAGAGGTAAGGAACAAAAAGCACTCATACGATCTTGAATTAAAAGTCTAATTTATAAGATAATTTTGACTCATGAAGGTGTTGGGATGCTTCCTTCTGGAAGCATGATGCCAAGGAATAAATTTCTACATCACTGCAAAGTTGGAAATAAAACACCTTTATGACATCCTAGCTACATGTAGCTTCAACTTAGACCTGAACTCATGGAGACATTTAGATATATTTTCTTAGGCTTTGTAGGCTGATCTGGGAATTTTTCTTTCCTGTTCTTTTTTCGTTTCAGCTAGCCTCATTTAGCCAAGTGTGTTCCTTTTTCCAAGAAGTTGTCAAGACAGAAACGCTCAAGAATTGTATCTCTGTTATTTTCTGCAGCTTTGTAAACATCAATGTTTTCTGAATTTTAATTATTGTCCTTCCTGTTTTGAAATGTCTGTTACTTATATTTTTAGATTTATTTATTTTTTTCTTACAGCTACTGTGACTCATATTTTGGGAAAATACATACTATTGTGTTTTTTTTCCTCTTTCCCTCGTGTGTCATATGGAAACATAATGAAAAGATGCCATCAAATAGTTTTTCTTACAGTCACATTAACCACTACTTCCCACTGCCTCCTGAAGGCAATGAGAGGATTAAAACCATTCTAGCTTCCAGTCATAGTGGAGGTTGTTAAAATACAATCCTCTTGCAGCTTAAACGGTATGTGACAGATATATAGAAATATAAGAATTTATTTTAGTCTAATTAATATCTTCATAAACATAGTTATATCTATACAGAGTAAAATAAATAATCGATCCAGTTATAAAATATATGTATTTTCTCATTACTAGTGACCCTAACATGGTTATAGAGGTGATTATAAAAAAGGTCCAGCTTTGTGTCTTTTCCCTGATGGCTGTGCTTAACCTTCTAGACTCCCTTTGAATCATCAGATTGGTGGTTCCAAGTGTGTCCTCATGTAAGGACTACAGACCTCAGGAGGTCTGCTGCCTCCTGGCTTCTTCCAGTAGGGTGAGCACAGCCCCGCAGCCTTCCCCAGCCTCAGCTCAGCTCAGGCAGGCAGGCAGGCAGCAGCACGTGGCCCTGGGGCAGGCACTGACTGCAGCTCAACCCAGCTGTGGACTAGGTGAGCCCAGGCAGCCCTGAGGTCTGTGCATGCAGGTTGGGGCACAGTTCCCAGGCTTTTACTTTACTTTTGCCCCTGCAAGTGATAGAAATCATCAGATGCTACAAGATGTATTTTAAAGCAGCTTTTGGTAGAGTTAGCCTCCTATTTTATTATGTTGGCCTGTGACGTCAGAGGCAGAAGTTGGCGGTATGACAGTTGAGGCTGAACCTTCCCACCAATATTGTGCTAGATGTCATTGCTATGCAACAGATGTCTGCAGAGGTGCAGCCTGACAAAATGGCATCTGACACTGAAGTGCATATGAAGCAAAGGTGTGTCATTAATTCCTCCATGTGGAAAAAATTATCGTACATTGATGCTCATAAATGCTTGCTGAATCTTTTTGGAGACCAGACAGTAGACGTGAGCACAGTGAGGCAGTGGGTGGTGTATTTCAGTAGGGGTGACAGTGATGGTGGTTCACCTCTGCTGGTGCAGATTTTGAGGTGCACAGCATGCAGGCTCTTGTTAGTCACTGGAACAAAATGCATAGCCACCGATGATGACTGTGTTGAAAAAAAAAAATAGTGTTTTGTAGCTGAGAATTTCCTCTATCAAACAGTACTATTGTGCTCTTTGTATCTGTTGTGCTTTCCATGGAAATAAATTGAAGGCATTACTTTTGGAATGAACTACGTATATCATCAAGCAAAAGATCTCCATCACTGGTTCAGACAGCTAGGGTAATGCTTCCAAGATGTTTTGGAATTTTTCTTCAGCTTTGTGTCATGATCTGTATCACCATTCCCTCCAATAGGTGCTCTTTACCCTGGAATTAGGTGTGTATTTTTAGTTTACAACAGCAGCTCATTGATTGCAGGACTGGAGAA
This sequence comes from Alectoris magna, assembly GCA_030625065.1. NCBI lineage: Eukaryota > Metazoa > Chordata > Aves > Galliformes > Phasianidae > Alectoris > Alectoris magna. The sequence goes on along the minus strand of CM060560.1, from coordinate 181,177,911 downwards.
TAAGAAGTTCTTGTAAATACTACCTGCAGCATGAGAAACACAAAACAGAGGAAGGGAACTTCAGGAACACTGAAATCCTTCTGAAATTTGCATGGCACGAGAGAACAGCAATTTGTGGGAGTTGAGAGGATATGTATTCAGATATATGAAGGGAAGGAACAGAGGTCAGTGGTACAAGTGCAGAATGAAAGAGGATACAAAATAATTCAGCTCTGCTAAATTAGTGAAATTTAGTGTTTGGGGAAGGGTGAGGTGCAGCCTGTTGTTGCTTAATCAGGATTTGATGTGTGCATGAGTGCATGTGTGTGTAGGGAGTCTGCTATGCAGCCCGCTAACAGAAGCTCTCATGGTGTTCCTGGATGTCACAGTTGAAAAGGCTCAGGGTAAAATCTGTAGCTTCAGATGCAGCAGCACAACTTGCTTGCTTCTTCATGCCCCATGAGCTCCCTTCTCCATGTAAGATCCTCAATTTTTTTTTAATTATTATTTAATCATATGATAGCTCCTTCTAATAGAGGATGGCAGCATCGGAACAGTGATAGGAGCTGTATGGCATTTCTCTGAACTTAAGGGTGAGCACAGGGTCAGTGGAGTCTCCTGTGGAGCAGCCAGAGATATGTGCATTAAAGCTTGATTTTTCAACCTTAAGTTATTGTACATGTATCGTGGTAGAGAAGATGCACAGAACTAAAAAGTCATGAGGCAGAAAAGCTCTTATATCAGAACCGCTGTATCATCTGTAAAAGGAAAGTGTAATGTGTTGGGGTCATTCTTTAGGAGGAGTAAGGGGCAACGTGACTTTTTGGACGTCTCTTGAAATAGCAATATTATTTTTGTTACATATAGTATCTTGAAATACTTTTCCATGTTCAGGAAAAAGAATTCTTATTAACCCTTAAGACACTCAGCGTTACTTGCATTTTATTTTATCTCAGGAGACAATTAGAGCAGGAAGTACTATCTTAAAAATGCAGATAGTAGCATATTCAAAGAAGTAATTTTTTTTAAAATATATCCTTAATGCACAAACTGATGATTTAAAGCTGTTTATCAGGCCAAAGTGCATATCTACATTGAGCTATGCTGTTTTACACAGTTTTTGAATATACCCCTCCTCTTGTTTTCAAAGAAGTAGCTTTGGTTTGAAGATTTGTTGGGAATAATATTAAAGTATCAGAAATTTCTAGAACTGAGGAATTTATTCCTGTGTTACCTTTAGTTCTGTACTGCAACAGCATTGCTTCCATCCAACTGAGCTTCTGAGAGTTAATTGATATGGTGAAACATTCTTCTGGAAGTGTTCTGCCGTGCACTCTACAGTTGGACAAATGGTGTTTTACCAGGACTCCATACAGAACTTATTTATTTATTTTTTCCAATTGAGAGAGAGAGGAAAACGTCCGGGGATCCCACAGTGGGTTTGACAGAGAGGTGCAACGTATCTCAAGATGTGTTTCCCTTACTGCACAGCACCACAGCCCTAGTTCCCTTCCCAGCTGCAGCTGATCACAGCACACTGCTCAGTGCAAGATTGCAGTGAAAAAAATGTGTGCTTGTGTAGGTGTAAACATGTGCCAGCCTATTAAGCCAATTTCCAGTTCCAAAAGCAATAATGTTCGTTTATTAGTATGGACTGAATTATGGGGAAGTATTAAGAACCCATGATCCATGAACAGTAGGACCTGGGTTGCCTAGAGAACTCTTTGTTAGTTTACTTTATGGTTTGTTCATACTGATACTTTTCTCTGCATTGATATGCTTCTGTGTATTAACTGCTTTATGGCTCCCCATTGTGGAACAAATATCTTCCAGTGTCTTCTTATAAAATTGTGAAATCTTTAAGGCTTGGTGTCACTCAGTGGTTACAGAATGAGTCATTTATAGTAAATGTGAAATGTTTAACACAGAAACCTTTGAACCCTTCTCTTCTTCCATTTATCTAGTAAACAAAGTTGTAATTTGAGGAAGGGTTTGAAGGTGATTACCAAAGATCAGTGTACATGAGTTGTTCTTGAGCAATTAATTCCATTGTTGATTGAGTTAATTTGTGTTTTCCAGTGAATATGAGCCAGGGTGTTTGTAATCCATTTATTTTATGCAGACTATTGGCAGAATATATATGTATCCATTTTCAGTGCTGCCAAGCTTCAGCTATACACGTATTTTCTCAGCAGGTCTTTTATTCCGAAAGAAGTAAACTATATTACTGTGTGTGCATATCTAGTAGTACAGCTGAGAGTACATCATGAAAGATTTCCTTGGAAAACTGTAGAGGAAGGATGATATTATAAGCAAAGAAGAGGTTGAGATCTGAAATAGCTTCATCTTTCCCCAGTAATTGTGCAAGACTGTGAACAAGTCACATTCTGTCTCTGCCAATCCATTTGTAAAATGGTACAAAGCATGGGTACATTGTGGAGTTTTAATAAAATTAAATAAATAGTGTTTGAATGGTGTTTGGGGAGATTTGAATCAAGATGCAATCATTTACTGTAAGTGCTGAGTAGGACTTAGGTTGGGGGAATATCTGTTATATTATACAGCATACAGATCTCACTGACAACGCAGCATTTTTGGAGTCTTTATATGCACTCTTTTGGTATTTGATCTTTTTGTCAGTTTTCCATTACTGTCCTGTAAAGTTCAGCTTCTTCTAACTGTGAAGTTAATCCATACTCTTTTAAAAATTCTACTAAATTTCTTTCTCCAATTGTGTTATATCCATGTTTTCTTGCTTACCTTCCTGGATCAACATTCCATCTCTTAGAGATAATGTGGTTGAGAGCTGTCTCCCAGGAGTTATCATCTCTCTCTAACTCATCTATCCTTCCGCTGCCTGGAGACATACAGTTATGAAAGAAACTCAAGGCTGTGCAAAACTGTCATGTACTTTGATTTAATTTTAATTTGTTCATGTTTATTTCTAAATAGCAAATACTTATCTAGTTCAATATTTATTCCTGGTTTGTTTGTTTGTTTGTTTGTTTTCCGGAATTTTTATTCTGGATGTTTCTCATCAGTGTATTTGTAATTATTTATGTTTACAATGGAAAAAAAAAAAAAAAGTTATTTTAGTTTCTGCTTTTGAAGTTATTTTGGCAATTCCTTGTACATTTGGTGGCAGATTTGTAGAATTTCCTGTAGACTGTACTTATTACTTTCATCACTGCATCGTTTCTTGAAGTATTTCGTAGCTTTTTAGTTATTGTGGATTTCTTTCTTTATCATGGGTTATTTGTAGTTGTTCTGCAGTGTGCTTCTGTATTGACAAAAGTCAGAGCTGTTTATTTTCAGTGCTTTATGAATTACTTTACTTTCCTCTCCCTTACAAATACGTGTTTTTTTTTTCTTTTTGTATACCGAATTACCTTTTTTTTTTTTTTTAAGTATTTAACATCAGTTCTTTTTTAGTGCTATATAAACACCTCTGATAAGAGATTGATTATATCTAATTAGAATCTATGTATTGTATTTAGAAACTAGGTGTTCCGTGAATTCAATCCCGTTTACGGAATTTGTTAAGTTTAGAGAACTTTATTTCCGCTTAGTCCTCTATAATAATCAGATACAACTAGGGAATGGTAGAAAGATCCTCTGAGAGGAATAAAAAGTTTTCATATGGTTTTTATGAGTAACATGAAAAGAGGAAAAATACTAAGCACGTTGTAGGGTCAGATTCAAAATGAACTTGATAAATTGGAGGAAAGCTTTGAAATCAGTAAGTTGAAGTACAGTAAAGACAAATGCTAACTATTACAACTTAAAAATGAGGAATCAAATGTTGGCACACACAGTGGGAAATCACTGTGTAGGCAACAGAGTGTTTAAATATATCTTGGTGTTACAAAAGAACACAAAATTACTAAATTGCGTGATTCTTCTGCATGAGGGACGAGTATCTCTGGGACATACAGTCAGGAATGTCATTTGCAACACATGGGAGTTGCTATTGTTCTTGCTTTAGTGGGTGGAATGTCACTTGAGTATTTTGCCTTGTCTTGGCATTAGGCTTAAAGAAGGAAATAGATGAATTGGATGAGGTCCAGAGAAGACGAGCAATATCCAGAACCAGATGTTATGATGACAAAAGGAGGTTTGTTCACACTAAATAGAAGGGTTGAGAGGATAAAAATGTCAGTAATATTGCAAGAAATACCTTCAGTGAAAGATTATTATGAACAATTACTGATTGCATTTCCCATATCAGAGAAGATAAAAATAATCAGCATAACTCGTAATGCTGAGGATTTGGGATAGATAAGTTCTTTATTTATGTCACACTAAATACTTAAAAAAAAACTATAGGGCATCTAGGTCTCTGGATTTTTAAAATAGGTGAGGCAAATCGGTACTAAGTATAGTGTAAGGGTACAGCATCCTCACCCAGAGTAAGGAGGGTAGATGAGACAACACCTTTGTTTTTCAGTCTCATATTTGATGATTTATCTTCTTTCCTAATTAAACTACTACGTGTTTGTGAGTTGTGGTACAGAAATATTTAAAACTATTTTAATGATATTGTAATGTAAAGTTTTTACAAAGATGCATTGCATATTTGCACATGCGCACATATATAATGCATTTATATAATACATCTATACAATATACATACATTCATTTAAAATGTGTAAGTATATGTAAATATGTAAATAAATGTGCATGTTATTTATAAGTAAGTCATTATGCATTTGCATGTGTGTGCATGTTTGAGTTTTATAAGCAAGTGATGCTAGAAAAATAAATGAACTCCTGCATACAAAACCATTCTTTGAAAACTAAAGCAGAGCACTACATGTTGAAAATAGAATCATGAAATCATAGTCAAGGAATGGTTTGGGTTGGAAGGGATCTTTAAAGATCATTAATGCTAGCCCCCATGCCATGGGCAGGGACGTTTTTCACTAGATCAGTGTCATTATCTAGAGAACTAAATCAGGGTTCCCCAAACCCTGTCCAACCTGGCTTTGAGCACTTCCAGTGGTAGGACACACACAGCTTCTCTGGGCAACTGGTTCCAGTTTCACCACCCTCACATTAAAAAACAAACAAACAAAAAAAAACATCCAATCTAAATCCAATCTAAATCTGTTCTCTTTCAGCTTAGCCATTGCTCTGTTTAATTAAATTCATTTAACATACAGCTTGAGAAACAGTGGTAGTGTTTTTATTTTTACATGTGGGACAGCAGAAGCTGCCAGCAAGTCTGGAGGTGTTCAAGTTGTTATCTCTGTGGGATGAAGAGAGACAGATAATTATTACCTGTGGAACACGGAGGAGTTACCTAGGGAGAGAAAGTGAGAAAAATAATAATGTGCCTCTCTTAGGTACATGATTTTTAGCATCTGGCAAAGCTGTAAGTTTTAGTTCCCAAGGTTGTCTTTTGGAGGTATTTGGTAAGTCTCTGCTGACAAACAGGCTGAGAGATCAGAAATACAGTAAATGTGGAAACTGTTCTTCCACTAACTAGATGTTTTGTCTCTCACTCTTTTCGTTTATGAATGAATTCTTATGTTGGAAGGTCTGTCCACTTTGACCTACATAGTTTTATAATGGTTATAAAAATCACCCTGGATGAGTGTGCACGCATAGGATCCATGAGTTTGATGACTCTGTTATTCAAGGAAGAGGGAAGTGCATTTAACATTTTTATTTCTTGGAAAGCTTGTCTTCTGTGTTGCACATTGATGGCAATTTTGATGGTAAGTTTACTGGGATGGAAGGCTCTTTTAAGGTTAGACTCAGAGGGCAGTGAGGCCCTGGCACAGCTGCCCAGAAAAGCTGTGGGTGCCCCATCCCTGGAGGTGTTCAAGACCAGTTTGGCTGGGGCCCTAAGCAGCCTGAGCTGGTGGGTTGGGACTAGGCAGCCTTTAAAGTTCTTTCCAACCCAAGCCTATCTATGATTCTATGATATGTGAGGAGGATTGAGTTCCTGGTTAGCTCTTCAGAGTCAGTGAGACTTGTGCACTGAGAAAATCCTTTCCGATTTTTGAAAATTCAACCTTAAGTTCATAGATTAAATAAGAAGTCTCTAATTCAAGTTTAGTTGCAATTGAAAACACTAATTCATAGTGCTTATGCCAGGATTTCAGTAATAGGAGTGGTTTAAGTCTTCTCATTTTCTGAAAGAGGGTATGACAATAGTATATATTAGCTTTTACATATATTGCAGTGCAGCAAAAATAAAAGTGAGCCAAAGCCAAAAGCAGGGGAAAAAAAAAAAATCTAATTACTGATTTCAAGAAGTAGCTATAATCTATTGCAGAAGTTCTTTTATTCATGGATTAAGAGTCTCCAGTTTGAGGAAGACAGAGAGAAGCCCTACTAGTTCTAATAAGTGGGGAGGAGGTTCTGGCTAAATAGCAGGAGGATGTTGCTTTTAAAATAGTGAAAGGCACTTTTCTATGAAATGCTAATAGAAGAAAAATCATATGCAAATATGGTTGGTCTTGCAGTAGCCTTCTGTGTGAATGTTTAAAAATGATTATCAGTTCTTCAAGTGAGTATGTAGCTGTGTTTTTTGCAGCGTGTCTGGAAATTGAGGATGGAAAGAGAGAAAAGGCAGTTGCTGTGTTTTGCTGCATGGTGGTTCAGCTGTCAGTCAGCAGGAATGACCTACCCAGGCCTTTTTGGGCTGCCTGATGAAGAACCACTTTGAGACAGGGGTTTCACAGATCAGCTCAGTCATAATGGCCATTGCCATGCATAAGAAGTGAGCCCTGCTTCAGTGAGCAGCACTGAAAAAGGGTCATCCCTTGGAGTGAGAAAACAATTTTCAGGTTTCAGTGATTTTCTACAGAAAGTCAGACTGAACTATTTATATAGCCACAACTCGATGGAAAGTTTGTACATCACAGGCTATACTGAAGCGTAAGACTAATATGCTTTTGGTTGTTTTTAACCAGTTTGCAGTAACGTTATATGTGATTTGCCAAAAAAACCCATGCTTCTAGAATCACTTGTTTTAAAAATGTTGTTGGTCTATGATATGACCACCTGAAAGAGAGAAGAAGTCGTACTTATGCCTTTGTGATAATACATGATTTTACAAAACAACTAAAATAAATGTGTCTGCAGCCTTGCAGAACAATACAGCTCAAAAGTATTAACTGGCTTGTTTTGGAAATTGCTGTTCATTGCCAGCAATTTCCCCAGCATTTTAGCTTAAAATGTTAAACTGAGAGGAATTTTGCATTAAGGTATGTTGTGATCTGGAAAGGTGGACACTTGCACACATGCTCTATCCTGCTGGGTTTGCTCTGGGTGTCTGCAGTGGAGTGGCCAGGTCACAGCCTGAGCCAATGGTTCAGCACCAGGTGAGAAGGTGTGGCTAAGCCACAGAGCTCAGGTGCAAACAATGCACCCCAGTGACTAGATGGGGTGGAGCATGGATCTACCCCTCCTCACCCTCTTTTAAGAGTTAGCAGCTGAGGGAGTTGTATCTCTCTGCATAGAGATTGTGCTTCTTTTGAGCTGTTGATGGTTGTTGGAACGGGTGAGCTAGTTTTCCTTCTTTGTTACCTGTTCTTGTTCTGTAGTGCTTGTATCCCATTTGAAGGCACTGTTGTTACCTTCTTTTGCCATACAGTGATGCACCTGCACTAGCACAGCAAAATGGTTTTAATGTAAAAAAATAAAAAGATAAACAAAAAGCAACAAACCAAAATCCTAATAAATATTTTCATGTGATGTCTTAAAATGTGTGAAACTTCTGGCCTGTACCACCTCACTCAATTTAAATATTGAAACTAACCACATTTTAAAGACATGCTGAAGTATAACTATTCAACATAGGCTTTAACTCGTGTTTTGACTTTGGGGGATTGTATCCAATGTGTTCCTGCCCCAAATATCTGGTTGGCATTAGGCTGCCTTTCAGGGCATAGGCCAAGGATAACAGTAGGATACTTAGAAATAGGTTGTCATTTAACCAACCGTCTACAGAACTTAGTCTGCACCCCAGTGAGGGCTTCTGGAATGGGGCGTTTTACTGTCTTTGGCCCAGGTACAGACACCACTGGCACTGGAACACCCAAATTTGTCTCTGCAGCTGAAATGAGCCCTAAGAATTAGGGATTTGAAAAGTACTAATTGAGAAGTGGGGGGACGTGGTTATAGACAACCTTGAATACCAATACAGGTGATGAAAAATAGAAATGCATTTCCTAGCAGTTAACAGCTTCTGTGGCAGATGAATTTCCAGTTATGTGATCGTCACTCTTCTATGTGTTTCTATTTCTGAGAAGTAATTTTTAGGCATCGTGATTATACATAGCTTTGTGCATAAACATTACAAAATATTAAAAATTCCATATGTAGACTGTTCTGGTGAGTTTGTGCTCCTGCCCTTTGTAGGTACATGTGATGGAAATCTGTAATTGGCTTGCTGACAACTAAATTTCTGGTAAAAAAATTTATGAAGGAAGTGAAGGAAGACTGGCAGGCTTAGCGTGAACTGTACTATGACTCATAGGAAGGAGTCTTCCCATTTGCTTCAATGGATGTCTGTAGGGAGAGGATGCTGGCTGCATCTTTTAATCTATGGAGCCAAGTCTTGGAAGAGATGATCTTTTCTAGAGCTGCTCATGCTTTAGAGTCTCTAGAGATAGCTGTTTTAAAAACAAAGCAAAACAAAAATTCTGGCAGCGTAAAATGTTAGGAGTTGGATAGAAGACTGCCTAGTATTCTGTTTGATAGTAAGTGCCATCAATTTTGGATGTTTCCAGGATTATCTACTGTGTCTCTATAATTAAAAAGAAAATAAGAAAAATGCATCTCAGAACATTAGCATAATTGTCGTAATGCTGCAAAGGCTTTGCTTGCAGCCTGCATTTTCTTAGCTGTCTGACTTGTGCTATTTAGCAAAGGAACTACTTCTACATGATTTATTTGGTAAAGACTACATTTCAAAACCCATATTTGCAGAAATGAGGGAAGAAGTTCTCCAGCTCATGAAAAGAAACAGAAACTCCTTGAATTGTCTGAATCGAGGAGTGAAAGTAATCATTAATGGAAAATAACAAATTGATTTGAGAGATACGGACTACTAGAAAGGTGAAGGTCTTGAAACAGAAGAAATATTAAGGCCTCTCAAATCTTATGATCAAGTTTTTGCCTCAGCTGTCATGCTATGTTTTTGAGATAGGGAACACCAGCACTGTCTGATTCTGTCCATAGTACTTCTACTGTCTCAGGGATTGTTACTGCTGGATGCTGGAGCATCCAAAATAAATGAAAGCACAGATGGTGCTAATTGAAAATGTATTTCCAAATGGTCTATTTTCTAAACTGCAGACTGGGACTGTGTTTTAGACCTGTCCCAAAGATGTCTGTTGACTGGGACATCATCACATTATGCTTCTTTGGCTACCCTCTCTTTATGCAGACAGATGAAGATCATTGTATATGGGCATTTTGATCAATTTATTTTTGCTGTCATTTTGCTGATGTCTGAAATGCTATTATTTACATTATAGAGCCAAACACGATGGTCCAATTGGGCCAGAGATTGTAATTAGAGAACAAAGATGTCAGCATGGTTTATGAGCATGGACACCACACCACAGTTAAATCCCTTTCATGTTGAAGATGATTCCCATCCAGCTATTATGCAGCACAGTCAGAATGAATTCAGTGTCCGTCCACACCTGGGCAGATATTCAAATTGCTGAAAAAGAAAAAGGAGGGGAGTGAAGAAGAAAAAGGAGTGGAAAAGTAGGAAAATGGGCCTGAGGTTAGACATTGGATCATCTGTGAAGGCTTTGTGTTAAACTAATCCTTTCTCAGTGAAGCCACATTGCTTTTTGCTGCTTTTTAACTCCGGACCTTTGTACAAAACTCGATGTCTTCAACACTTTCATTATTTTAGTAGCTGTTCTCTGAATTGCTTCCAGTTTCTCTCCATCTTTCTTTCATGGAGTTCAGTTACCAAAACTAACTGCTGTGGTTTAAATTAAATTACACTGGTTATTATACCATGGACAGGCTATCACATTGGGGGTGTATGATAGGATACCCTTAGAAGTGGTTACCCTCTGATTGCAATACTTTAGTATACAGTTATATTAGACTCAGTGTTTACTAGGACCTCAAACTTTTTACTGCAGTACTACTGTTACTTTGTAAGACAAAATCATTTGTAAATCAGCCTTCCAACTGTATTCAGTTTGACTTTTCTAATTTCCTTATGTTGCCCAGGTTTGTTTACTGTTCAATATATCGTTTTTCAGTTATATTTACAGTATCATCCAAACCAATTTATAGCTTTTTATTCTTACATTTTTACTCATTCAGATTAGCACATTGCTCCTAGAATGAGTCCTTTAAGGGATGTATTTAAAGACAAATGTTTACTATTTTGAAATCTGCTAAGCAGAGATTTTATTGTTACTTACACAAATGTGTTTATTGCATAGATAATATAACAGTAATCTAATTAAATCTAAAAAATCAAATATAATATTCTAATAAATATAATAAAGCAAAGCACTGGATTTCACTGAATGTTTTCAGTAAACACAGGAGAATTCATGCATCTATAGTAGGGAACATGTGTATATTAAAAAATAGATGAAGTTTTGCTTCACATTCATATGTTAAATATTATTGAGTGTCTGTAATAACGTAGTGTGTAGCCTTGGACCAAAATCCCTTGTGCTGTATAAAAACAGGAAAGAAAGCTCCAAAGGTCTTAAAATGTATGATCAGAAAAGTCAAGAAATGGTGAGTAGGAGTCCAGGAAGTGTTGCTTTGCAAGATGTGCTGTGGTTATAATGCACTGAAAAGCCTTACACTTGGTATAAAAAAAAAAAAAAAAAAAAAAAAAAAAGCAGCATTTCAGGTATGTAGCAGGTCTGAACAGAGTCTAAATACACGGTGAAATAATTTGCTAATTAATCAGATTACTTGTGAGCTTGCTATTTCCATTGTGCCAAGTTTTATGTTACTAAAAGGGAGGTGGAGTGTATTGTGATATGAATATTTTAAGCTTACGCTGGAAGGAGCATAAGAAAGTTTTGAAAGTTTCCTGCTGGTTGGCATGATGGACACAAAGGTGTGCATTTGAAGCTTTGAATTTGTCAGAGACATGAATAAAGCAACCACAGTTTATATTTTAATTTGCATATTTGGTCTTTTCTTCACTTTGAGACCACGTGATGTTTTTTAAGTGGCATATGAGCAGTTACAGTACATACTCTAGAACGTTTTGGAATTTTTTTTTTTTTTTTTCTTCTGGAAGGAGTTGATGTAAGGCATTTCTCTGGGTTTCCAGAAGCCAAAAAATTCTTTTGGAGCCCGTATAAATTGAGGTTGGGTTACCTAGAAACAGGGGAATGAAGTACACAAAAATTATATGGATTGATTATGATATATGATTTTCAAGCCCTTAACTTCTGTTTTCTGTTATTTATTTTAGAATGCTTTGTATTTTTTCTTAACGCTTTTTTTTTAGTGTATTAATCTGTTGAGTGTTTCTGGTATGCCAGGTTTAGTTATGTGGCCATGTTATCTGTTTTTAACTTCTCTGTTCTATCACCTCAAGTTTTGATAGAAATGCAAAATACAATTATTATTATTTTTTAAAATTATTTTCCTATGTGAATGGCTGCCAGAGCTTCTACCTCAACTACATAGGAGTCTTGGTGTCTTGGAGAAGCAGTTTAAGCGACCATGATGTTGGCCAGAGTCTGGTTGCCTAAATGAAGGGAAAGCCAGATAGACAGCTTGGTAATTCAAGAAAAAAGACAGCTGTGACTTAGCTCAACATTTATTTTTTTGAGCAGAAAATAGGCTTGTTAGGGTCTGGCTCCTCTTCCTTCTTAGTAGCCCAGAAACCTTAAGAATTCTGCTGTACATCAGTATACTTGACAGCCTTGTGCCTAGCTGGAAAATCTTGGAGAGACAGACAGTTGCCAGCAGCCAGGAACAAATGCTGGTGGAAATAGTCCTGATACTGGCCTTAAGCTTTGAGATAGAAATGGACTTGTTTGGCCAAATTTGTTTACACAGGACTATCAATTTTCTGCTGAAAAAAATTGCTCATTCTAAAGATTAACGATAATTTTTAATTAGTGTAAGGAGTTAGTGTAATTCCTTTTTGTATAGAATGTAGAGAACTTCCAATGGTCAAAAAATGTATTTGGAGAGGAAATTAATAAGAATTTGATAAGTATTCCTTTCTGTAGCCATTTCTCATTATTTCAAGTTCACAAAAAGTATTTTTTTTCCTTATTTTTATTGGAAGAAGCAGTAGAGAAATTCTTTGAGTATTCATGTACAAGAACATAGACTACATGTTTCCAGTTGGTTTCTTTATTTTTATTTTTTTATTTTTTTTTATTTTTTTTTTATTTTTAACCCAACACATAGTTCAAGGAACTCATGGATTACAAGATGAAGAGGTCAAATATTATTTCAGTGTTCTGTGGTCTTACTTTTGCTTTGAGTGCTGGGAAATGCTTGACTTAATGGACTGTGACTTCCAAATGTGACTCTCTATATAGGAAAACAGGTTTTGTATTGTACAGCGCTCTGGGACCTTTGTGAATTTATGGAGTTTTGTAGAAATTTCAAAACAGTATAATTCTTGAATTTTTATGATTTTTATTTTTTTCTTTACAAATAATTTCTGAAAGGTGTAGGCATTTACATTGAGTTTTTGGATGTTAATAATGTATTAATATATGTTTTCTGAAAATCAAATTTTATCTGACATTGAAGTCAGATAAATGGTGATTGAAGTGAATGTGACTTCATATGAGCAGAACTATTCTAATATTTATATAGTATGTATGAAGAATGAAAATAAGATAGAAAAGCCTATAACATTTAAGGTATAATTAATGATTTGCAATGAATAATTTGGAAACAAACATGCCTAATTATCTTTCAAGTAGATAATCATATCAATTGGTATTGAAGAGAATTTAAGGAAGTATTCTTTTGAGATGAATGATAAAATACACTTAGTAGGTAGGGCTCAAATATATCCTCTGATCAGGTAATAAAAGAAATTTCATTAAACTACTTCAGAGATACAGTCTTTGGATCACCAAATATATATATATATATATATATATATATATAAATAATCTGCCAAGAATTTTCTACTCATCTCAATGAAACCCATTCACATGTTTTAAATTTTGTTATGTATTCACATATTGCAACTCACTGCATAATTCTATTTGATCCATAAATAGAATGAATATTTTAAAGTGGTACATACGTGAATTTGGAACAAAATCTGAGCTGTCACTAACAGAAAATTTATGCTGGCAACACTTATAAAGTATCACATGTAAAAGGATTTGAGGAGAGGTTGTTTTGTTGCTTTTTGACTTTGAGATTGTGTGACGATGAGAACTACTGAAGCATATTGCACTGATTAAATGTAGTACTTGGGAATCACAAATGTCACAAAACATATGGAATAGTAGGAAATTCTTCACTGTTTGAAGGGACTGTCTAAAGCCTTGATAGCCTGGCCTAACGATTGTGCCAATAAAATAGTGAATGAAGTGAAGATCTGTTAGCATTAACAAAAACAAACAAACAAACAAAAAGTGAAGTAATTTTGGAACCAAGAGCTCTAGACTGCTATGGAATTACAGTTTCTTCTTTCCTCTTCCTCTTTTAATGGAAGAACCAAGATTGTGGTCATAAGCAGATATACAGAAGCTATTAGCCTTTCTCTAGCAATAAACAGGCATTAATCTGTATATATGCTTGGGATTTTAAAAAATAAAATTTGAACACAAGTGAGCGCATTTTGTTTCACTGAGAACAGATCTGGAATGTGTAAATATTGCTAAATCAAATACTGTGTTTGTTGTTGTTGTTGTTGTTGTTTTTCTTGTTAGTTTGTTTTGTTTTTTCCATTAAGTGCTAACAGTAATTAATGTATTTTTGGTGGGGAAGGGGAGAGACTCGGCTGCAAAACCTTAATTTAAAACTTTTATTTATTTATTTATTTACATTTAAACTATCTGTAGGATAGTATAAAAGGAAGAGGGATGAGAGAGATTCCTGGAAGCAGTTCACAGGTTGTTCACTCACATGCAAGATCACATTTTTAATGCATTTTAAATAAAATGGAAAATTCATAGGTATTATTTCAAGAGTTTGAAATCTTTACAGGAGACAGAGTTTCCTAAAAATATCTTGATTCTTTTTCCTTCTAGAATCACACATTGAAACTTTACATGATTCAAATGCAAAACTAATTTACCATTTGTTTCACTTACACTAAAATAATGAGATTACTAAAGTAAAGTAGAAGTACCCAATCCATTGCAAGAAAATTAATGTCTGTCAGTGTTGATTGTTCACATGTCATAGAATCATGAAATGGCTTGGGTTGGAAGGGACCTTAAAGATTAACCTGTTCTCAGAACCATAGAATGGTTTGGGCTGGAAGGGCCTTTAAGATCATCGAGTTCCAACCCCCCTGCTGTAAGCAGAAACACCTCCCTCTAGACCAGGTTGCTCAAAGCCCCATCCAGCCTGGCCTTGAATGCCTCAAGAGAGGGGGCATCCACAATCTCGGTGGGCAACCTATTGCAGTGTCTCACCAACCTCACAGTAAAGAATTTCTTCCTGATATCTAGTCTAAATCTCCCCTCTTCCAGTTTAAAACCATTTCCCCTCAATTTGTTGCTACATGCCCTTATAAAGAGTTCCTCACAGCTTTCCTGTAGGCCCACTTCAGGTACTGGAAGGCTGCTCTAAGGTAGCCCCAGAGCCTTCTCTTCTCGAGACTGAAGAGCCACAGCTCTCAGCATGTACCCACTGGGGAGGTACTCTAGCCCTCTTATTGTCTTCATGGCCCTCCTCCTCTGGACCCACTAAAACAGCTCCCTGTCCTTCTTGCGTTGGTGACCATAGAACTGAACGCAGTAGTTCCAACCTCCCTGCTGTGGGCACGGTTGTCACCCACCAGATGAGGCTGCCCAGGGCCTCATCCAACCTGGCCTTGAACCCCTTTATTTTTCCTATAAAGGAAGAAAATTTTCTGTCCTTTCCTTATTCAGTTACCTACCTATTTATACTCTTCTGTATCTGGAATTAGCTAATATTTCTTTGAATTGCTGAGGAACGAAAGTAAAAAAAATACTGTTTTGCATAGTCATTAATCAATCAAGAAAGAAATTTACCAATTACATGTCTTTTTTTCTTTTGTTTTTCTTTTTAGGTAGGTATGCTGAGGATCTAGTACTTGAGGGTCTAGACAGTTTTTAAATTATTTGCAGATGCAAAATACTATTTCAATTTATGTGGCATCAAGTATTGCCTTTTATTCTTTGAATAAATTGATTCAGCTGGTGTTATTTTGAGTCTTATCATCAAATCTTGTTTATGCACAGAAGCTGTGGCAAAATGAGCTTGGATATGAAATTAAAACATGGTAACTATTCTGTGCTGTCTTCTGTTAAATTCTAAAGTGGACTAAATTACCCGAACAAAGAAATTTTAGGACTAATGGAATAAGAGTGTCTGTAGGAGAAGCTATTACAGATTGTTTTCCCTGGATAGATAAGCCTGGAGTCAGTAGAGGAGCTGGGTTTAATCTGGGTCGTCTGACTACTGCTTGTGCAGCCTGTTCTCTGGGTACTTTCTCTCCACTAAGAGCCTCTTCTTGTGGAATTATGTGGTGATATTTTCTACATTTGCGCTACAGTGGTAAAGATTATTATGGGCTATCTGTTGCTATGATTTTGTGGAGTCCTACTGAGACATCTATTCAGCAAATATGTTGCAGTTTCTGAAAAAGAAGTTACTGGTCTAGTGTGATGTTGTGGTTATAGGAATACATGTACTACATTTTCATTGTTTGACGTAGGCAAGGAACAATCTCTTATTCCTAATGTAACTGTCATACGGAGTAAAAATGAAATCACTTGCGCATTCCCTTTTTGAAAGCAGGATAATAATCCCATGTTGTGGCAGTTCAGGACTAAACACAGTTTAGAGTGTTAGGAGAAAAATATGCTTATGAAATCCAAAGCTGGTGCATTTAGAAGATCTCTCTATAGATTTTTCACATGGCAATTACCAGGTGAAATTTTAAAAACAAAAATTAAGAAAAAATATATTTGGCTGTGTCAAATGCTAAGTTCAGGGTACAGGAAAATATTTTGGTGGCTAAATCCAGGAACATATGTTAAGAATTCTTGACTCCTCGTGTGTCCCTGGGGAAAAATAAGTGCCCAGTAGTGGTGTCTAAAGGAAGCAGGCCAAACACCTCTGCACAGGTTGCCTGGGACTGCAACAAGTAGCCTGTAGAAAACAGTAATCACAGCTGGGATGTCTGAAATCCCTCCCCTCCCTGGAGATTAAACCTGTTGTTCATATTGTCACAGGAGGCTCAGGATGGCAACATCCTTCATTTGCCATCTGCAACCTGATAAGTACCAGAACACTTCTAAAGGCACAATAAGCTCTTGTTTGCTTTAAGGGCTGCAAGCAAAGGAGATATGCTTGTGTATGTGAGAGAGGGGATGATCTTTTGTGTCTTTGAGATTATGGCACTTGATTGGCTTGTTTCCTTCCTCATCTCAAAGGGTTCAGTGTCAGCAATTCTGTGGTTAGGCTCAGTGGGCTGCTTAGCACCATGCAGCAGCTCACTCATTTTTCCAAGGTGGGATGGGACAGAGAATTGGAAAGCAAAAGTGTGAATCTGTGGGTTGAGGAAAAAAACAATGTAATAGGTAAAGCAAAAGCTACATGTGAAAGCAAAGCAAAATAAGCGATTCATTTGCTACTTCCCATTAGCGTTTAGATGTTCAGCCACTTCCAGGAAAGCAGGGCTAATCATACATCAAGGTTTATTGGGAAGACAAATGCCAGAACATTTCTCTCCCACTCCTTCCTCTTTCTTCTTTACCCCAGCTTTTGTTGCTGAGCATGATGCCTTATGGTATGGGATTTCCATTTGACCAGTTTGGCTCAGCTGTACTGGTTCTGTCTCCTTCTAGCTCCCTGTGCACCCCCAGCTCTTCTCTGGCAGAGCAGCATGAGAAGCTGAAAAGTTCTTGGCTCAGTGCAGTGCTGCTCAACAACTAAAACACTGGTGTGTTATTTCCACCATTTTCATTAAAAATCCAAAACGTGGTATCACATGGGCCTCTATGAAGAAAATTAACTCTATTTCAGCCAAAGCCATTACAAACTTTCGGAACAGAGCCTGGCATCCAGTTGTCACGTACAGCATGGTGAGAAGTTCAAGCATCTGCACAGCTATGTGAAGTCAGTCATTCCTTTGTGCATCTAAGAACTGACAACTTGTGGAGCAAGTAGGGGTGAGAAGCAGCATGAGTCCATGTCTGCTGATTAAGGTTTTTATGGGGACTGTGGGAGTCCTGGCTTCAATTCCTGTTCCAACAGTGACTGCTTAGGTATAGTCTCAGGAGGAATTAATATAAGGAAGGAAACTTTCTGGCATGATAGAGATAAAACTCTAGGTGTCTGCAGATCATGAAGTAATGGTAGGCATGAACAGAGGTAAAACTCTAGGTGTCCAGAGATCATTAAAGTGAAAATAATACTTACTGAAGCATACAGAGCTTTTTCACATGTACATTTGGGCACCAAATTCTTGGCTAAAATTTACTTTGTTGAAATGTATCCTTGCATCAAAATGTCTTAAAAAAGAAGGAAAGAAAGGAAAAAGAAAGAAAGAAAGAAAAGAAAAAGGAAGAAAGGGAAGAAAGGAAGAAAGAAAGAAAAAAGGAAAGAAAGAGAGAGAGAAAGAGAGAAAGAAAAAGAGAGAAAAAGAGAAAGAAAGAAATATGTTTATCTAATCTTTCCTTAATGACTAAGTAGTTCTATCAAGTTCATAGAAAACCTTTCCTTGTTCACTCATGATTATTGGATTTAGTCATGCTTCTGTAGTTTCTCGGCTTTTGTTACTAATTCTTGTCTTTGTTCCAAGTTTTATCAGAAGGACCAGATATTGCAAATAAATGAAAACAAATCTACCTATTGTTCCTTAAGCTTTCTGTTGAGTCACTGGAAGAGATTTCTGTAAAGAAGATTTTCCTTCTTTATGATATATCATTCTTACAAAAGCAAGTACTTGTTCTTCTGAGTTTATTTCAATCTGATAACTTTATGAAGACCTATATTACCTGTAACAGAAGAAAGAAAACTTGTAAAAACACAATTAACAACAATCAAAAAAGAAAAGATGTATCACGAGTAATGAGTTTATATAGTTGCACAGCTCAGTAATGAAACAGCAGTAGTATCTCAGAGTTGGTAAGGTGGTTTTAACATATAATACTCAAGCATTTCTTTGGAAACCCAGGCTGGATGTGGCTCTGGGCAGCCTGGTCTAGTGGTTGGCAACCCTGCACATAGCAGAGGGGTTGAAACTAGTTGATCATTGTAGTCCTTTTCAACCCAGGACATTCTATGATTCTATGAAACTAGGCAATTTTCCTTCCTTATCTGATTTTTGGGTTTGCTATATATTGTCTTTTTTGTAGTAGTTTGAGATTATAAGCCAATTTGGAAAAAAAAAAAGCAATTTAAAAACAAAAGTCATTCTGTTTTAAAATTGGAATTCAATTAAACAGTTTCATCGGGAGAAATACTCAGGTATTTTCAAATCATTGTGTCTTTTTAAGACTGCTTGTACAATCTGGAGCAGTGTGTGCAGACTCCTGCTATGTTTATTGATTACTTAATAAAAATTTTACACAGAAATACTTGACTAGCTAATATATTGCAAAGAAATGAATACCTTATCACTAGGCATTAAAAAAAAAAAAAAAAAAAAAGTCTGGAAAAATCTCCATACATCATCAAATGATTGATAATGAAAATTACCCAGGGCTTTGTCCTACTAGAATCTGAGTGTCTCCAAACATGGAGATCCCACAGTCTCTCTGGGTTCCTGTTCCACTGTTTGACTGCTCTCGGTGTAATTTATCACCCTATTGTGTCTAACTGAATTTCCTGTGGTCATGGTCTCATGTCTCGTTGCTTTACACTTTCTAGAAGAACGTCTCCCTCTTTTTTGTATTCTCCTGATACAATCCAGGCCATTAACTAACACCCAACCTATACCTCTCCTGGAACAACTTCAAGCCATTAAGAGACACAATGTTTCCCAAGTCTCCTCTTTGCCAAGAGATGCAACTGAACAGATGCAACTCTTTCATCCTCGCTGGGTCCATCCTGTGCTACAGTCCCCCGACCAGCTTGTTGGCTCCCAGTGGACTCACTCGAGTACATCTTTTTTCTTTGCTGCATTGAGGAGCCAAAACTGGGTCCAGCACTCCAGATGCAGTCTCACAAGTGGTGAGTAGAGTGGAGGGATCATTTCC
Source organism: Alectoris magna (assembly GCA_030625065.1). Taxonomy (NCBI): domain Eukaryota; kingdom Metazoa; phylum Chordata; class Aves; order Galliformes; family Phasianidae; genus Alectoris; species Alectoris magna. The sequence goes on along the minus strand of CM060560.1, from coordinate 181,158,583 downwards.
TTGGACCTGCTGGCTTCATTCTTAACTGATACAGCTATTGACCTTCTTTGCTGCGAAGTCATGCTGCTAACTCATATTTTTTTTGTTGTCCACCAGGACACCACGTCTTGTTTTGTAGTATTGCTTTCTAGCCACTCAACTATTAGTATGCAGTTCAATGGAATTTTATTTCTGCTCAGGTACAGGGTATTTGCTTGGAATCATAGAATCATAGAATCACTCAGGTTGGAAGGAACCTCAAAGATCATCAAGTCCAACTGCAGCCTAACCATAGTGCCCTAACTGTAACAACCCTCTGCTAAATCATATCTCCGAGCACCACATCCAAATGGCTCTTAAACACATCCAGGAACGGTGACTCAACCACTTCCCTGGAGAGCCTATTCCAATGTTTAACAAACCTTTCTGTAAAGAAGTGTTTCCTAACGTCCAATCTAAACTTACATTGGTGCAACTTAAGGCCATTTCCCCTCGTCTTGTCATCTGTCACCAGTGAGAAGAGACCAGCCCCGCTCCCACTGTAAGCACCTTTCAGATAGTGGAAGAGAGTAATAAGGTCTCCCCTCAGCCGCCTCTTCTCCAGACTAAACAGCTGCAACACCCTCAGCCTCTCCTCATAGGGCTGATTTTCCAGGCCCTTCACAAGCCTCGTTGCCCTTCTCTGGACCTGCTCTAGCACCTCCATGTCCTTTCTGTATCGAGGCGCCCAAAACTGAACACAGTACTCAAGGTGAGGCCTCATCAATGCCAAGTAAGGGGGCAGGATGACTTCCCTAGTCCTGCTCACCACTTAGGACTTGCTATATCTGCCAGAGAAGAATCATGTGATTTTTAAGAGTAGTGTTGCTAATAGATAAGCCTTTTTTTTTTTTTTTTTCCTGTCAAACAATAGCACAAAGACTGTTCTGGACACTGGAGGGGGGGGGGGGGGGGGGGGGAGAAGGGAAAGAAAAAAAAAATGAATTGCCTGTTTGTGCTTCTGTGTTTATTGCTGTCATTACAGCTTGCAGGATGTTCACAGTATTCTATAGTTAGCAAAGTGGTAGTGCTCTATTAAAGTCTTATTTTGAGGACAGGTTGGCAGTGATAGTTTTCTGCTTTTCAGCAGCAATTATTTTCCAGAGAAACGAAATCTCTCATGAGCTCAGAATAAAACCTCAAAATCGGAATCACTTATGAACTTTGCAAGTATTTGATTAACTGAATTAGTATAGTCTTCAAATATCTGTGTTCTCTAAGTGGTTGTTATGTTTTCTAAAAAAGAAATATTGTTTTTAATCTTAGAAATATAAAGAAGATAGATAGGCAGATTTTTCACTGCAGATTCTCTGAAGGTAAACTGAAATAATTGAAGACTCATGCTATATTTGATTTAAGCCCATATCTGTGTCACCTCACAAGCCTAGAAGTGCCTTAAGAAAGGTTTTCATATTCTGTACTGTGGGTACCCTCTGCTAGTAACACAATTGACTGACATGTAGCCATGAAGATTATACTTTAAACGTGTTCTGTTGTTGTTGTTTTGTTTTGTTTTGTTTTGTTTTTAAGTATGCACATATTAAATGGTTTGTCAAATCAGGAAGTACAGTCCAAAATCTTGGAATTGCTAAGGCAGATAATACTGCTTGGTCAAGAACTGTATGAGTTGATGTCTATTTCTAAACAGAATGATTAAAAGATGCTATGGAGTTTTTTGCTCCTCAGTCTTCTTCCAGTGGTGATCTAGATTTAAAGCTAACAGTGAAAGCTGCTTCACAGAAGCTTTCTGTTTGAGTTCAAGTCTCAGTTTTAAAAGGTACTATTTACATGGTTTTAAAATTTGCTTTTCCTGCCATGTTATAATAAAGCTTTCAGAGGCCCCTTAATTCCCACAGTTTCATTACTGGAAAAACCTGCAACATGGCCTAGACCAACAGTTACTTAATGTTAATGTAGGCCTGCTCCTGTACAACAGGAAAGAGTGCAACAATTCCAGATGGATTTGAAGGCAAAGCTGTCTGGAAGTAAGGATCTAACTGCTCACCACCCAATATTATGTGGAAGAGCAGGAGACATTAAGAGGAAAGATCTCTCCTCAGGTGTTTGGTGTAGTACACATGCTTGGGAATCAAATTAGTTTTCTCTACGAGTTTGGATTTTTCAGCAGTTTAGATCTCTGTTGACACATTTTGCATGTTTTTTGTTGCTTGTTTTCATTATTCAGAACTGTTGCTAACTGATTCCTTGGCTCTGCTGAGTCTTGGTTTGCAGAAGGGACCTGAGGCTCAGTAGTTCTGCTTCTGGCTTCAGGCACACAGCCTTTATGCACAGTTCATGAAGACAGTTTTCAGAGACTGAAAGATTTTATGTCCCTAGTGTATTTTCTTTATATCATTGGCTTTATGTAGTGCCTTATAAAGCAAGTGCCCTTATTGTTTTCACAATCTTGTAACCTTGTAAAATATTTGACTTTATCATTGAAAATATTCATTGATTTTTTTCTTCTATACACAAATATATTTGAGTGAACCTTTTGCTTATTCCTGAAGTGTTTCAAAATATCTTTCCTTTCTTTCCTAATCAAAGAAAGTTGTATATGCATGTGTGCATTTCTGCGAGTTTATGTGCTGAAAAGAGGAGCAAGAATGTTATGTCTGTTACAGACTGAAACTGGACACTGCTTTGCTAGATTTAGAAAATGTTTCAGACAGTTAAGGGTCATTCATGTGGATTTTCAGTAAACTCTTATACAATACTTCAGGCTGTATCTTCTCACTAAAATCGCTGCTTCCTTCCAGAGTATCCTTTCTTGATTTGAAAATTATGTAGCAGAAGGAGACCATAGATAGTTTTTCTCTATGGTCTCTCAACTTAGGTCAACTCAACTATTTGCATGCCTCATAGCTTCCAATTGTTGTGTTTTAATCTGTGCTGATCCCTTGTAGAGCTTTATGTTGAGATATTTCAGTATGAAGACAGCTGTGTTTTTCTGTGAGGGCCCAATCAGTATTAATATAACTCTTTTGGTATTCCGTTTATGGCAGGAAACCTTTGTGAATAGTTTTTCATTTTTGGATGAGAAGATTAGCACTTATTTTACTCATCCTTCTCACAGAACAAAAGAAGAAATAATCATGCAAAATTTCAAATCATTTAAATGTTAGCATGTGTTGGAAACTTTTGTTTCATTCTGCAGCACTAGCTACATTCTGAACTTGCACTGAAAAAGAAACGAAAATAACTATTCTCCATGCTATGATAAAGGGAAGCAAAATCTGCTGCTTGCTTGGGTTGGCCAGATCTGGAGAACACAGTGCAAATCAAAGTATTGGCAGAAGAGAGGTTTCCTTTGTGCAGTTTCATTTACTGTAAAGAAACTTGAAAGTTGAAGGTGAACCAAAGCCATTTTAGTGGTGCTGTCATTAGGTGAAGTAAATCTGTCACATATCCCTCTTCTTTTGGAGAAAAGGGAGCTGGGGAGGAAATCATAGATGTTAAAAGTTAATTTCCCACTTTCCCACACTTACAAACGTTTTTGGGTCTTTAGGAGATGTCTAAAGCAATAATGGTTATTTTTGAAAATATACAAGTAAAACAGATATACAACTTTTTCATTTTTTAAAAAATACATTTTTCCTGTTGATGCTCTCTCTGTATTTCAAACAATTAAACTTTAACTCTTTCATAACCTGAAACTTAGTTAAGATGGATTTTCAAGTCTGTTATCACATCTTGCTATCCTGCTTGTTCCTTGAGGCAGGAAAGGTGCTGAATGTACAAGACCCAGATATTCTAAATTCATCAGCGACCTGAATTCTTGTGCATTTTATATTTTGCCTACTCAGATCAATCTAACTGACTGGATGTCTACACTGATAATCGGATTGCCATGCATGTATTGTGGCCGCAAATAGTCTAAGTAAGCCTTTATTGTCTTGTCACCTAAGGTCAGGTGAGGAGGGAGTGGGAAGAATTTTACCTTTGTTCTGTCTAGTATTCTGAGATAATTAAGTTGCTTTTTCTTTTTTCTTTCTTTCTTTTTTTTTCTTTTTTTTTTTTCTTTTTTTTTTTCCTTCTAGATTTCAAATAGTTAAAATTAGATAAGTTATCCGTTGATTCTGGCACTTTGACAGTATCGTCTTATGAAAATTGGTGCTGCTTCTCTCAGGCTATTATTCCCTGCACTCCTATAAAAATTACAGTGTACTGTATTAGAAACATATTTATGAAGAAACTAGGAACAATTTAATACAAGCAGTCCATGGTAATAGATAAAATTAGAGAAATGCATAATGCATGTGAGAAACAGCAGGTCTCTGCTATAAAAATGCTCATGTAAAATTCACAAATTCTTCTCAGAGCAACAATATATTTATTCCTATTGCTGTAGCTGGGCATGTCTTTCATTGGAATGATATTTTGAAATACAATTTCCTTATACCACAATCATTTCCTGATTACAGGGTATTGTTTTCTCTCCTATCAGAACCATTGTGAAGTAACAGTCTAAGTTGTATCTTCATAAGGAAGTGTTGTTAAGGACCAGACTCTTGTCCCAACACTATCTCCTGAGAATACCTATTATTCCTAACACCATGAAAAATATATTCTTTTCTTCTCTGCCAGTGTGAAGCTAATGGAATTACCATCATCTAAAAAGGAGCATAAAAGTCAAGCTAGTTGCATGTTGCACTATCTCTCTTCAAGCTGTGGTAGTCAATGGTTCTTCCTGAGAAGCATTCTCCCTCCTGTAGCGTGGGCTGCCGTCCTCTTCATGCTTGCTGACCGAGATACAGAGTGGTTGATATTAGTTAATACTCTGCCCACCACCTGCAGCACAGCTGTACTCACGGTTTCACAATAGCTAATGGGATGTATTCTGACTGAAAATCTGCCTAAGAAAAGATGGAGCATGTTGTGCTAAATCTCTGCTTTCCTGTTATTTCCCAGTATTCCCATTTCCCAAATAGATTCACCCTTGTAGAGCTGTGATTGCATTTTTCATGCATGACAGCCTCTGTGGCCTCAGAATCAAAGAAGAATCTTCTGCTGAAGTTCCACTGTGTTCTTCTGTGTTTTTTTTTTGTTTGTTTGTTTTAATAGATCTGCTTTTCTGACATGCAGTTTTATATTGATTTAGTGTGGGAAATATTTGCATAATAACTTGAACACTTAAATAACTAACTCAGTACTGACTAGGCATAATATTAATTGTTTTGGTCTGTGCATTTTTTATTTTTTATTACTTCTTGATTATTCTTCTCTAGAATAGGATTATCTCTTTGCTGGAATAAATAATGTGTTGCAAGTTGCTTTTATTGATCTCCGTTTTAATTTTAATGAACTGAAATATAATTAGAAAGTATTTATTATGTTATGCCAACAAAGTACCAATCATGAACTGACGTTGGAGCGGACCGTTTGTGGTTATAACAGTACATCAAGATCTTCATTAATATGCACATTAACTTAACATAATTGACTGTAAAGTGGCTGGACTGTGGTAAAATATTTAGAAATGGACCTCTTTACTGCAGTAATTTTTGTCTCAAGGAGAACAATAAATGTTCATATTTTTTTTTAATGTGCATTAGTAAATGCTGTCATATTAGCAAGCAAAATGACGTGATCACAAGGGCTTCAAAGTTTCTGCTTCTCTAGAATGCTAATGCTAGTAATAGCAAGGTTGAACATATATCTCTGGGCAAGAGGAGGCTGAGAGGAGACCTTATTGCTCTCTTCCAATATCTGAAAGGTGCTTACAGCGAGAGCGGGTCTGGTCTTCTTCTCACTGGTGACAGGTGACAGGACGAGGGGGAATGGCCTCAAGTTGCTCCAGGAGAGGTTTAGGTTGGACACCAGGAAAAACTTCTTTACAGAAAGGTTTGTTAAACATTGGAATAGGCTCCCCAGGTAGGTGGTTGAGCCTCCATCCCTGGCTCCACATCCACAAAAAAAAACACATTTGAATGTGGTGCTCAGGGACATGATTTAGCGGAGGGTTGTTAGGGTAGTATGGTTAGATTGTGGTTGGACTCGATGATCTTGAAGGTCTTTTCCAACCTGACCAATTCTATGATTGTATGATTCTATAGAGGAAATAGAGCAGAGAGTTTTTGTAGCTGGGTGTCACAGAGTCATGTAGATCAATCTATGTCTGTGACAGGGGGGCAGTAGGCCCGTGGGCCCCCCCAGCCCCCAAAAATGGGAAGGGAAAAGGGAAAAGGGGTAGGGAGATGGAACCTGGGGTCTTTTGTGCCTGACTATTTCACTTAAAGCTATAAGAGCAAAAATAGCTTATTTTACTACATTAAAATTTGGACTTTAGCAGCTTTATTTCCAATTTGTTCTAAGTAACAATGTGTAATTATACTTCTAGAAAATAACTGCCGTTCTTCTGAACAGAGGTCACCATATTTTTAAAAATCTGAAACAGTATCAGGGAAAGTATCTCACACTGTTAACTTTCATGAATTTGAGTTGCTTTTCAAAGGTAAATGATCTTACACTAACATTTCAGAGAGTTTGGTGGTGTCTAACCATCAAATTGGTTTCATTTTTTTCATACTAAATGTATAAACCTGCACTTTAGTGATTAGGTGCTTAAAATAAATTGATAATTATTTCTTGAGTTTATAGTGCTTCTTCTAGTAGTTACAGACTTACCTTAGAAAGAATATATTCTTGAAATCTGGATTTGTGTGAACTTTTTATCATATCTATGGACTATAACAAGTAAGGTGCAACAAATTTATTATTATGTGTTTTCTGGGTTCTGTAAAACAAGCTTCTCAACAGCAAAGGACTGAAGATCCCAATTTTCTTTAGGAAACATAATTACATAAGTGCACATAAAACGTCTGTTGCAACAAATGAGAAACAATGCAATAGCATTGTGTTTATTATCACCAATTTCCAACACAGTCTCCCTTATGTGCTTTCATTATAAAGTGTTACCAGCATAATGTTTTAAAGCAAAGGTATAGACATCATCTCTTAAAGTATTTGGTGCTGTTGCCCCCTCATTCTCATTACAGAGATCTATCAACGCCTTTTATTCACACAGCCCTGTAATATCCCTGCGTTAAATACAGTACAATTGAACTTCACGAGAGTATTTTCAGAATGGATAATTCTGTGCTGAGGTTTGAGTGACTTTTGTTGGATTTTGCTATAATTTAAGATTTGCTGGGCAAAATTTATTCCTTCAGATACATCCAACTGTCATCGGTAATTTATTTATTTATTTTTCTCTGAGTGGTGTTCTAAGACTTCAGAAAAGACACATTACTTTCTTTAATTTAGATTTTTGAGAATAAATACATCATAGAATAATCGCCTGAAAAATAATTGTTTTGGTTTTTCATGCAACTTCATGTCAATAGTTATTGACATGAAGATAACATGAAAACAGATAACATGAAAACAAACAAAAAGGTGTTGAATTTTCTCCTGCTTTTGTTATTCCTTCAGCTGAAAAGCTTCAGCTCAGATGTACCATCTGTTGGGTATTTTCCACATTTTTTATGTTAGGTTTTTCTTTAAGCTTTTATGTTTTCTGACTAGATTTTCACAAAAAGAGTCAGATTATTTCTCCCAGTTCACTTATTGAGTCAGTGGCATTAGAACTCAAAATTTTAGTTCTAAACCTCCCCCCCCCCCCCCCCTTTTTTTTTTTTAAACACAAAAGCATGAAAGCATGAAGGAACATTTTGTGATAACCTTCATGCTCAGCTGTACCCTTTTCTGATATGTTTTGTTATGATATGAATGCACGTTATTACTGTTGTTGCATCAATACAAGTAGATCTGGAAGAATTCAGAATGATGATCTTAATCTGCATACAAAACCTGTGTAAAAGTTTGAGGACAGATCACAATGCATGGTTTGCATAGCATATTTCTTTGCAAGTAAATTTAGAAAGAATGATAAAATATGTAATATATATGTCTTTGCATTCATGCTGTCATATATTCCATTGCATAAGTATTTGCCTTTTAAATGTGTTGTCCTGGCATTTGGGTATTGATTTCCTAGCATATTATATCTCCACAAGAAATTTACAGTTTTTAACATTGTCTTTTGTTGTCATAGCTGTATGTTTTCTGGCTTGCTTTAGGCCTTCTGCAGTTGTCAGTTACCTGGAGAATTTTATACAATCAGGAAAAGCCTTTATTTCATGTTAGTTGTTAGGGTGCAAATCCTGGCTATTTGGCATGGAAGCCAGGGTAGCTCCACTGATACTAATGAAATGTTTACAAAGCCTGTCACATCTCCTGTCCCCATGGAGGTTTTGGAAGGACTGAGCATGTAAGGCTCTCCTTTTGTTCCCATGAGTGTATTCCCAAACACCTGGTATGAGGCATGTCCCATCGCTCCTCAGCCCTGTGAAATATCTTTCTTTCACAAGAAGACAGCCCTAACTTTTTTGGTAGGATTATTCAAGCCATGTTGTATCATTAAACTGTCAGTGAGAGCTGAGTCATAGAAATCAGAAAGAGTAGCAGTGTTTTGAGAAAAGAAAAAGAATATAGTAGGCATTATGCCAGTGCTGTTTTGTTGTTGTTGTTTGTTTTTCCAAAGCTCCCAGACAAATAGCTCCTGAAAATATGTTATTTCCTTGTGCTCTTCTGAGAGTGGTACCTTTTAAAACACTGTATGATGTTGCCTTGAAGGGACAACCTAAATATTAGTTTGTTTTAAAGAAACAATCTAATTTTTACTGGATAACAAAAGGAGAGAAAAAAAGACTGATTATCTGTACCACAGAGAAAATAAGTGGCTTTTCATCTGCCATATCCTTCTCATCCCATGAGTAGCTGCACCAATTTAGTGCTCGAAAGGTTAGCCTCTTCTTCATATGGACTTACTTATATTATTGTGAATGAATTAAAAAAAAAAAACAAAACACACAAGCAAGACACCTGCATGAGAAAATGAAATTTCTAAAAATAATCTTTGCTGTGACATTAATGCTCTTAAAATGTTTTGTCTATCAACAACTCAGTGTTTACATGGTTTATTTGCTACTGTACATTTTTCTGACTGTACTAATATTATGATAATCTCTTTAAACAGTTGATTCTGACTGACCTAATTTTTAAACTGCTGAGCATTTATCACTTATACAGAAGAAAATCTGTTTAAGAGAGTGTCTGTTCTGTTTGGGTGTGGACGTTTATGCATGCTTACTTGTCTGTCTCTCATAAATCATGGCATCATAGAGTGGCTTAGGTTGGAAGGGACCTTAAAGATCATCTAATTCCAACTCCTTGATGTGGGCAGGGTAACTATTAACTAGGTCAAGCTATTCAGAGCCCCATCCTACCTGGCTTTGAATGCCTCCAAGAATGGGATGTACACATTCTTCTCTGGTCAACCTTTTCCAGTGCATCACTACCCTCTGAGTAAAGTATTTCCTCCTAAACATCCAACCTAAATACCCCCTCTTTTATTTTAAAGCATTTCCCCTTTCCCCCATCACTATCAGACCACGTAAGAAGTAAATCTAGGGAAAGGTATTTCTTGGCGAAAGAAAAGACTTTTTTAAATCAGTTTTGCAGTTTACTGAGAAAGTCTCACAGTTTACTGTGAAGTTAGTTCCTAGATTCTGAATCTATCTGATGTGAACTGCTTATTAAGCAGGGAAAAGATGTTTCCAAACACATAAGGACTGGATATTGTTAAGATATTATACGATTAACTAGGTAATCCTCTTATCAAACTGTATTTCTGCATGTATTTAAAATAGTTATGTCATCACTGCAAATCCTTTTGCATAGTTCCATGCACAACACTATAAATGCCTAATGCTTGTTTATTAAAAATATGAAGCTTTGAGCATGAATGCATTTTTCATCACCTTTCCATGCTCAATAGATTGCTAGTATATCAGTTTATATTATAAGTAATTTAACAAGTCACAGACAATAAAACAGGATTCTCAACAGCCTACTCTTTTGGAGAAGTAGTTGTACAAGGAAAATAAACTTTTTCTTCCTTCTGTGGAAAATTAATGTAATCTATACCTGAAATTTATTTTGTTTTATCAAGGCTGAATTTGTAAGAATAAACCTTTTTTAAAAATTATTATTTTTTTTAATTTTCATAAGTAGTATCTATGAACAAGCTCAGTGAACAGTCAATAGTTATTGCTGGACACAGATTACATATTGTAAAGTTTATTTTTGATCCTTTTCCATGTGAAGATGAACACAGCTGCAATGTATACAGTATAACAAAACTAGGTCAAGCAGTCAGATAATGATGTCTGGCATATTATCACAACCATTTAAGTAACATATTATTCTCTTCCTTTATGTCATTTCTATGCACAGTATTATATAGTTTACAGAAAGGCGATGCTGGCTTATTGTATAATTTAGTATCCAGGAAATGCAGTAATCATGAAGCATATATACAATATGTTTATAAAAATTACCATGTCACTTGCATAATCCCTGTTCAGATTTTAAGTAAGTGCTTATCTAGTTAATTTTCTCCAAACAGTTGATCCTCAACCAGAGTTTGAAAGAAAACAAATTAATCTTTGACTGAAATATTAAAAGTATTGCAAAAGTATTAAAAGTATTTTAAGTCAAGAATAATAAAAATAATCACATATTTTTTGCTCTTTGGCTGTGATTATCTTAATCAACATCAAATTTAATGTAATAGAAAAATACTAAGGGAGGATATAAATAATACTCCATACTAGGATTCTCGAAACTGTGCATAAACCCTTCTCCAGGTCTTCATTCTGTCTTTCACTCATACTGAAAGAAGTAATTTCTAATATATAACCCATGTTGTACATCAGTTGCATAAAGTAGCAAAAAACCTATTTAGTGGGAGCTCAGTGTTAAGCTTTGAGCTAGTTTCTACAGGTATCCTGATTGGATATTTTTTTTCATGATTCATGGATTCTGTATGTTATCATACCAGATAAAGGGACTGCAAAAAGGATAGCCAAGTGTCTCACGTGATTGCAAATTTCCTTACTTTGCTGTGGACTGAGAGAAAAACTCAACACCATTTTGGCTGTAGATTAATTGAAAGATTATTCCAAACATTCAGCAGAAACCAAATTGAGATTGCTTTGGTTGTTTCTCCCCATATCATCATTTGGACATAGGAACCAGGGACCCTTTGGTCTCTGAAAAAGAGACTTTCATGTTACACCTAGGAAATACAAAATTTTCTTGCAATCTGACTGAAGAAAAACATTTAATTCAGATTTTCTGATTTGACCATCTTTCCCAACCCTGTACAGAAATAAATAAGAGTATGTCCTAGGGTCACAGGAGCGGATCCAGGGACAAGTAAAAGCCAAATACCGGGTGGTGCATCCAGCTGAATTTGTTCTGTAAAGAGTCAGACAAAACGATAAGGATTGGTGGGAAAATCTGTTCAATTTGACTTTGGGACTATGGATTATTCCCTGCCATTTTCCATTTAACAGTATAGAAAAATACCTGGGGTATCTTTGCAACTGATTTTATTTTCTCTTCTTGTCGAAGATGATAAAATTTGAGGAATACATATTTTACAATTATTTCTAATTGATAGTTTTCAGCCTTGATTCTTCAGTAGTTTGAGTAAGGGTACCTCCAGCCTCATGGTTTTCCTTCTAAATAAATCTCAAAGCATCAGTGGGTTGCCAGAAGTCTAAAGGATTCTTCATGTTTTATGAGACTTTCAAATGAGAAGTAGCTTAATGATTGATTCATTTGGTATCACGTATGGAAAAAATAACATTATGTATAATAATAGATTCAATTAATAGAGAGTTAAGGGGAAAATAATGTAGTTAATGAAAAGTAGCATAATTTTCTAACGAGTTACATTTCACAAAGTTCAGTTGATAGAAATCAATGAATATTTTGCATGTTTTAGCCCCTGTAAAATGTTTGCTTTCGTGCTGTCCCAAACCAGCTGCTGATATTATATAATTTTTAAATTACAGAATCAATTCGTTAAGAAAACCCTCAAAATTCTTGGGAGGAAAATTTGAAACATTGGATAAAAAGGTATCAGTAATAACTCTTAAATGAGGCTATTTCTTTTGAACTTCAGATTAATTCAGCATGAACATCAACAGTGACAACAGGACAAATGAGCTACTTGAGGAAGAAAATCAAAATAAAAAATAATGGCAGTAAGGTTATTGAACATCATAAAACAGTACGTTGTACAATATAAAACAGTGGCAGAATAATAACTAACTGATTGTGAAAGTTCTTTTTAATATTGGAAACAAAGAGGATGAAGAAAACACTAAAACTGAGCTTTTGATAGAAGAAAATGACATATAGTTTCATATACATCAGAATACATTTAGCAGATGTGATGAAGAGGTGGTTTGCTAACTGTGTCTAAAACGCTTAGTAATAAAAGGCTCTCTAATTTAACAAAGCAAGTTAGTAGAAGCTGAAGCCAGAAATTCAAATTAAATATATAGCAAATACTTTCAGTTGGAAGGTGATTAACCACTGGGACAAATTGCCAAGAGTAACAAGTGATTTTTTCATCACATGAGGTTGTCAGATTAGAACTAAATAACTCTCAGGAAATTATTTGGCTCTTGCCAAGAACAAATTATTGGTCTCAGTACATTGTTAACTAGATGAAATTTTAAAGCAGGTGGTTGGGATAGTGGATCAAATAATTTCTTAGTTTTATAACGTAAGATCAGAAGGAATATTTTATCCACCTTCCGCTTATTGAATCATCACCTCAGGAAATTAATTGCAACATTGTACAAGTTCAAGTTGGTGGAGTATTATTATTTCATGTTATGTTCCCATTGAAGCTATACCTTACTCAGGATATACTCTCTTGTTATCTACTTGATCACATCTAATTTCATAGACAAGCTTGCTTTGCTTATTGTTTTTTAAGTAATTCAGTCTTGGAGAATCTATTGCTTGGGATGGTACAATAGCGTTGTCCGTAGAATGAAACTCATTAATTTACACTGGTAAAAAATTACTTTTTATTAAAACAGAATCAACAAATATACTAAAACGTATTTAATATTTGAGTGATCGGTCAAATGTGAGGGAAAAACTGAAGGCTTGGTTGCTATGGCTGGGATGCATACATATTACTGCAATATGCAAATACATGACTCAGAAATAATTGAGAGAATTAGTACAGAAATCCTACAATCCCCTTTAAACTCTCCTTCTGTGATTATATATGCACTTCAGTTGGCTATCTTGGGTTTTTGTTAGTACTTGCATATAAATGCTGTAATGTAAGATAAGAATCTTTAACTGCCTGAAAGGTTTGTTGAAGGAGTGTCCATTAAGTGTATAAGATTATTTAAATGACAGGTGATGGTATTGTATCAGCAATCACTTGGGGAAGTCCAGATTCAATTAGTCTGTTGCTGAGTATGTGTGGGTGATTTAGTAGATGCCTCATGTCTGGACATCCATGCCTGGACATCCAATAGGAGTTCTTGAGGCAGAGAACTGTGGAGTTTTTTCTTTAGTGGTGCTTCAACAGACATTGTAAAACTGTTTGTCTGTCTCACTGGAAGAGTTTTAGTGGGGCTTAAGTTCTCAAATATTTCACTTCAGTACATTATTTCAAATCTAAATTTATATGTTTCAGAGAAGCAACAGTATTGTGAAGAGAAAGTGATGCAAAGTGAATTGGATTCTAGGCTGCCAGCCTTAGCAGTCACACGCCTGTGCTTTCCAAGCTATTAGAAAAATTAATAAACTCACTCCTTGAATTAATGGATGGGTTTGCAGGACACCATCAAACATAAATTTTGAAGCTGAATGATATTTACATTGCTATTTGTACTGTAAAATTAGTAAAGGTTATTAATTCTATCTGGTCTCCATATGATCAGTTTTATACCATAATTACATGCACAGACACACACAACCTCTTGAGAGGAGTGCTGAAACGAAGGCACTTATCAGTACATGAAGGGCTGAAGCAAATGTTCATAAGTTATCCTATCTGTCAGTTTTACCTTTTTTTTTTTTTCCCCCCTCACCATTTGGTCCTTCTGCTCATATTGATAGGAGGATGGAATCACTACATTTTCTATAATTATGTTGTACTACTCAGATCATAAGGACTGTCTTGCCCTAAATTTTAAATACATATTCCCACAGTGATGAAATCAGACCCACTGTGCTGACTCTGTGATCACTGTGCGATCTCTGCTACAGAGGCCTTCAGACATGATGGGAAGCTTTGTTTCCCAGTTCTTTTGTGCACACATGTGGTAGCTAGTGTTATGAGTGAAGAGGGATGCATGGAAATCAAGGAATGGAAAACAGTTACAAGCACGTGATTTAAAGACTCCTGTGGATCCACCATCAAATTTTGTTTGGTTGGTCAGTCATATTTGATTTGTTCACTTGGTTAATTATTTTGAGTGTCTGTGGTAGAATATTTTTTTCCTGATTGTGAAAGGCAGAATCTTCAAAACTTGTGTTCATGAGCTTTATTTCTTGATTTTTGAATAACTTTCTATTTTGAATAACTGTTTTGTCTGTTTTATGAGTTTTCAGCTTACTTTCAGGGATCATCAGATCTTACAAAAATGCTGGAGAACAAAATTAGAGCATGTCTTTCTTTCATTTAGTCCACCATTTAGAAATATCATCCATTTGAATCAGAGGCCCTTATCCTGCTTCATTTAGAATGCAGTAAATGCCTTTTTGCAAAGGGGCTAAGAGGTAACAAGTGTTCCAGTTTAAGAATGTTCTGTATTTTACCATTTAAGGTTCCCTTACAATGTTAAAACAATGTGAAAAACTAAATAAATACCTGAATTTGCAATTCTGACAGTTGCCAATTTTTTGTCATTTACATCAGGATAACTGAAAAAGAGTTATTAGACTTTTCAGTGTACTTCCCACCATATACTTTCTACTTTGAAATCACTTCAGGGAAGGTGTCTCTACATCCTGTGACGTGAAATTATGCTATAAATTTTATTAGAGATTTTTAACAATGAGTTTTTATAGCATAATGCAAATGTTACAGTGTTATACTGTTGTTTTTTATAGCATCATATGATCAATGCTTTGCTGAATTACTGTAAACCTTTATCCTTTCAATCTTTGGCCTAGATGCTCTAGGTTTATCTCACTGTCATGACCACTCTACCCAAATCTTTACGCTAAGTCAAAGGATCATGGGTATAGCAAATGGACATGTTATTTTTCAAATCTTGCTTTATGATAAGATAGGCACATTTTTTTGTAAATTACATTTTTATAGACTGATCCCTCGTTTAAAATAGTAGAATACATGGCCCAAAGGCTATTCAGTACAGTTTGTCAGTTGTTAATGTGACTATCCCTAGCCAGAAATATTCTGTATTCTCAAGGAGTTATCATTGGAAATTAAAGGATGAACACAACATTTTAACCAAAAAATGTAATTCTGTATTACTATAGGAAAGCTAATTTCGGTAACATTTTTAGTATTGTTGGTGAGAACACATCGATCTACAATAACAAGAATTGAACAGAAATACAATCATGAAAGTTTTGGGTTATTTGTTTCATACTGGGTTATTAGGCTGTTATATAGAGAGGAAAAATGTTACAACAATATATTTATTGGTGATAAATAGTTTCTTGATTACAAAGAAACTTGACAGTTTTATTTGGATAATTTGTTGATAGCTGCACTAAGCAGTTCCCAATGGTAAGTGGAATCATTATGGAAAAAAAACAAAACAAAAAAAAAAAAAAAACACAAAAAAAACATGGCTTTAGAAGCTTTTTCTAGTGAGCATTCAAGACCTTTTTTCTTCCTTTTATTTTATGTATTTATTTATTTATTTATTTTTCCTCAGATATACTTGTTGAGCTTGCATTTTAATTCCAGTATTTTGTATCAGTTAGGGGAAATGAGCAGTGTGTACCACCCCAATTATTTCAACATTATTGAGTAGAGTGTGAAGTAGTATTAATACAGACTTAATCTCTATTGTTTTTTTCCACTGCTTCTCAAAATGTTGCATTCACAGTAATTGCATATTTGGCTGCAGAGGAAATAATATTTGAAGAAGTCAAATAGAAGGCTGTTTTTTAATTTTTA
The DNA here is from genome assembly GCA_030625065.1 of Alectoris magna. NCBI lineage: Eukaryota > Metazoa > Chordata > Aves > Galliformes > Phasianidae > Alectoris > Alectoris magna. The sequence goes on along the minus strand of CM060560.1, from coordinate 181,142,520 downwards.
ACTGTACACATACCAAAAATATCTTCTTAGAAAATAGGCAAATAAATTTGATGGAATTTAGTAATTACTGTAGTTACGTTTCATTTCTTAGATCTTAAAAGAAACCTGCAGTTAAGGGTTATCTCCAATAATATGCTATTAAAGAAAAATCCTTTCAAAATCACTGGTCAAGTTGGGCATCCATCTCCCCAGATTCCTGATACATTGTTAGAATCCTGCCATTAGACTCATTCCAACACAAATGGAATTGCATTCAAGTGACACCTCAGCACTTCCACTGATATTTGTGTTCCTGCAAAACTGCAGGAACTGCTGTAAACTACAAGTATCATTTCTGTATCTCAGTTTTGGGAAATTGGCATATGCCTTCCCCTATATTGTCTAACAGTCTAGATGAAAGATTTTCTCTGTACCATGCTTCAAAATAATTCAGATGCTGGGAATCCTAGAGATACATTGGTGACCTTGTCATGGGTATCCTTAAATCCTGTGCTTTTCCAATACGTATTGAGATTTATAAAGAAAGTTTGATGTGTTTAATCTCTCTCTTTTTTTTTTTATCTCTTCCCCTCACCCCCCCAGTTCCACTCTCCTTATACTCTCCTTATAATTTTTTTGTTTTTTCAACTTTTCTACATCAAGCCCTGTTTTCTGTGAATGATAGAACTGGTTTAACTTGTTTTATTTTACTGTAACTTATTTCTTGTATTGGGGAGGTGGAAGACCTATTCTGAAACTCAGAAGTTCAAGTTCAGAACAGAGACCTTGACAGTCTGAAGCTTTAGAAAGGAACATTGCTTTGTATATCTTGACCTACAAGATGCTTACTTCAAGGTCTGAATCACATTTTCAGACTGAATGTATCTTTGTTTCTGCAGAGATTAAGTACCTCTGTAGAAGCTCTGCCATGTTTGTGCAAGACCTGAAATGTGGAGGCTTTCTGACACCAAATGCACTAAAACAAACAAACAAAAAGGAAGAACTACATTTTATATTGTAGTGAAGAGCTCTGCAAACTCTCCTTTTTGGAAGCACATATTGGGTATAGGGATCAGTCTTCAATTCCATTTTCTTATTCTAAACTAATAATGATTAGTTCCTCTTTTCTTGGATAAGTATTTCATATCAGTGATCTCAAGGACCAGGGTTTTTCATTGAACTTTTGATTCAGTATATATATATGTCACTGACTTGGGGCTCACACTTTTGAGAATGGTCAGGCTTTCTGTCCGCATGCAGGAGGACCTCAATTACAAATAATGTGCACCAAATTCATGGTCTGCAACTCATACTAGAAAAAAGAGAATAACACAAAATCTTTTCTGGTTATGTAGGTTCTTCTTATATAAGAACCTCTAGCAGATTTTAAGAATGCTGCATCAGCTACCAAATAAGGTAACCAAGAGCTTAAGTGTAAACTATATGACCCACTGAAAACAGGAAAATGAGTGAAAGGTGAAGAAAGAGGAGACATGCTCAGAAGTCAGTAATTTACTTGGGGCATAAGAAATGGCAACTAAACCAGCTTGTGGGGTCCTGCAAGACGTACTTAAGAATCCTCAATCAGCGTAAATGATTGTATTTTCTCCAGCATGTAAGCATAATCTGTACCTTAACCTGATCATTGTATTAGTGGTGTGCCAACCCTTTGAGCCTCCACACAAATTTAGCCTCTGTTATCTTTCCTTAAGGATATTCTTTTCCACCCAAGAAAGGGAGAGCGAGATCTGGATCCTTGTGGCTGATTCTTTATATATGAATATGATGTATATATATATTTACATTCTCCACCCCCACATTTTTCTGTGATCTGTCATCCTCTGAAAGAAACCTTTATTTTCTAAGGCAATGGATTTTGTTTAAGCCAAGGCTGCCTATCTTTGCCCCAATGTATGTGCTAGTTCTTCTTACACTTTTCTCAGGCAAGCTGTCTCTTTTTAAATTGCCAGGATGAGGCCTTTCGGGAAGAATCCTTGTTTGTCCATATGACAACAAAGTGAAGTAGAAATCAGCTGTTTCAACAGATTGTCTTGCTGGATAGCTAACCATGTGGGAAGCAGTTTGTCTGCTGAACTGGAGCCACCGTGGATTAACATAGCTGTCTTACTTTCTTCAGAATGCCTCTATTCCAAGCATCTGCAGGCTGCACATCTAGCTGCCATTTAGATCTTCATTCTGAAATCCAGCAAGCCTTACTGATGAGGTGGTGCTGCTTTTGGAGGAGACCTTTTTTTTTTCAATCTTTAGTCAACTTTGGATCCTGTGATTTTCCTTCAAATACCTCATGCTTTGTTTTGATAAAGACCATTACTTTATAACAGAACATCAACAGAGAATGAAAGATCAATTATCATCTGAGGAAGCAGTACCTCCTCAGATTATTTCTCTATTTCTAAATTCACAACTTTTCCTCATTCCCCTGGGAGATTTTAAAGCCAAGAGCTGAGTGGTGGTCTGGTTTGTTATACTTACAGTCTCTGAGAGACCAGGGACTGGCATTCATTTGCTATGTGTGTTTCTGAAACAACACAGGAATATGGACCTTGCACTATGAGTACTCAAATAATAGGCAAAATATTTTGGAGTAGAAATTACGAAATGAATAACTTTTTTTTTTTTTTTTTAATTTTGCTGCAGGATTGATTATAAATGAGAAAGAAAAGGAAAGTGCATAATTCTCCAAAGTTAGAAGAGATCCTCTGGGCTGTTTAAGAGCTTGTCTCATGTCATATTCGCTAGAATAGTAGAGTGATGTTAACTGAAAGAGGTCGGCATATGCTCCAGCTAATCATGGTTGTCACTTGAGCTCTCATAATGCTGTTATAAGCTACTTTGATTTAGCCTATATCTCAAAGATACAGTCTGAGTTTCTCTGTAGGCCATGTAGGCAGTGACACAATTCAGAGAATGTATTTAAACAATTTCTATAGCTTCTTAAGGCAAAGCAAGCTCAGGATTGTTTAATTATGCTTTGGTTTGCAGTTTAATGTTGTGTCCTAAATAATTTATTTCTTTCAGAATAGTCTATTTAAAGGCAAATGACAAGGGCAAGTTTGTTCTCCTCATAAATCCCTCTAATTGCTTCCATAACATATAGAATATGTATTGAATTCTGCATTAAAGAAGAAACAGAATTCATTTGAATCCTCACTTATATAAAGTAAATTATGATGTTTTGGGTATATAAATAAAGCCACTATCTGCAAATACGAGCTGTTTATTTTGAAAACAATTACGTGTAGATACAATAATTCTCTATTCAGGCTAAGGAAGAAAAAAGCTGTTTCACCATAACTGTTATTCTCATACAAGTAACAAAAAAAGAAAAAAAAAACAAACCTTAATTATATAGAATACAGTGTAGAATAGACGTTAATTGAATTATGAAAATGTAATAGGTTACTTTTATATGAAGCAACTGAGAGAGGAGTAATGTTCTTGGAATGAAGGCAAGGTTGACTTCTTGTTGCTTGTTTTGTTTTCCTGTGTATTTTTAGCATGATACACTGATACATTCAGTGATACATTCTGAGGGAGACCTCAGTGCACTTAATGGCCTGAAGATATGTTTCCTCCCAAAATAAACTCATGTTCAGCAGAAGTCTTAAAGTTCAAAGCTCCTAGAGCAAAGCTTTTAAAGTTCAGATGCTTAAGTATAAATTAATGTCTATTTATGCATTGTTCTGTTTAATTATATTCACATTTTCACCATAGCAGTCCCTCAGTTGCCTGCTGTACAATCACATACGTGGAACTTTGGAGAAGCACCTTGTCTAATTCTTGAAGCCGTGATTAAGTCCTCCATTTTAAATTCATAGTAAAAATATTTCATTTCACTTTATTTATTTATTTATCTATCTATTTATTTATCATTTATTTTACTTGCTTAGGCTAAGCGGAAAAAATATTAAAGCTCAGGGTAATATTATAATTACAATGAAATGATACATGTTTAAGAAGATAGGAGTTTCCACTATTTGCAAATGTTCAAGATAAATGAATGAAAGAGACAAAAACTAGAAATCGCATCTGGAGGAATCATACTCTGGAATGCACTTATTTAATTGATAAATAGGAAATTTGTTCCAGGAAAATTTGCAAGTTAAATAAAAATAGGAAAAAAAATGCCTGAGATATTTTCATTTTATCCAAAGATTTTAATTGTTTAATTTCTTAACAAAATCATTATATGCATATATTTTCAGATGATTTAGCACTTTCTCTGAATGGATCAGATTTTTGGTTTTGTGGGTTATTTTATTTTAGAGGAAAGGCACTGACTTGTAGCAGATGTAATCTGTTGGAATTTCCTATATTTATCTTCAAAATCTGCTGCAAACCTTTAAGCAATATAAAGAAAGGTAAAGTTTTCAAAATATTCCTATATGATGTATTACCTGAAAGAGAAGTCTTTTGTTAGTGTTGTATCTATTGGTAAAGGACCTTCATTATTTTCCTTCAATAATTGAGGATTGATCTTGTTATATATTTAGAACATACATTAGTATAACATATATTCATTTAATGATTTTGTTAAAAATGTGGTTTTCTCTTCATTGATTTTGTCTTAGAGTAATAAAGAAATGTGAAGATTCCTTTGGAAATCTGTGGTTTAAAGCCTTATTTTGTAATAGACTTCAAAGGATAATAGAGATGTGATCTACCCGTTTAGTCTAGACTATGTTTGAAATATAAGATTTTCTATAAGAGTGTACATATACTAAATTGCTGATTTGGAAAAGAGTAAACAGTGAGATCCATACTGGTACTTGGTTTGAAAAAGAAGTGTGTAGCCGGAGTCGCATCTGCTGCACATATCAAGCTTTTTTGAAAAAAAAAAAAAAAAAAAAAAAAGTTTTAAAGCTTGTTGTTACTGATTATTAATCATTTGGAGATAGATAGATAGCCAGCAGTTTTTGTTGATGAAACTGCTGCTCATTGACAGTGTTCACTGTTTAAAAGATTATTGCTCCTCAGCAAAGTTTGTTCTAAGGAAGTATTTTTGCTCCACAGGATTCAGTGATCCTTGGCAGTATTTAGAGAGTGCAAAAGTAATCATTATCATACGGGCTACGTTACCATGATGGGAAAGTGATTGCTAAAGGCATCACATCATGTATTTTGCTTTTTTTTTTTTTTTTTTTTCCTGTATAAGGCATGTATAAATGTTGCCGCATCATCAGTCCTTTGCCTCATAATTTTTCTTCATCAGCTACTTTCTGAAACTCTGACCACCAGATTCAGTAACTCAGCAATATGATGTTCTGAATTACTATTTCACTGAAGCGATATGAAAAGAGATTGCCAAGCATTATGATAAGTTTTACAAGACTTGAGCTAAACATACAGTGGCAGGCTAGATAAGTCAACAATTCTCAGCTTTGGTCACTATCAGTGGTCCATTATCTGAAGCACTTATGCAAATCCTTACTAAAGTAAAATTATTATTTATCTCACTGCAGCTGTACTGTCTAAAGAGAGTTTAAGGAGTGAACAATTAGTACAAAGAGGTTAGAAGACAGAGTTTGGCTGAAGTTATTTGGTAGAAGTGTAACAATATGTCATATTTGAAAAGTAGATTATTTATTTGTTTTCCATTTTATAATCAAGAAACACATTTTTAGTAGGCAGTTTTCCATGTTTTTGTATCTGTACTTATACAGCATAGTAGCATGTGGTTTGAAATGCTGCGCCATGTTGACACGTTTCATTGATCCCTAGTGATAAATAAGTTTTCTGAAAAGCTGCATATCAGTTGTATGCACTGAGCTTGGAAGAGAATACTGATCTTCCTTCATTAAATCAGATTAGCAAAGTTACGTTGGAGTGTTCTTATACTTCCAAGTAAAGAAGTCATTGCCTTATGTATACCTGATTTTTCCAGGGAGTGTCACAAATGCACTCACTGTTCCTTAATGTTATATTTTGCATTTGGATCTCAAATTTAGCTGACAAATGTGAAAAAGCACATGTTGCCAGAGAGCTTTCAAGAGACAGGCTGTCAAGTCTAAAGAACATAGGTTATTCCAGCTAATGTTGGCACTGACTTCTGCTACAAGTTTTCCTCCTAGCATAAAGTTTTTAGACTTGTACCTGCAGAATATAGGTTATCATTCTTCTGATACAGATTCTTATTTTCCAGTTTTATAGAGGTGGAAGTATTACTTTTATTTTTCCCATTTTCTTCTGGTCAGATTCTGAAGCACTTGAGACCATTTTGACAGTTGGCGAACAAGATTACATTAAAATTGCATTATTTTGTTTATTTGAATACTCTGATTGGGCGGGCATGTGAGCAATAGAAGGACATGTTAAAGATCATAGAATCGCAGAATCATAGTAATAGAATGGTTTGGGTTGCAAGGGACCATAAAGATCATCTGGTTCCATTCCCCTGCCACGTATAGGGTCTCCACCAGGCTGCCCAAGGCCTCATCAAACATGGCCTTGAACACCTACAGGGATGAGGCATCCACACTCCTCTGGGGAACCTGTTCCAGTATCTCACCACTCTCTGCCTAAAAACCAACCTAAACTTCTTCTCTTCTAGTTTAAAGCCATTCCAACTTGTCCTTTCACTGTCTGTCCATGTTGGTCCCCCTCCTGCTTATAAAGCCCCCTTTAAATACTGGAAGACCACAATGAGGTCTCCCCAGAATCTTCTCCAATCTGAACAAGCCCAGCTGCCTTTCTTCATAAGAGAGGTCCAGCCCTCTAATCATCCATGTGGCCCTCTGAACCTGCTCCAACATCTCCGTATCTCCACTTCTCCACATTTAAACATTCATCTCAGAGGCATGACTGTCTTGACATGGAATTTGAACTATTCAATTAGAAGCATTATTATGGAGGGTTTCACACAGCTCTTACAGAAGTCAGTGGAAAAATCCTGCTGTCTCTCTGAGCAATGTTTTAGAGCATTCTGGGCTCTGATGTCCTTCTCACCAAATTTCTTTATAAATAATCAGTTTTTATTTTCCTCTGATAACAAACCCAGGTGTTTGTGGAGTATCTTACTTTATTTCCAACAGTTAGCGACACAAGTTTCTGTCACTCATATTGACATGCCTGTGCAATACAGGTTGAAATTCAGACTGATGACATTTATTGTCCATGAGATCTAAAAAGAGAGGGTGACAAATAAGACTGCATGTTTGAAGTGTATTTAAAGAGGAAAAAGTGCTAAAATAAATACACTGCTACCTACTTTTGATTGATGAGTTAGTTTATTTTAAAGGCAGATTAAGTAACTGAATTTCAGTGGAGTAATGATGTGTGTTTCAAAACAAAGCAGCATCTCCCTAAACTACTTACTAACAAAAAAATAAAATAAAATAAAAACAACAAAACAATAGACTTGGTTCAATTTGTCAGTTGTGCATCAAAAAAACCTTCCCAGCTAAAATTAAGACATCAACAAACATTAGCTATCTCTGAAGCCTGATAACTAGAAATTTAAGTTTACCCACAGTGATACTGACTTACTGTTCTGTTTTCTTAACATATTATTTTTGGAGTCAACAGAAAGCAATGGAATGAAATACTGTAGGTGAAAGAAATAATGACTAATTCAGGCAATTCTTATTAGCTCTTTTGTTGTATGCAAGAAATTTGTGTGGGGATTGAAAATAGAAAATGCAAAATGCTGAATATAATTTGTTTCACGCCTCCCCATAAGGTACAAGGCAAAATGTAGATACTATTACATTTTCATTTAAATTGCACCTCTAGGGTCATTTCTTCAAATCCTCATTAAACTCATTCAGAGTGGATTTCTTTTTAACCAAGGTCAGAATGATTGTATTGCAAATCTTTGGACACCGTGAGTGGGAATTCATAAATCCTGACATCGGGAACCAAGGTTGCTCTTGCCCTACATTTAATAAGGAGAGGAAGTAAGATTAAAAAAAAAAAAAAAAAAAAAAAAAAAAAGCACGCAAGCAAGCTGCTTTACCTGATGGTGTTAAATGGAAGATCTAACTTTGCTGGGATTGTGAAATAAGGCTTTTTCTTTAAGCAGGTCACAATGTACCGATGATGTCTCCTGTGATATTCATCATTTATATTTCTTGTAAGCTAGTATATTACCTGTAATCACTTGTCAGTTTTCCTTTTCTATGGCCTGTTGTCTTGGGTGCCCACTAGTGAAAATATATCATAAATTACTTCTACATTAAAAATATGAACAGTCAATAGAATGGTTAATTTAAGAGATAGACGTGTCATGAACAGAATGTTTTTTTCATATCCATCATAAATCAGATTGTGCACCATACTGAGCAGTTGTGACTTTTATTTTTGATCGTGCATTTAACTTTTTGTCAAGAAGATCTGTTGCTTTTAATTACAGGGAAATTATTTAAATTAAGTAGCCAGTATGAACATTTTGGGGTGATGTTTTTGTGATGATGACATACTTTGTTTTGAAATAAAGGATAAAAAAAAGTTATAATGTGAGCTCATGTAGTCACATCACCCATTATTACTGACCAATTTCTCCTATTGATTTGGTTATTCTCCAGGAATACAACACTGACACAATAATAAATATAGTGTATAGCTAATGATTTAAGGTATTTGCATAACCGTAGTGAAGGAAACTTTTTAGCTCTGTTTTCCATAAGGACATAAAGATCATCAAATTACTCTGTCTTACTGTTTGTTGTAGTCCTCATTGTTTCTACACAGCAGATTTATATTTGTCACGTTTGAGAAGGATGACTTTTCTCGGATCCAAAGGTTTATTTTCAGATCAAATGGCTAATGAAATAAATTCCTTAGAAGTGAATAATATCATAGAAGTATTTAGGTGTGATGGTGCTGGATCTTTTCAAATACAGAATATTTTCTAGTAGACTTCATTGCATGTTCAACCTGGACAAAAGACATTGTTTTCTGGAGACAAACTTTAGCTCCCTTATTTAGGTGTAGCTGCAGTTGGCAGAATATTTTTTATCTTTAAAAGATTTACTTTAGCTATCCCAAGGACATTTCTATGTCTCCCTGGGAAACCACAAAGTTCATCTTTTCTGATTCCTTCCCTTAGTGATCTGTTGTCTCCACATTTTTATGCAACCTATTAATTGCTCATTACGTAGTTGAAAGAGGTGGCTGTGAAAGTTTTATGAACAGGATGGTGGGATCTCTTCCTCTTCCACTTCCTCTTCCTTGTTCTCCTTCCTTTTCTTTTGTTGGTTACTCAGTAATTCTTCGGCATGAGGGAAAATGTTATGTAAAAGAAGTGACATCATAACAGGCATTCTAGAGCCAGCCCTCCCTGGGGCTCTGTCCCACTCCTCTCTAAACATTAAGGTGTGGCCACATGCATTCAGTCAGCTAAACTGCAAATGTTTTCTCATCTTAGCCAGAACCTATTAAACAAGTTCTTTATAGTGTTTTGTTTGCCGTAAGATTACCCTTTCTATTACACTACAGTTGTTGTAGTGATCAAACAGCATCAAATTCAATACAAAAAGTGAAAAGCTGACACAGCTTTATGTAGCAGGCTTGTGATTTCAGAGGATCTGGCATCCTGTGCTACACAATTCAGTTTAATTTCCTGAAGCAGACCTGGCAGTTTTCCTTAAGACTATTAGACATGTATTTTAAAATGAGGAAGGAATAATATAAAATACATGTGGTTTGGTGTATTTTTTTTCTTTTTTTTCTGACGAAAGTGTCACATGAACAGAACAATCACTATCCATATTATACTAACAGTTGCAGAAGTTGCTATTGCTTACTGACTTTACATATCTAACTCTATTAACTTTTGTGTAGTATGGTTGAGGCATATATTAGGCCCTAAGCTATTCAGGACCCTTATCACCTACTGGATATAAATCCAAGTCAAAATCAGGAAACTGTTGACACTGAATGGCATATGAGCTCTTCTTGGAGAGAAGCTGAGCAAATATACAGCAAAATAAACAGGCAAATGAGCAAATAAAAAGAAATACTAAATAATGAAAGGTAATTTCTTTAACATAAATATAAAAGATAGTATTAACATTATGTTTAATACCTTAATTAACCAGTTATATTTTAGGTATTATAAACATATACGTACACAGTGTATATGCCATTTTTCAGAGAAGGTAGCAGAAAAAAAAATATAGTAAGTTATAAATTTACCTTAAGAGATCTCCAGTAACAGGGAACTTGACTTAATTCTCCTTCAGTAAAATAATTATACTTTGATCATAAACACATAGTAAATACCTGTTGATTGCTTATATCTAAATATTTTTTTGTGGTTTTTGGACATGGATTTTCTTTGCTACCTTTAGTATGTAACAAACATACACACAGCAATCATGGGATTCCAAAGGAGGGTGGGCAAGGAAGAATGTCAGAGTGTTTATCATACAGCTGTGCCAAAAGTAAAGGCTCAATGAATGAGATGGAGATTAAAGCCAGTAGTCTGAGCCTGTATTCAATCACTGCAGTCACTCTGTTTGCCTCCTGCATGCTGATGAAGTGTCATGAATGGTCCCATGTACTTTCATTCCAATATATTTCAGGCAGTAGTGATTATTGCTTGTACTCAGCTAAAGCTTGAAATAACTGGCAAACTCGTGCTTAGCAACAGAAGGCCTCATCTTCTCTCCCTTGGGACCACTAACTCAAAAATGTGTTACTTCTTTTAAAAGGTGAAGTTAGGAGTAGTAGATACTTTATATTCATTGCTTTCCTTGATAATTTAAAGAAGAAACCACATACTGAAGTCTACAAATGACTCTGTTCCATAAATAATTATTGACTGATTTATGAAGACCAAATCCAATTTCTTTTATCACATATTAAACTGTTCTGTGGTTGGACTACATGGGAATTTTTACAAAAGTATTGCCTTTATATGTGCTGAGAGAATATAAGCACTCTTTTTTTTTTTTTTTTTTTTTTTTTTTAAAGGCTCTTACTATTTTGATAAAATCCTTTGGAAGACATTTAGTATTAAATCATTTCATTTTGTGCTTCTATTAAGTGCTTATACTATGGTCTTTATTTTTTTGTGAGATCAATCTTGAAAGGAAAATGAGTGCACTTTTGTTAAAAACATGTCAAAATGCAGAACATGGTTTGAGTTGTAGACCTTCAGCATGTACACTGAAGAATTCAGTAAAAAATGCAGCAACATTATTCTAGTGTGAATTATATGCTGTTCTGTAGGTTTCTATTTTTGGTTACCACAAGATGGCAAAAGCAATGAGCACACAAATGCAAGGATGAGTGAGTTTCATAATAATGCGTTCTGCATTCACACTTTATGCACATCAAGAGAGAATCCAGGCACAGCAGGGGTGACAATCACTCCAACATTCTTTTGAAATCAAAGTACTTCCCTGAGAATGTCTTTCCAGCGCTAATTGCACTCTTCTATTGCAGGCCTTATATTGTGCAAAGTAAAATGTTTATACTGTCACAGGATACAAATCCATCACTGGGGAAGTGGAAGGTAAAAACTAATCAGATTATTAAATAAATATATTTTCTTCCACATCTTGCTGGTTTTGCTTCTATTGCATTTAGGGTTGAAATATCAAAGTTCGTGTCCTTTGTCACCAAGGGACTTTGGCAAAGATGCTGGGTTTTCACCAATCCCAAGGAAATCCCTCCAGTCAAGAGAGTTGTTACAGTGTGGAAAGGATTGGTTGCCTAGATATCTTGAGTTGTTTTTTTTTTGTTTTTTTTTTTTGTTGTTGTTGTTGTTGTTGTTGTTGTTTTTCCCTGCTGTTTTTCTCTTGTTCTATTCTGATCACACAGTATCTACCGTTATCGGCAATTTTTATTTATTATTTATTTTCCTAATAAGAAGACAAAAAAGCTTAAAATACAATTCCTACTACAGAGTATTATAAGATCGGATATGGTATGCATACACGTGTATGTGCATAAGATTGTATAAGCGATCTCAATCAATATATGAAACTCATTGTGTTGAAGATGATGTATAATACCAGTTAAGTGATCTTTTTATGAAAGAGTAGAAAAAAAAAATTCTAATTTTTTTGTCATTTTCCTGACTACACAGAGGTTTATCTAAAGGGTTAAGCAGCCAGTCTGGTCTTGATCGTTATTCCTTGTCTTTTCTGTTAGAGTTGGTGAAAGGGTAATTGGTAGAAAGGATTGTCAGATGTAAGTGGAACTGGGAATCTATTAAATATTCATTGTTGAAAACAGAGCCAAATTTCCCCTTCCTTGTCATTCAAAGGCCTGGTTCTTCACTGCTTTCTGTTTGTATAGCCATTTGCAACTGGGCACATTTCATGGAAAACAGTCTTGCTGTTCTGAATGAGAAAATGTTAGTTACTAGCAATGTACACATTTTTGTAGATCAGTTTTATGAGAACCAGGTATACATGTCAACCTGATGCAATATTTATACATCAAAACACCCTTTCCTGATCTATAAACTTAATGTATTATTTGCTCTTCTCTCCTAGAAGGTGTCATTTATAGTCCACCTATCCATACACATATATCCACAAATGTGTGTGTGCATGCATATATTCTCTCTATATGTGTATATATATATTTGCTATTTAAGCAGTCATTTTACTTGGATGTTCTGGCAGAATACTACTGCAGATTCAGTTCTGTTGTCAAACGTTAGTACATTAACTCTGAAGTTTTTGAGTGTAGAATGTTTACTAACAATTTTGAAGTAGAGACATGTATGTATATTATACATACATACACAATGTATGTACTATTTCTATACTGCATACAATTTTATATTGTTTTTAAAAGGTTTGCATTGTCAGAAGTAGTTTATGTATATACTTTACTCTGATTAAGGTCTCGGTATTGTTGCTACTTCGTAGTGATCAACTTCATTTGAAAAACAATACCAGAAGTCAGAATAGATACCAGAATCCCAAGTAAAGGGATTAGAATAAGTTTATGTCATATTAGTGGGGCAATGCTGTTATAGCAAATTGATATTTATATATGAAATTAGGGAGTGACAGATAACAGAAGCTGTCTACTTGAAACTGCAAGTATAGAAGTGGTGATCCAAGTGCATATTTAAAACATTTAAATCATCAAAAGCCATAACCAAGAAGCTATGTACTGGTGTATTCCCACAATGTACACTAATGTGTATCAGTATGTTCCTTGAACAATTAATCATTTAATCACTGAATGATTTAGTTGGGAGTTCATCAAGTCCAAAAAAAGCATGTGTGGTGGACAGTTGAGAAATTGGGACTTTTATCATATAAGTCAACAAGGAAATGAGTTGTGATGTAGGGGATGCAGTGTGGGCTTCAAACTGAAGGGCTCGTGCTAGCAGGAGCCTTTTATGGTGTTACACTTAAAATCTGTTTTGCTGTAGTGGCTCAACACTGCCGAAAGTCAATTTGAAGATTTACAGCTTGATGAATAATATAATCTGTAATTGTAGAACTGTGAGAATTTAGGAGTGCTGTTGATTAGTAAACCTTAAAATATCCCAAATAATCAGATGGATAATATAATCTTTTGATAACAAGGGAATAAGTTAAAAAACTTTTAAGAATCTTTATGAGAACTCTACATCACTACATCGAACAGAACTGAAGTTGCGTACTTTCAGTATAAGATTTTAACATCATTGCTTTGTTATGGTCTTCTGTACTAATAAATTATAGTGCGATACAGAGTTTCACTGCAACCTGTAAATGTATTATGACACCTTCTGTCTTGTTGCTGTTTGTTTGAATTCGACAACTCGAGTATCTTTTGTATGATTCTCATAAATACTCTGAATTGTGAAGTTATTTTTCAGTTACTTCTAAATAGTGACCTTATCTCTTTGGATAACATGAATGGTTGTTAAAGTTGAGCTGTAACTTGGATAAGGCTTCATTTGATGAATGTCCTTGATCAGAATCACAGCTATTCAGGATGCTAAAGGGCTGGTGTTGGGAGTGGGCAGGCTTCCTCATTATTCTGTTGAGTTTCTGTCTGTGGAGTTAGTAATATAACTTTAATTGATTTTATTGGGAGTGGGATTAGTCATTGTGCAAAGATCCATGTTGTACAGAAGATGTACAACTGTTTTCACTTAAGACTAGTGTAAGGTTGTAATTGTTTAATTACTTTTATGGTGGTGTAGTTCCGCTGAAATTAGTGCTGTATCCTCCTTTGAACAAGAGCAATACAGTTAGCCAAGCAGAAAAGATATATGGTAACATCAGAAACTGAATCTTAGAATTTTGACTACCCTTCCTCTTTTAAACCAAAACCAGGTGTATGTTTCTCTTACAGTGACTTCCCATGCTAATTCAAAAACAACTGTCTCCCTCTGCTGTTATCCTCCCCGACATGAGACCAAAATACAAGTGTTTGTGTGCATAAACATAGACACACAAATAATGTAATGTGTATTTACAGCTGTGATTAATCATTCAGTTCACTACCCTTTGTTGCCCCTCAGGTAACATATGCTGTGATGGCCTATTTTCTCTGGAGATACCTTACCTAGTCCTGGGCTGGATGATAGGATTTGTCTTATTGTTGTAACGACTCTCCCTTTAACATCCGCTGTATAAGTTCAGATTACCTATATCTAATTAAAATAACTTTATTTTATTTGAACCTAATACATTTTGGATTTGAAGCATTTAGACAAAAGGTTATATGGCCTTTCAGAAACCCTTTTTTAATGAAATATTTATTGCCAGCTTTCCTGTTCTGATTCATATCAGCTTATCCTCAGTTTTCATTCAAACTGTTATATTGCTATTGGGAAAATTAAAATAAGAAGGGCAGATCATAAGTGGTCAGTATGGCCATGTATATCTCATGTATGTTAGTAGATTGCTTGATATCATTCAGCTTTTATTATATCTGGTGAGTGCAAACATTCATTCAATAAATCTCTATTTGCTGCTTTCTTACTTGTCCCTGTGGAATCATTCTCCTGTCTATGAATTTTATACTTCTGTTTGCCTGCACACTAGTACCACAGAAACACTTACCATAATCACTGACCTAAAAAAAATAAGTATATTCACAAAAACAAACAAACAAACAAACAAACAAAAAGAACAACAGAAAATGTTAATGCTTTTCAATAGTGTTAGTGATTCCCACTCAGCATTTCCTCAACATTTTCACTAAGTACCTAAGTAGGAGTTGGTGATGCTAAGTCTCTTAACCTTGACAGACTTTGTGTTGTCCTCTGCACCAGAGAACTTTGGGTCAGTGCTGGTTTAGTGTGACTTGACTTGTGAAGTTTCTCAAGTCTCATGTCCTCTTAGGTTTTCTTCTTGGAGGCTTAGCTGATAGAAGGTGAAATACAGCATCTGGTGGTTTGTGATACAGTCAGTTCCAAATTGGAGGGGATGATTTGGTGCCATCTACCAGATGCAGCCAGAACACTGAGATTCTTACTACACTTGATAGTCTGGTGTTAAAGTTCTAGCGAGCAGGTGAGAAAAAGCAGTGCAGAGTACAGCCAACTTGACTCAGACCTGACATTCTTTTACATATGGCATTCCCTTAGAAATCGGTGAGAATTCTTCTTACATAGGTAGTTCTACTTTGAAAATGTTCTTTGATTTGGACTAAAGTTTACATGTTGAAAACAGTTGGGCAGAGAATGTGTTGTGAGCAGCCCTGAGGAGAAGGATTTGGGAGTATCAGTTGATGGAAGACTCTGTGAGCAGGCATAGTGTGCTTGCAGTCCAGAAGGCCAACTGTATCCTGGGTTGCATCAAGAGAAATGTGACCAGCAGGTCAAGGGAGGTTATTCTGACCCTGTACTCTGCTCTCACGAGACCCAAACTAGAATACTGTGTCCAGTTCTGGGGCCCTCAAAACAAGAAGGACATTGAGCAGGTCCAGAAAAGGGCCACAAAGATGATCAGAGGGCATCTCCTCAACAGAGACAGGATGACAAAGTTGGGGCTCTTCAGCCTGGAGAAGGCTCCCAGCAGACCTCATAGCTGCCTTCCAGTACCTGAAAGGAGACTACAGGAAAGCTGGGAAGGAACTTTATATAAGGGCATGTGGCAACGGGAGGAGGAGAAATGATTTTAAACTGGAACAGGGTAGATTTAGACTAGATACCAGGAAGAAATTTTTTACTGTGAGGCTGGTGAGACACTGGAACAGGTTGCCCAGTGAGGTTGTGGATGCCCCTTCCCCGGAAGCATTCAAGGCCAGGCTGGATGGGGCTTTGAGCCACATTCAGTTAAATATAAGAAAAGTGCTTCTATCTTATGATAAATATAAGCATCTTCATCTTGAAGGTTGTATAGTACAATACATTCTTCTTTGAATTATGAGCGCACATGTGTGGGTTTACCAATGTACATACTTTGTACATTTAGAAAACTGTTAGCAACTGTCTGTGCTGTCTTGGGAACCTTATCACAGGATGGTACACAATGGGTGACAGTAAATTTCATTCATCAGAATGCAGAGTGAAACAGTGACAGGACTTAGTTTCTTTTCATTAAAGACCTTGATCTGAGGAAGTATTATTTATAAGGCATTCATTGGGAAATTGATAGCATACTTTAACTTTTTATTAGCTAGTAAAACTGATAAGCAGTACATAAAAGATATGGACTTTGTTATAGAAGGAATAATAAAAAAAAAGGTTAACAAAGGTTTTTAAAAGGTTATCAGCATAAAGAGTTTTTAACACTGCCTTCTGTCATATGAACTCATACCTTGAATTTTTGCTTCTGCCAATAACTCAGCTTCTATTTAGATCTGGTAAGTCTTGCACATACAAACACAGACTGTGTCTGTACACTTCAAATGCTTCCATCTTTTCAGTATCTTGAAATTAATTCTTTATTTGGTGTAAATGTATGAAACATCACATTTGAGCATTAGTCCCTCTGTGTGTTGAAGAGATGAAAAACTGGATGAATGTGCAGTACAAGTATGCAGTGACTAAATGTTTATTTGTTTAAATTGAAGACATTGTGGCTTATAAATGGAGTATCTCTATAAATGTATATCTATCTCCAATCTCAAGTGCTTTACTGGTTTTTAAAGGTACTTGAGTTGACTCTCATCTGTGTTCACTGCACTGTTTTTGACCAGCCTTGGATATATGTAAAGATGGTAAAAACCTCATGCTGTCACCCTTCTCAGAATTGTACAGAGGAGAATCTTATCCCATAAATGGTTATCTTCTTGGAAGTCTAGAAACATGGATATAAAAATCATGGAACTGATCTATAAAAGCTTTTCGTTTCAGCATGCACCTGTTTCATAAGCCATTTTAAGCAGAAGGTTAAGGCACCAGTGAAACTGGCCCAGAAAGAAAAGCATTCCTCCTAGTCTGCAGAACAGCTGAGAATACTAGCCAGCACACTCAAGCTTCTCTGTCACATTTGCGTAAAGCACAGACAAACCTTTAAAATGAAAGCCATCACTCAAATTCATCCCTTAAAGAGTCTGTCAGATTCACTTCCTCTACTTGGTGTTAAGCCTGGTATTAGTCTTATAGGAAGAGTATATTTAGCATGCCGGAACGGAGGCAACAACTGCATCTATATTTTTTTCCATTTTTAAGACAGTGTGATCATCTAAAACCCTGTGATGTACCTGGGGCTTGTGTTTAGGGATTTCTTTTAGCTGTCACTTAGGCCTTGTAGTTACTAAAATCTAGTCATGTGTTCATAGTACCTAAATTAAGGGCTTCACTGCTCTATGCAGTAAAATCAGAGATGCACGTACCACTGAGGAACATTACAGTGTTCTGGTGAGCTCAGTAATGAAACTCTGAGAGCTTACCAAAAAGAAATAGCAGACACAGCAGTTACATGCTATTATGTTCTGGTCCTTATGTGCTTGATTTGAGAACTCATGGTACCACATAGATTAATTGAAGCTATACATCATAAAAATACTTTACAGTCACTGCAGAGGCAGAAGTAGGCTTTGGGGTGGCTGCAATCTGTGCCTGCTAAAGCTTCGGACCTCAGGATACTTTGTCTGCTCAAGGTTCTCAGCATCAAGCCCAGATTTGGTCTTATCTGCAATACTTCAAATTAATGGCATGTAGTATTTAGTGAGATTATTACTTCTTAGGTATAGTAAGAAACTCAACATTGTTAAAACTTGTTTCCTTCTTGGATGTGTGTGCCAGGCTACTTCATTACCTCTCTTTTTCAGTGTTCACTTTTTCAATATTTTGAAATAATATTGTAAAATAATTATAAATATAATATATATGTTTAAATATTTGTACATATATAAAAAGTATATGTATGTGCACATGTATATATAAAATATCATAAATTAACCTTTTATTTCCCAGAAGTTATATGTGTGAGCTGCTGCACCTATGTGTTGTCAGGAACTGCAGTACTGCAGAGCACAAAATCTTTAGGATTAAAAAAGCAGTGTAGGTGTTTCCAGTTTAAATGTGGCTTAGCAGCTGAAATCAAAACCTGCTGGTGAATCTGGGATTTAATTTGAATTTTCAGCCCTAGGAGCACCTTCTTCTCCTGCTGTTGTAATTCCAATTAATAACACAAGGAAATATTTTTTCCTTTGTGTCACAGTACCATCCCTGGAAAGAAAATCAATTCTTGTCTCATAGGCTTTTGCAAAAAGGGAGGACAGTAGTAAAAATAAACAAGTTTATTTTAACAAAATGGAATCTTCTAAGAATGCAATGAATGATTGGTGTGGCCATGACAGAAAAATTCTATCATTAAATTTTTGATTCACAGGTCTTAGCAGATGGCATGTTTATAAGATCAGATGTGACTAGGTAGCAGTTGTTTTCATCTCTGCAGTTTGGCCTTCTTGTTTTCAAAACTTGCTACAGGTATGGAGTAGTCATAGAATCATAGTTTGACTTGAGTTGGATAGGAGATCATCCAGTTCCAGCTCTCCTGCCATGGGAAGGGCTGCCACCTGTTAGGTTGGTCTGACTGAGGCCCAATCTAGCCTGGCCTTGAACGCCTCCAGAGCACAGTTCTTATTGTGTAGGAACTTCTTTCCTGCCTAATCAGATGTTTGGGGTTGTTATTTCTGTAGTAGTTTAGGGACTAAGAAATAGTGATATGATCTGAAGCAATAAAATTTCAGCATATAGATTTGTCTTTCCCATATGACCTCTACTGGGCCAAATTTTAGCTCAAGTCTGCTGCGGAATCTGCAATCTTGCAGTACATATCTTGATACTGGTAAGCAGGGCACTTACATGATGGCATTTTGAAGTCTGTTATGTGTAAATAGTTCTCATGTTATTTTGACGTGGAAAACACAGTTCACCTGTACGTTATGTCTACCTGATATGTGACTTTATCTGCATGTTCCTTCAAACTGATTTTATGCTCCCTGCAGTGACATATTTTGCTAACACAACAGACTTGTTCCTTCCTGACGTACGGCTTCTGGCTCCAACAAATGTCAGTAGCTTTTCAGACAAACTTGTGCTTTTTATTCCTGTCTTTCTCAAGAGAAATATCAGCATCTCTCCAAAAACAGTTTTCCCCCTGTGGCTATTCTGTTTGTTTTGTAAACAGTCTAGGTTTATTTTACATGTAGAGGCTGGTAAAGCATTCTTTTTTGTTGTTTTTTTTTGTTTCTCTTTTCTTAACAGTTTTAAGAATTTTAGAGGAGTAATAAGAGTGGAAGCTATTTCATAACTTATGCACATAAGCATAGCTGTGTTTAATCCTGAATTCATACAATTATTTCCTTTTTTTTTTTTTTTAACTAATTGAGTTCTCCAGAACCAATTAACCATCGTGAGAGGGAGGGAAGAGGAGGGCCTTTGAGCTGTAGGTCCTCCTTGGAGGAGCTTTGTGTTGCTGAGATTTGTGCTTCAGACAGGCTTACACAGAGGCAAAACTTCTGTAAGGAGGAAGGACTTACTTAAATGCACTGTCTTTTCTACTTATCTTTCATAGCACTGATTATATGTTTTCCTTATTTGTAGGGTCTTCTTTTAATTCACCATCCAAGAAGAAACACAGAAACTTGATACAACCCCCCCAAATTACTTTGTGGATTAAGGGATTATTTCTGTAACATTCATGACAGATGTACCAGCATTGATGGGATTCATTTGGTTGTTTTCTTTGTGAATCTGTGTTAAAGACATTTCTCAAAGGTGGAAGCTGTGGTCCATCACTGAAGTGAGGATTGCCAGGGTTACAGGTTTTACTGGTGCTGCAGCCTAAAGTGTTTCCAGCCTCTGTGCTGGGATCAGCAAGGCTCTCCTCAGGAGATCCAGCTCTGCAAGACTCTACAGCGAGGCCCATCCCAGTCCCAGACAGGAGTAAGGCAACCAGGGGTGCTGGGGTAGCCCCAGACCCAGGAACCAGGCACCTCCCTGGAGACAGTGACTGACTGAGGTCAGCCTGGGACATGGGCCTGAGCTGGGCTTGAGGGCCCATGGTACGGTGAGGCAAAGCTGTGAGGTACTGAAGACTAGACTTGCAGAGGCCTTTCTGGGACAAGGGGATGGCCATGAAGCTGACATGAGGTCCTCAGCATTGGACAGAGTGAGGAGCCCCAGTGGGTGGGCCTATTGCAGCCCTCAGGACCCTGAAATTAATTTTCTGGAATACTTTCTTTTTTCTTTCTTTGTTGTAATATGCAGTATCAAATGTGCTGGTTTTGATATGAGACTGCATGGGAATTTGAGGAATTACATTGCCACGTTAAAACTGAATGAAGATGCAGTATTTAATAAAGTAGTGTACAAGGAAGGAAAATGTATTTTTAAATAGATTAATGTATACAAATACCTTACTTTCATATTTATTTATACAACAATATTTTTGTGGGTTTTTTTTCAACCCTTTCCTGGCCTAGAATTCCCCTTTGTGTCAATTCCATATGAAAACTGTTTCAGAATCTTGTCCTTTATGTTTATAACTTGTATGAAGTTTGGTTTTGCGTATATATATTTTTTCTTTGTGTTACATTGTTAACAGTAAGATGCTAAGCAATTGCATTCAACAGCATTATCAGATTCAATAAGTTAGGACATTAGTCTTGTCTAGAAAAAAAATGAAATTTCAAAATGGGTCCTTGAATCTCCACAGCCTTTTTTTTTTTTTTTCCTATGCAACTATTTAGAAGAAGAGAATCTATCTTAATTAAAATTTACTGCTTATTTCGGAATGGAAGGGCTGAAAGCTATTTTGCAATCTTCCTAATGTCTGTCCTGTTTATGTGCTTCAGATGGCTAAGTGGTAGTCTGAAAATTGCAGTAAGATTAGTAATTACTAAAGGGACATAATGTACTCTGTTGTTGCAGTGAAACTCTGAAAATACTTAAAGTCACTCTTAAAAGGAGAAGGCATTCATCATATTTTTCGCATGTTATTCATAACATTTTCTTAACTGCATTCCACAGTGATTTTTGCTCTGTAGAATGAACACTAAAAACATTCTATGATACCAATTCTGTTGTTTTATACAACTAAAACCCAGAATAATTCCCTCTAAGACTGGGGAACTACAGCAGTCACATGGCAAGGATGATTCCAGCCAAATATAGCTCTGAACCTGAAGCAAAGCAAATCCATGGGAAGTTTTAAAAAAATCCATCATCTTCCACTTTTTTTATTTACGGGGCACTTGTATGTTGCACTGGTAAATTAAGATTATCCTAATAAGTTACTTTTTGTTTATGTGACAATGGCATCTGTCTTGTTTTCTATTGATGGCATATGTATAACCACAATAAAACTCAAAGAGTGGTTTTAAAAAGTTGTCTAACTGAAGCATGAATTGTTGCTGTGTAATCTGTTACTTCAACAGCCACAGTATGTTTCAGTAGAAAGATTTGGATTCTACAATATCCTAAATGACATGTTAAGCATCTTGGAGGCAGATGCTTTCAGTGCCAGAAGCTTTAGTAACATAAAATGGAAGTATATGAATACATTCTACTGAAGAAAAAAAAAAATGAAAAAAAAAAATAAAAATTGAAATGCTTGTCTATTGCATATGTTAAAATTCAAACAAGATTCTCTTTGAGAATTGTTTTGAAGTCGTGCTCATTCAGCTGACCAGGTTTTTCCCATGCTGAGATACAGAAGCTTAGCCAATTCTCGTTTGTTGCTTTACATTAAGTGGCATTTTTTTTCAACAGCTTTGTTGGAGTTGCTCTTTCTCATTTTATACTAGTTGAATTTCTACAAATTTTGCTGTTGTAGCTTAAAAGTGAGTGAGGTTCTTTGGGGAAACTAATCCTTTGCTGTAATGTCTCTTGTTCTGAACTAAAATTGGGAAAGAAAAGGTAATAGGATTGTCTGAAATTGAGTGATGTTTAAGTCAAAAGATATTGTTGCAGAACATCTTCATTGAAGAAGGATATATAATAAAAGAAATAAGTTCTGCTAAATACATACTTAAAATGATCAAAATATGTTTAAATATTTGACATTCAGGTTAATGTCAAATCATAAATTATGCTACATACTTAAATTCCCCTTTGTTTCAGTGAGAATTGTTGATATTCAGCTCTGCTCAAGAGTTAGCATGGCTCTGTTGTCAGAAAGCCTTCAATATTGTAATAGAAAGCTACTGAATGTATTCCTATGATCTGATTTTGAAACAGCTCCTGCATTGTGTTATCTGACAAAAGAGTATCTGAATCTAGCCAAGATTTTTAATAACATCTAACTTTATGCATTTTAAACTAAAAGAGCTTGTGTTGCTAGGCATCAAATTGATGATGCATGGAAAAATTATTCACTGGAACAGTAATATAACCCTGTATATACAGTTCAAGAGATTTTCTGGATGAACATGAAATCTAAAACCCTGGAAAGACCTATATATTTAGATCAAGTTGTATTGCCATTCGACCTACAGATATTATGAGTTCATCATCTGATTTTGTTTACTTAAATGAATTTGGGGGAAAGTTTTCAGCTTTACAGCATGAATAAATTAAAAATTCATAATACCAATAGCTTGCTTACTAAAATGAAAGCAAATTAGATTTTATTTGCTGTTAGAGAACAGAAGTATTTTCCTCTTTAAAACAACAGCAAAGAAATAGCTAGACATTCACTTAAAAAAAAAGAAAAAAATAGAAAAAAAAGGGATTGTCGTAACTTTGAAAGAATCTTTATTCTTTATACTTGATACATAAAATAGTTTTTAAAAGACATTTTCTTGGAAAATAAACAAACACCCTTTCAGACTATTCAACGAATCTGAGTTCTCTGTTGGTGTTTTTCTTTTTTTTATTTATTTCCTCTCAAGATTGTTTCATTCTGGTTGCATAGAGGTGAACTACTTTATGTACTGTGAGTACATTAGTAGGATCTACTAAAAATATTGGCCTTTTTTTCATTAATATCCTCTAAAGAAGTCATTGTGCCAACTTCCCTGAAAATGAAAGGTACCCCAATTCTTGAAATTGCCTTTAGAAGGAGTATATTCCTTCTGTTCCATCCTTTCAAACCTTATATTTCTAGACAAAATTCTTCAAAAACTAAAGTAGAATTCAGATAACGTAAGTAAGATTATCCTGTATGTTCACTTTTTACTTATTGAGAGACAGAGATTTCCAGATGAATCCAGATGCTCTGGAGGTGGGCCTCCATAAACTTGTCTTTTGCTTTTCATGCCTGAAGGTCATCTAAAGCCAAGTAACAGTAGATGTAAAATATATGCTTTTCTTTTTTTTCTTTTTTCTTTGCAACCTGTGACACAGTGACAAGAAAGTACTTATGTCACATTAAGTGGGAAGATTTGCTGCAGATCAATGATAACTTTTATTTTTCTTCTGCAGTAGGAACAAGAATGGCAATGGATAAGTGATTTATTTACATATTTATCTTTAGAATCTCTAAAATATCTCAAGAATCTCTCTAATATTCCATTATTTTTTAATAGCTGTACAAAGTTCCTTAAAAGGCAGTGTGATATTATCTTTTTTTAGCAACTACTCTCATTTAGGTACCCAAGATTTCTAAGTTCCTCATAAAAAGAGGTTACCATATGTGAAAGAAATCATCATCTTTAAAAAGGAGCAAAAATAACTATCTGAAAATAATCATTAAAAAACAAACAAACAAACAAACAAAAAACAAACAGGAACAAACAAACAAACAAACAAAACACAAACAGCCAAGCTATCTTAAAATGAATCTATGTAGAACTAAAACTGGACATGTTCAAAAGCAGAAAATATTGTCTGTGGACATGCTTATCAACACTCACTGCTTGCATTCCCTAAAATTTATCTTTACATAAAGCTTCAGTGTTCTTTTTATTTTGAGTGTAGTTCTTATTCACCTTCACCGTGCTGTAATGCTAGTCCCTTTCCTGTGAAATGGGGTTTTATACGATGATTTACCTAGATTGTATGATTTAAAATATCTTTTAATGAAAATAGCAATAGTATAAAGACTCCCAGATAGGGGAGAATAAGATAGCCCATTCTCTCAGGAGCACTTACTCATATCATATTTACACTTTCCATTTTTCTTTGGTTTCCATTCAATTTCTATTCTCAGTGCAGAACCCTATTCGTGATGTTCAGATGCCTAAGGGGTCATGTTCTAAATACATCTCTGATCGTGTCTTTTTTCCTTGATCTACTAAGACAGCTGCATTCCTTGGGAGGGATACATCTCTTGCGACCCTAAATGAAATGTATTAGCAATGGGTGAAAGTGAATGCTTTTTTTTTTTCAGCTCAAAATTTCTCAGTGTATGGATTTCCCCTGCCTGCATTTGAAGAATCACATGCCACTTCTTTTCTTGCTAAACCGTTGCTTTCTAACCCAAGATTTCTGAGAATAGAGGGAAAAAATAAAATATAGCAAAGTAAAAATCCCCTCATCAGTATGTTTATCCTAAGGTGTTTTTCTTAACAGTGTGGGTGAAAAAGAGTAGAAAGCTCATGAAAGCCAGGATTGACTTTGTTCATAAGTCTGATTGCCAAGCAACCATTAAAATATTACAGTGATTTTGAGTGTTGAATATCTTATCTATATTTCTGAAGGCCTAGTATCTATAACCCATATATATTTGAATGATTTTTTAGAGCATTTCGTTCTATAATCATCTTTATGATCCTTGCTTTTACCACGTTGTACATTCACTGCAGTGTAGGAGTTACAGCAACATGAAATTTAGGTAGCTTAGCACTGAACAAGTCCCAGCACTGTTGACAGCCTACAATGTTTTGGTATTCTGACAATTTCAGAACTATAACCACACAAAAGAAAACACTGAAGGCTGATTCTGAGAAGAATAGAAGAAGAAGAAGAAGAAGCAACAACAACAACAACAACAAAAAAAACTATAAAGAAATATCATTAGACTTGTAAATGTTAATTAAACAATACTAACATATATTTCACTATTTTTTCAGTTCATGTTAATGCAGATTTAAAATTCCTGGTTTTTTTTTTCTCATTTTTCAAAATTTAACACAATGAAAAAAAATCATTTTGAATATTCTTTAAACTGTATATTAAAAATACAATATTACATTTATTTCAATCTGTCTCAATATTTTATGACAAGAGAATAAAGTTTGTGGCTTGCAAACATATTTTTGCATATATTTCTTTGAAGTGTTACAATTTATTGCTTACAAAGACAGAATCCAATAGAAATGCTGTTTAGTACTGTGCATATGCAAAAATTATAGGTAAAGGTGATAGCTGGGATTTTTTTTTCAGTCTTACTGAGCACTGAAATTCTATAACATATCTTTCTTGCTTGTAAAATAACAGTGTTCTGCTACACTATTAGCATACTGCTTATACACCCTTTTAATTGTACTATTTTCACTTCTTTCACTTTTGATTAATGTTTTGTTGGTTTTTTTTTTTTTTTTTTCGTCTCTCACATTATGATCCAAGCTGTAGGGTGGATTTTTGTAGTATTCAGGAAAAGCTACACATATTGAAGAGGTTGGTAAAATGCAGACAGTGGTCCTGAGTGAATGAGGCTCTGTCATTTTACTGTCATCTGCAGAATAGTTATTTTGTAAGTTGAACAAAAAACAAGAGGCTAGCTACTTCAAAACTGAGTCAGGTACAGCATGAGTTGCTAAGACCGTATGCAAAGCAAGAGCCAAAGCATCTGAAAAACTTGGGCATTCTTTGAAAGACCTTGTCTTTCAGAAATAACACATCAAGCAGCTAAGACTAAATAATACTCATGAGTATGGAGAAGGCCTTTAACTATTGTCTGTTTTTGTTTTCCATATACTTAATCATTTTTTTCTGAAAATACATGAAGAGCATGCAATTTAAATTTAATGACTGTAAAAGCAGATTGTTCCTTTACACAGCAGACATAAGTAAAAGTAACCTGTGTGACCTCAGCTCTCTGGCTTTTATGGAACAATAATCATTTTCTGACAAAACCAGCTTGCAGGGTTTTCATATGTCCACCAGAAAGAAAAATTGTATGTCATCTCGGTTTTATTATATCCATCAGCTGGCTGCCATTTATTGTAGAGTGTCTGTGGTGACGTAGGGACATGACTCTATTCGACTGTAATAGATTGCCTGCAGTGCATTCAGTGACTCTGGTACCTGTTGCTGGTTCTTTTTCCAGGTCAACTGGCTGCAGGTACATGTGAGATTGTTACTTTGGACAGAGATAGCAGTCAACCCCGAAGGACTATAGCTCGACAAACAGCTCGCTGTGCATGTAAAAAAGGACAGATTGCCGGTACAACAAGAGCAAGGCCAGCCTGTGTTGATGGTAAGAAGTAAAAGATCTATTCAATTAGTTTCTGTCAATAGAAGAGTGGTGTCAACTAGTAGTGTGTGTCAGCAGATAAAAGTTCTTTAGAAGGAATTTTTGTATGTTCCTACTAGTGCTGGTATTACCATTCAAATACCCAAAAGGGTATATTTCAAGTGATTTTTTTTTTAATTTGAATTTTTACTTTTGTTTATATCTGGATATGTAGTTGAATGCTGAGAGTGTGTTACTGTCGTATTTTGCATGTGATGACTGTATCAGCAGTGAAATTGCATTTTTCCCTCTGCATTTTATTCCTTGTAATATGTATATACATACAAAAAGCCACAAAAGTGCCTCACAGCTGGGGAGCTAGTGTCACTGCTCTTGTGTTGAAACTTGATGTTGAAGAAAGCATTGATATTTTAATTGGAATATAATATTTGAATTCACCTTATATGTCCAGTGTTCCTTATCTCTTTAAAACGATGACTGTATGATTCACTGCAGATGCAGTGATAACATGCAGACTGGAAAACTGCTGACATAGAAGGAGGTATGAAAATATTTCACTCTGATACTGTTTTATGAGATGAATTTCTGTACTGCAGCTAAATAAGATGTTAACAACAGTACAATCTTCAAGACGGGTCTGCCTGCGCACATTTAATGTGTTAGCATTCATAATAAAAATGAAAATTGGAAACATATAGAAAATAGTTGATGCAAAATGGCTTGTTTTGACCTAGGCTTTGTTAACAAATGTGAAAAGATGCTTATGTTGTATGGAAATATGATAAATTTACAGAGCCTTTGAATACAGTCTAGTTTGAGTTCTCAAATAATAATTGCTGAGAATACCTCTCCAGAATTCAGTCTTACCAGCTATTATCAAAGACAGCTCAAAGGAAATTCAAGAGCCTACTCACAAAACTAAATATAGAACATCATGCACATTCTATTTTTGCGTTTTCCTTTCAATGTTTTTGGTACTTCGTAATACAGTTTCTTAACTGTCTTTCATAATTTGATTCTATACCAAGAAATTCTCTTCTTTCCTGTTATACTATAAGATTATAAGATTTAATTGCTTAAAAAAGAAATTATTTTCCTGTGTAATTTATAGTTGCAATTTTGGCAAAACTACTTGTTAGGAATCAAAACAACAAAGTTATATGGGAAAATATGAGTTCTGCATCATCTGATGGGAAAGAGGCATTTTTACTCAGTCAGCTATGGCATATGGTGAGATTCATTTACTTTAACTTGGGTATCCAGAGTTAGTCACTCTGCTACTCACTTTGTCTGTCTTGATTTGAAACACTCCTGGTGATGAAATTAGACTTCAGACAGCTAAAATCTGTCAGTAAAAATAGATTAGTACCTCTGTTCATCCAATTGTGACTTTAGCTTAGCCTCCAAGTATGGAAGTTTTATTTAATATTTGAAAATGTATCATCTTTTTTTTCATACTGTTGGAAACTCATGAAGAAGGACTATTTCAAATTCTACTTCTGCTTTCATTGTTTTTGATCATCATTTTATAAAAGCAGAGGGATAGATTATTGGACCTGTAGTTAGATATTATTTATCAGAGAGGATTCTGTATGTAGTACTTCATCTTTGAGAACTAAGTAGGAAATTTGTCATTTGAAAATTAGAGTTTCCAATTACATGTCCAAGCACTTTACTTCCGGGTAGTTGTATTAAAATCGAATAACATAGTTCTTTATTCTTTTTATGAAATGCTTATTGTTAAGATGTTGGGCCCTTTTCTAAGAATGATAATTACCAGGTGGGTAGGACCTGGTATTTTGCTTTCCTTAACTGTCTTAGGGATACTTTGTAATCAAAGCTTGAAAAGGTTGATAATTCTTAGAGCTGGCTACCGAATGTCTGAATTAAGAGGAAAGCACAAACCAAGTTTCTTGTCTGTAATTTTTATTTAGGAATGGTGTTAAGAAAATAGAGATTTTTTACATAAAGTAAGTGCAATTTTATGGGAAAGAATAAACACTTCTTCATGTTGTCTGTAATCTTCTGTTGGTAAATAAAGTTGGCAAATGGACTAGCAAGAATCCATTTTTGAATTTACCAGGTTTGTACTTTAAAGAATATACACTGAATTTTCCCATACTGTTTAACTCAATTTCTAGAATAAAGTGTTTGAAACAAAGCTAGTAAATGCTTTATCTTGGGCAGAAGATTATACCTACCTATAATCATGTCTGTGAAACAATACTTTTCTTTCTGATGTAAAGTCAAATACTACTGTTTGAGGAATACCACAGTCAAACACATTTTTTGGTTGATTTGTCTGATTTGTTTTTACAATATATAAAAGTATTTCCATCTGTTGAAATCTTCCATCTAGCAGAGATTCCATTCACTTTTTTTCCATTGTTCAAACAAATATTTCTTTGAGCTTTTGTGAAAGGGATATAGAATGTGCTTTTGCATGTTTTGTTTTATTTGTATTATAACTGATGTTAAAAATGTATTGTGACTTAAGATGTCATTTCTGCTATCAAAAACATGTTTTAATACCAGATATTCTTTATATGGTTTTGATTTTAATTACATTATTTTTGAAGTAAAGGTATCAGGTTAGATCTCGGTCTTTTAATAATTAATGCAAAGTTGTTTGAGAAGTAAGCAGGCATAGTAAGTGTGACCTCCTAACCTACTAACAAGAAAAAAAATAGATAACAATTGTGTCACAGCTTCTGTTAAAACTATATTTTGAATCTGTGCTACTATTTTTTATAACTTTAAAGTGCATCATGTTGCACCAGATTCATTGTTTAATGGGAGAAGTACCACAGAATATATTTGGTTATGCTGTATATTCCTGGAGCTCTGAATTGTGTCAATTATTACAGCAGAAGGAGTAAGCAATTTAAGGGCTCTTAAACCTCAGAAGCATTATCTGAGATTGCACTTGTCAGTGTACCTCTTAGAATAAGGCCTGAGTTGATTACCAAAATCCACTCTGATTTCCACTGATACTCACCTAAGGTATTGTCCAAAGACATGAAATGCAGCATCTGTCAGTTATAGAAAACTGGAATACTTAGAAAAAGAAAATGCTGTGTTTAAGGCCTGGTCTGAGCAGAGCATGAAGAACAGGACTTTTCTGGAAATGACTTCCAATCACTTTTTTTTTTTTTGGTTAGCAATCTTTAAGTATGGTATTTTTTATGTAATAAAAACAAACAAACAACAATATTCATCCTGATTTCAGGCATGATTTAGTGCTGATTGCTTCAGTTCTAATCCCACTAAGCCACAGCATATATCTGGTATATTTTGTTGTGATCTAATTTTTAATTTGTAAATGTAGGTTTTGCAATAATTTGATAGTAGCTTGCCTTCACTTTAAGTTACGTTATTATTATTTACAACTGTGTTTCTTAGTCCTTTTTTTTGGAGATCAAAGTCCATAGTAATGACCTCAGCCGCATTACTTAGATAAAATACAATATTTCAACATAGCATCTGGTTTATCAGTGCAGTATTTTCCATATGTGTCAGTCAAGCTTCATCAGTTTTTTTAATCTGGAGCGTGTAAGAGATTGGAAGAGAGCAATTATGCTCTATTTTTCTCCAGTGCCTAATATGGAATTGTTTCAAAGCAAGTGACAAAAGTCCTTGATAGCAGTGTATGTACACATGTACCCATGGTTTTTGCTCTTTCAAGAAAACAACTGTCCAAAAATAATATTTATTATGCCAGAGTTTTTTGTTAGAATGCAAGAACATTAACCTAAGGAGCATGTATTGAACATGTAAATGTTAATGCATTTACAGGATGTAATTGTAATTACAGGATTGTTAATACAATACAGGAATTCTATCCAATACATATTTATAGAACAAAAGTAAATTGAAATTTTCTTTAGAAAATAGAAGCAGCTGATAAGAGGAAAAGTGGGTATTAGAAAAGTGGTTTAATTATTTGAGGAAAATGAGTTTGGCTCTGTTTATTTACCCATATTCTGTGATTAGAAGATTCACATGCTTTATGTTTGAATTTTGTCCACAAAGTGAAGTGAAAAAACCTGAGACATAGATCCTGAGTTCCAAAATTCCTGAAATTCCTGAATTTTGAATAGCAGAACCTCAAGTAACTGAGTTCAAGCTTTCAGACAATTTATTTGTAAATAAGTTTGTTTTTTTTTCCTTACCTTTAATTCATTTGCAAACATTGTAACAGGATTTTTTTTTTTATATATATATATAATCTCATTTGTTATAATTTGTTTGTACATTATAATTAATGTACTTTTCAGCTGGCATTGATTGATGTTGTTTAACACAGAAATTCAAGATCCACAAGGAAGCCACATTAGTTTCAATCAATAATTCCCTGCTCTTCTCATTAGCTCTAAGAGTCTATAGGGAGGTGGAGGGTTCAGAATTGATCATTAATAGAATCCTAGGTCATGCACTTGAAACAAAACTCAATTTAATACCTGGAGATCTTCATAACTCTAAAGTACCTTATCCATAGTAACACAAAAAGAAAATAAAAAAAGAGCACTAATGATTTTCCAGAAAGGACATTTTAGCTTTTATATTTTGAATATTTCATGTGTTTATTAGTCAAATGTTTATATTATTTATCCTGGATTTATTGCAGATATTTGTAAATGTTAAGTTTTGCTCATGTTAAATACCATACATTTTAACCTGTGTTACAATTCAGGTAAGTCAGTGTGAAAGACATAAAATTAAACTGCAAAGTGTAATGGGTTTGAAATTGAACAAAGAGTGAATAATACTATGTAGACTTTTTGCTGAAATGGAAGCAGCATGGAAGATTATTTGACCACAATGAGACTAAAATGCTGCTGCAGAAGAAATGTCACTCTTCAACCCTAACACAGAAAGTGATAAACATAAAGTGAACAGACCAGTAGCTGCAGCATCAGAGGCAACACTGATGGTTTATAAGAAGTACAGGAAAAAATAAAGGTTTCCCCTTTTGACTGCGAATCAACAACAGGAGAAACTGAAGAAATGACCAGGGAAGAAAAAAAAAATTTAAAAAAAATGGCAATTTCAATTTGGATGGTTAGAATCATATCAACAACTACTATTAAGGAGTGTTTTCATCAATAACAAGAGTTAAGGGCTATACTGTATTTGAAACAATATATTGAGTACCTAAGCACGAAATAGGTGCAGTATATAATATAATTAATTTATATAAGGTAACAAAACTAATTTTTTTTTTTTTTTTTTTTAAATTAAAACGTATTACAAAAAGCAACAAACCCCATAAAACTACTGGAGTATTTGACTTTTTTTTTTTTTTTTTTTTTTCCCTCCGTGAAACGAGCACATTAATCTGGTTCAGTGGCACTGGCTGCAGTTCTAAGAAGTGAGCTCTCCAGGTGTTTGTCAG
Source organism: Alectoris magna (assembly GCA_030625065.1). NCBI lineage: Eukaryota > Metazoa > Chordata > Aves > Galliformes > Phasianidae > Alectoris > Alectoris magna. The sequence continues at coordinate 181,110,459 of CM060560.1, read as the reverse complement.
AGATTTTTGAGGAAATTCTCTTCCTGTGCTTCATCCTTGACAATAACTGTTCACATATGTACGTACTGCCAAAAGCGAGTCATACATGAGTGTGAGGTGATGGATATCTGCCACAGGTAGCAGATTGTTCTAGTGATTTCCACAGAATAATTAATTCTTCAGCAGTCAGGCATCATAAAACATGATAGCATATTGACCATGGCTTGGAAGCCTGGCCTTGAATTCTTCCATGGAGGGAGCATCCACATCCTCACTGGGCAACCTGTTCCAGTGTCACATCAGCCTCACAATAAAGTATTTTTTTCCTGGTATCTAGTCTAAATCTCCCCTCTTCCACTTTAAAACCATTTCCCCTCATCCTGTTGCTACATGCCCTCGTGAAAAATTCCTCCCCAGATTTCCTGCAAGCTCCCTTCAGGTACTGGACGGCAGCTATAAGGTCCCCCTGGAGCCTTCTCTTCTCCAGGCTGAAGAGCCCCAACTCCATCAGCCTGTCTCTGTAGAGGAGGTTCTCCAGCCCTCTGATCATCTTTGTGGCCCTTTTCTGGACCTGCTCAATGTTCTTCTTGTTTGGGGGGCCCCAGAACTGGACACAGTACTCCAGGTGGTGTCTTATGAGAGCAGAGTACGGGGTCAGAATAACCTCCCTTGACCTGCTGGTCACATTTCTCTTGATGCAACCTAAGATATGGTTGGCCTTCTGGGCTGCAAGCACACAATGCTGGCTCACATTGAGTCTTTTGTCTACCGACACAGCCAAATCCTTCTCCTCAGGGCTGCTCTGAAGCCACTGTCCTCTCAGCCTGTATTTTTGCTTGGGTTTGCCCCAACCCAGGTGCAAGACCTTGCTCATGGCCTTGTTGAACTTCATGAGGTTGGCATGGGCCCACCTCGCTAGCCTGTCCAGGTCCCTCTGAATGGCATCTCTTCCCATGTCAGCTGCACCACTCAGCTTGGTGTCATCTGAAAACTTGCTGAGGGTGCACTTGATCCCACCGTCCGTGTCACTTACAATAATGTTAAATAGCACTGATCTCAACACCGATCCCTGATTAATGCCACTCATCACTAGTCTCCACTTAGACATTGAGCCATTGACCACAACTCCCTGACTGCAACCTTCCAGCCAATTTCTTATCCAGCAAGTCATCCATCCATCTAATCCATTTTTCTCCAATTTGGTGTCCAGGATGTCACGCGGAACAGTGTCAAATGGTTTGCACAAGTCCAGTAGAGGACATCAGTTTCTCTTCCTTTATCCTGATTCTGTAACTCCATCATAAAAGGCCACCAAGTTTGTCAGGCAAGTCTTGCCCTTGGTGAAACTGTGTTGGTTACCACCAATCACCTCATCTTTATTTTGCCTTATTATGCCTTTAATAATTTAATAATTTGCTTTATTATGCCTTAGTAGGGCCTTCAGGAGGATATGCTCCATGATCTTGACAGGCACAGAGGTGAGACTAACTGGCCTGTAATTCCCTGGATCTTCATTTTTTCCCTTTTTGAAAATTGGTGTCATGTTTTCCCTTTTCCAGTCCATGGGAACTTCACCAAACCTGCCATGACTTTTCAAATATGATGGATAGCAGCTTGGCAACTTCATCCGTCAATTCCCTCAGAACCCATGGATGGATCTTGTTTGGTCCCATGGACTTGTGCACCTTCTTTAGATGGTCTTGAACCTGGTCTTCACTTACAGATCTTGTTCTTACCATTACCTTCTGCAACTTACTGCAGTGTAGCTAGAGGCAGTGTGCCAAGACTGAGACAAGGAAGTCATTGAGCGCCCCAGCTTTCTCCATAACCCTCCTGACCAGGTTTCCAGTTTCCTTCCAGAGAGGGCCCACATCTTCCCTGACCTTTTAATCACTGATAACTCTGTAGAATTTCTTCTTCTTCCCCTTTATGTTCCTGGCTAGATTTACTTCTGTCTGTATTTTAATGTTCCTAACCTGATCCCTGGCTGCTCAGACAAGTTGTTTGTAGTCCTTTTAGGTAACCTGTTCCTGCTTCCACACTCTATAGACTTTGGCTATCTTGAGCTTAAGTAAATCCAGAAGCTCATCATTGATCCATGGGGGCCTCCTGGCATTCTTGCCTGCCTTGCTTTTTCTCAGGATGCACTACTTCTGGGCTTGGAGGAGATGATAGTTCTTGAATACCAATGAGCTTTCTTGGTCCCCTCTTCTCTCCAGGGCTTTCTCCCTTGTGACCCTGCCAAGCAGTTCCCTAAAGAGTTCAGTCTGCTCTCCCAAAGTCCAGAGTAGCAAGCTTGCTGGGCGCTGTCTTTGACACACTAAGGATTTTGAAGTCCACCATTTCATGGTCTCTACAGCCAAAGCTGCCTTTGAGCTTCACATTAGTCACCACCCCCTCCTTGTTGGTGAGGACAAGATCCAGCCTAGCGCCTTTTCTTGTGGATTTCTGTGCTACTTGAAAGAGGAATTGATGATCCAGGAAAGTTTACGGACAAATCAATCAGGGATTTAGAGAAATTAGGTTTAATTAATTGTGTTGTAAACTAGTGAATTATTATCTAAAGATTCTGGAGGATTATACATAGATTGAATCACTTTGGATATATAAGGGAAATAGATCTGGGATAAGTGTGAATAAAATCTAATTTAAAATATTTTTCTAAGCCTTGTAACTGTAATGAACTGACCAAATTGGAATTATTTTGTGCTTATTTTACATCTGCCTTTGATGCTAAACCTGGCATCAGTACACCATTTCAGGTTAAGAGATGACTGTATTTCTAAATGATCATGCAGGGAAATATTTAGGAAAGCAAAATTTAATTATGTGATTTGGAAGGTAGCCAGAAACCGGGGGTTAACACTGGTACTGTTGCAAAGAGTGCTGTGAGAACTTTAATTGCCTCTAATGCTTAATGCCTTGCTTTCACATTTCATCTGAAAGACAACACCTTCAGCCTCCCAGTGTTTCATTAGATGCATTAGTTCACCAGTGCCAGCAGCTTCGTTTCCTTTAGATCCCAGACACTCCTAAGCAGTCATCCATGTAGTCTAATCCTCTTTCCTCTGTGTGCGCTGATGGCAATTTCAGCACAGAAAAATGTTTGGAGGTTATATGACATTAGATTGTGGAACAATTTTCTGAGGGAGTGGCTAGAAGCCTAATTACTGCAGACATTTTAAATTGAACTGGACAAAATACTAGAGAATGTATTGTGCATTATCACTGGGCAGAGTTTTCTGTGGTTGATTTGTTACAGCAGAGCATTGCCAACAATCACACTGGAATTGCTTCAGTCTGATTCATTAGCTAACTTCAGGTAATAGGTCAACATGACATTCCTAATTCCGGACTTTGGTCATTGTAAACTCCCTTTTCAGACAGCGAGATGAGATGGACACATCAGGGGTCACATAGTGTCAATATTGGAATCACCTCCTGAAAGCTACTCTCCTTCTTCTCTCTTCTGGGATTAAAAAGCATAGGATAATGAGCAAAGTAGGTTTGCTGCTTGAATGTAATGCGTGTAAACACTTCAGGCTATCAGCTGCTCAGATCACCTTCTGGAAGAATCACTGTCTTCACTGATTAGAGGTATTTCAAGGGGAAAAATAATAATAATAATAAATTAATGTTTGGATTACCCTCTTTGCTTGTCATCCTGGGTTCTAATTTTCCCTGAAAGACAGGGGAAACAGGTTGTTTCATAAAATTTTGTGTGTGCAGGTGGACTTCTGTTAAGGCAACGTGCTGATTTCTAGTGAGAGTAAGGGAATATAGAGAAAGAAGTTTTTGTTAATACCTCTACTAGAGCTAAATGACATTTCTGGCACTATGTAAAAGCAGCATCGTGTTGGAGTTGTTTTTATTTTTATTTTTTTTCTTGCCTAAATAATAATCTCATTAAGCACAGAGAACTATAAACAGAGAGCCAGTATGTTTCATAAAAGTGAATCAAGAAAGAGTGTAATATGGTTAGAAATGGCATTTTAAACCTAAATACCATTTATTTTTAACTTACCTTTGATTTAATATCTGTGGTGGTAGATGATGTATCAGAAGACTCCTAGAAAACATTGAAATTGATTGCTAAATTAGTGACAACATTAATAGCGCCGCTACACCCAGCACCTGGAATAGACTAATTAATGCTAGACATTTTTTCATGCCTCTTTCAGAGTAGTTTGCAAAGGGCTGATTCTGAGAAAACACCTTTCTTGAAGACAGGACCTTAGAAAGACATTTTTTGAAGGTGTTTGTGGAGTTTCCTTCTCTAGTGATGTTCAAGACCCATCTCAACACCTTTCTATACATCCAACTGTAGGGAACCTGCTTTAGCAGGAGTTTGGACATGATGCTCTCCAGAGGTCCCTTCCAAGCCCTGCAATTTTGTGATTCTGTAATAAAAAATACCTGCATTTCCTGTTTGCATAGGACTGTGTTTTTCCTTTACATAAATAGTCTTACTATTGTTTCATTTCTGCAATACCATAGGAATTGAAGGTGCTTTGTAAATACGTACAGTCCTAGATGGAAAAGTGGTTTCAAACTAATGACAGAGTCCTTGTTTGTACAGCTAATATGTAAATGAGAATATTTAGATTCTTCCTTTTGCTAATTACTCAGGCTGGGAAGTAAGAAATGAAGAAGTTGGGAGAAGACTGAAATGTCTCTCCACTTCTTTCAGAGTTTTCAGACTTACAGTCTTTCCTCTGGTCATCCTCCTTAAGTGGGCATAGAGCTCCTCTACCCTTCCTCCCTTATCCAACAGTCATGCCCAGTACCTTGCACTACACAGTCACAGTACACTTCATTTGGTACTTTGTGCTACAACATGCAGGGAAGACACTGCTAATTTTGAGCACGGCAAAGGCAGAAAGAGACGTATACAGAGATTAAAAGTGTTTGAAAAGAGCTGGAAGGCAAAGAGAAAAGAGCAAAAGGCAAAGAGAAAGGAGAGAGTGTGGCAAGGATGTGTGGAATAAAGTTAGTCCAACCACTCAAACTCCCTCACCCCAGCTATACCAGTCTAGACTGCATCACAACTGAGAAGTAAATTCTTGCATGGGTTAGAAAGAAATGAATATTTTAAGTCTGCTGTAGAAAAAGAGTGGAAGTCATTTAAAGACTAAGATTTCAGGACTTGGCCAAAAAAGTAGAAGGCTATGATTTATTTATTTATTTATTTTTTATTTTAATAAGGTGTTGTGATTAACTGAATGACACTGGCATGACAATATCAATAGATAATGGGAAACAAACAAACAAACAATAAAAGGTGTTGTTTTTTTTTTCCCCCTATCAAATTATAGTTTTTAGTGATTCTCTTTAGTGCTTAGATTTTATGAGTACCCACCCTTTGTTCATTTTAATACAAGTCAGGCTGTAATTCTCTTATGATTTCACTATCATACTCTGAGAGGTGCTGTATTGGTGCTGGATTCCTTCAACAGTAAGATGAACTGCATTACCTATGTTTCTTGGCAGCACTGGCTGGTGATCCATCACATTTTGATATATTCTCATGGGTAACATAGAGCCTGGCTAGTTTTGAACTCTGTTTTATATGTTTAGAAACCAAATATATATATATTTATATATATATATATATATAATATATATAAATATATATGTTAGGCATCACACTACTTTCATTTCTGTAAATGCTTTACATAATATGTGTATTATTATTTTTTAATAATTTTATGTTGTTTTTCAGATTTCCCTTCATATTCATGGTATATATATAAAGAATGTATACATACATATATAATATATGTACATATGCACACATACGTGTAAACTGTTTTAGATATAAGTGAATGCTACATATAAAATCCTGTTGTATTACTGGCTTTATGTGGCAATTACAGTGAATAAATTGGGAGCTGAAAGGCCAAGACACAAAACTCTCTTCCAGCAATTAGTGTTTCTGCTTTGAAATTACTTGCTTTATCATGGGCGAGCTAGCAAGTTATCAAGATTTAGCAAAAAAGTTGTTGAATAAAATGTTACAAAAAATAAATGGACAAAGTAACCAACAGTTGCAATTGTCCCAAACCCATTATACCCATAATTATAGTTTCCAGGACAAGCCAGAGGACTCCAGTCAGGTTTAAACCAGTGTAAGAGGCCATCCGTCTATTACAATGCCTAAACTAATTTATTATGAATTAAGTGGTGCCAGTTCTTTGTGTAGGATATTCTAAAATGATATTGTGTGCAGTGTGCAAATAAAGATTATTGGAGGGTTTCTGAACCTGAAGCAGTTTTTTGCTTTTTTTCAGATGTTGATGACTATGACTGGAACATGAACATAAGTTTAGATCCTATTACAGAATTAATAAAAAAGCCTACTCAGACAGAAAGATGTGATTCCTATCTTGAGATTTTTATAATTTAAGGTTCACATACTTCAACCTCTTAGTCAAATTAAGAATTCTATTGAAATTAATGAACCTGTTTCCTTGAATTAAACTTACTGGACCAGTACTCTTTTGGACAGATAGATATAATAAAAAATGATAGAATCAATGCAGTGATAAGCTTCCTGTAAGAATAAACTTGGAGAAGAGATTTGGATTCATATATAGGACAATTTAAATTCTGCAGATTTTTCTTTTATATTTATGATTTTCATTTGTTCATTTCTTATGACAATAGTGTACTTTTCACTTTTTAAAAAATTGATGCAGAGTTTTGGTTTTTTTTTTTTCAAATTTGAGAGGATTATTTGAAGTTTATTTGACACGCTTATGAAAGCTTGGATCAGTTCTGGATCTATGTTCTAGATGAATCTGACTGAAAACTAGAAATCAAAAAGAGAAAAAACAATATTTCAACTTATTTTCCTCAAGGGATGTGACTCTGTATCCCAACAGCAGTAATGCTAGATCCCTACCTTCGCTTCTCTTTGGAATTCACAGTTACTTCTGAAGTCATATTTCTTTTGGACCCAGTTATTAATTTCTTCCTCTTTGTGTGTGTGTGTATGCCTGTTGTTGATAAACACCAGTTAATTCATGGAAGTCTCAGTTTGTCTAGCTTTTCATACAGATAAGCCTTCCGCTTGAGCTCCATATTACTATGAAGCTTGCCGCGTGGAGTAGCTTTTGGCATGCAAGTGAAACAGAAGCAAATAGAAGATGTGGAAACTGGCAATTTGTAATCTGATTCTTCATGTGAAAAGATACTGCAATAAAATAAGCATATAAATAAAAATTAGCACAGAAAAAAAAGACTCACTATTTCTTTTTTTAAGATATAGTGTGAAAGCGGAGGAGCAATAATTGGAGGAGCAAATATATTCAAATATTGGAGGAGCAATAGTATTTCAATTTTATTATGTAGAATGTCTACAACCTTACTAAGCTGCACTTCCAATTTCTGTTTTAATTCTAAAATATAGCACCTTAAAACTTATTGTTTTAAAAAAAAAGTTTATAGTCTAGCTTAACACTGTAACTCTAAATCATCCAGTTGAAGTCTGGATGCATGGTTTTCTCAGAGCACGTCTGTATTTCTGGTAAAAGATTAGGAGCGTAGATTCTGTTAGAAACTTACTATTACAGAGTCTGAAGCCAGAAAGCTTTTGATTCAATACTGACTCAGATTAAATTGTGACTGAAAATAAATATTCTCTTTCAGTTCTAGTGCTCAGGAAAAAAAATGAAGTAATATTTCTAATTCAGTTCATGTTTGAGAAAAATATAAAATAATAAATAGAGCATAATAATGTTAATTAGAATTTCTTTTCTGTCAGTTTTGACAAAGATTGCAGAATATACTGAAGTCTTCATAATAGTTCAGATCGCTTTTCAGTTTGGGATTGATTCTTCGGATTCCTTTCCTCACCCTTTGATTTTTATTTTTACAGTACAGTCCTAACATGACCTTTTATTTTTATTCTTTGAGGTTTTTTACTAAAATAATGAGAAATAGCATTTCTGAGCCTATTACCTTTGGATTCGTGTCAAATGGTGATTAATTTTACATGATTGACATCCTGCTTGTACACTTCTGCTTGCTTATGGAACTTTGCTGAAATCTTAATTTGTGCAAAAATTAAGATTTCAGTCTTTGGTTATTAAGAAAACTGCATTTACAGATTACATTTACCAAAGAGCTATTACTACTTTATTTTCACTTTTATTTTCCCTTAGAAAAAGGTATCTTGATTTTCTGTATTTTCAAACAGTTGAGTAAAATACTTGAGTGTAAAATATAAATTACAGAAAAGTTATGTATAATTGTGTTATGGGCATAAGATATGTACCATCCTCATACCAGAGTTTCATTATGCTGCTGAGGCAGAGTGACTGAGTAAATAGATATAACTAGTAGCTTATAAGACCTCCATTTAGAACAGTTGTAGACATTTTGTGAAAAAATAAGTCTAACTATTTTTGAAATCTTTCCTATTTTCTGTAAGGTGCCCACTAGGTATTGAAACCAAGTTTTTATGGTTTTATTTATATGAAAAGGATTCTTGATCTACCATATATTTTTATCATTGCTTCCACTACAATACTACTGATTTCTGTTTCAGGTGTGCATTGTTTATTTACCACTTTCCAGTAATCTTCCATAGTGCAGATATCTTCATGACTACAGACCTTGTCTGAAAATGGAGTGTTGGTACTGGGTGCACCTGTACCAGTACCCCACTGGTATACAATAAAGCAGTACTTCCTATGTCCTTACTCAAAAAAGCTGTGGACTAGAACAGTATTTTGTAGCATTTTTGCATTAATTTAGCTATATGCATTTTAGGATTGTATTAAAATGGTGGTTGGCCATTCGTTTGTTCTTCCATCATCAGAAATTATGTTACATCCTCGAGATCAAACTGAGATCAGTTCAGTGCAATGATTTTGATTTCTGAACTGTGATAAAATGAGTAAATGTAGAAAGAAAGTTAGTACATTCATAAATAGCAGCTGATAGGGTTCTTGATTTTACTGTTACTCATGGCTGCTATGATAGTCCACAAGAACAAATGGCAGTGCTTTATTTTGCTGAAGACTATGGAAAGTAGACAAATCATGAGAGTAACAGTCTTGCTGCAGTTTTGCTCATTTCTGTATGCCTGTAGAGGAAGTGAGTGCTGCTGAGAAACAGATTATGAAAGTTTATGGTGGAAAGAAATGCTGAAGGAGGAACGCTTTACAGAAGAAAAGAGGATTAGATCGGTGGGCATGCAAAGAAGTTCATACTTATTTTTATAAGAGCAGGAAGAGTGAACGATTTCAGAGGGACTCAACGCAGAGCACAAAAAGACCTAGCAATGTTTGAAACAACTTATGTCTTTCTTTTCTTTTTCCATAAATAAATTTATTTCTGTTAGTTTTCTGATATCTTTGACCATGGTGTCTTCACTATATTCTTTTTTTCTTTTTCCTTTTTCTTTACATCCTTTTTTTTATTTTCTTTTTCCTCAATAAATAAATTATATATATATAAAAAAAAGAGTTTATGAATTCTGAACTACTGTACTTTTTATAATAACAGGAAGGAGAGTAGAGGAAGAATAGTGTTTCTTTCTAGCCATCATGCGAAGTTCAGTAAGATGGACTAATTTATTTTCCAAAGAAAGGCATCTGGAAACTCGGTAGCTAGTTAAGTTAATCATGTTTGTGTAGCTTCACATTTTCCTCATTTCTTGTCATCCTTTATAAATGTTACTTCTGCAAACATGTGCCCTTTTCTCACAAAGTTGTTAGCAGGCTTTCATCACATTTCATTGTCTTATAAAAGGAACATGGAATGGAAATAGCACTAGGCATCTAAAATGTAAGATAACTCTTTGGTTAGCTAGTATATTTACTTGAAGTTTATACTGGTATGGAACTACTGTTTTCATTTCCTTTAACATTATTTTTGTTTACAAAGAGGTTTCATGATTCTGGGGAGGAGTGCCTTTCTCTCACAAGTAACTACAGTGCAAAAGTTTCTTTAGTTCCTTTTATTCATTTATCTTGGTTAGACTGTTCACACCAGGGTGTCCTTCCCGTTTTCGTGCAAAGCACTTATAGATAATCATATTGCTAAAAATAGTCTGAATTAAAATATGAATAAATCTGTCCCCCATTCATTGGGCAGTAGGACAAGGACATTGCACATAATATTTTCATAGATATGTATCTTCTTGTCCCCTTTCTAGCTCCAGTGTATGGTCTATATACATTATTGTTTTGTTTGTTTTTTTTAGTTTTAAAAAGTGTTGATCAGTCCTGATCTTCATGAGACAGGGCGCTTGGATGGAGAATTTAGAGTTGAGGAGATGGAAGTATGTTTAGTGTAAAAATGGGGAAAATAGATGTGCTACTAAATTTCTCATGTTGAGAGACAGGTAATTTTATAGAAAGTAATTTGCAGTTTTGCCATAATGAAAGAGGAGTAACATCTCACATCTGCTTCAGGGTAAGCACTTGCTTGTGGATAACTCTAGAATAGTTAATCACATGCTCAAATACATTATTATTCATCACTCTGCCCCTGTCATAACAGTGAGTAGTGATCTTGTCAGTACTTTTCAACTACATTTACAGAAATACACTGGTGAGGAGTGAAGGGTGATGAATTCTGTAAGGGTCATATTACATTGGCCTGTAGCACAAAGAAAGAAGTTGGTTTCTCTGTCTAGCCCATGAATCTTTTGTGGATAGAAAGTAACAGAGGGGGGCAATTAGCAGTATTTCCATGGTAATATCAAAAGCTGATGATGAGACTGCAAGTTCCATCCTTTTTTGTTTGTTTGTTTGTTTTGTTTTGTTTCTTATTCCTTTTTCTTTCTTCCCCCCCCCCCCCCCCCCCCTTTTTTTTTTCCTTTTTAAATTTTTTATTCCCATGGTCCCTGAGAGCTTTTCCTAACAGTTGAGACTGTTTGAAACCATGTGCATTTTGAGCCTTCATAGTATCTTCAGCCAATCAGTTCAGCTGACAGGAAATGTCATGTGATGTGCCTCATTCTTCTGCTGTGCATTATAAGTAATGTTTAGCTTTTCCTGTGACACTCAGGACTTTGTGTACGCATTCATATGTACTCTTGTAGTAGATCAGTCTGTTTAACTTGCCCTCATAATGTGTTCCAGTGCTTTGACTCTGTTTCTTCTTTTCAACATTTATTTCAACTATGTATTTTCAGTTTTAAGACTGCCTGAGTAGCATAGCTGATGCAGTTTCGTAATACTTTATTTCATTTTCCTATTTTGTTTTCTGTTTTTTCTTAGTAAGTCATGCCATTCCTGACAACCACTGATTTCTGAATTGATGTTTATTTTGAAACAATTCCAGTTTGTTTTTGAGAAATCTCCTTTAGATGAGAACAGCTAATTTGGACTATATCACTGTGTATCTGTAGTCAGAGCTGTTTTTCCTATGTGCATTAGAATGGCTTAGGTTGGAAGAGTCTTTAGAGATCATCATTATTTTGCTTTTATTGACATAAACTTTCAGCTACCATTTCATCATCTTTCACAGCACCTAAGATCTGTAGCTTTCACAGTTTTCTTTTTACCACTCAGAATGGTGTATTTCCATCAATGTATGCACCTCACAGTTCTAGCTGAACAAAAGCTACAACATCACAGCTTCCTTGTTGTCAGACGTTCTGACTTGTGTTCACCTATATTTTTTTCTCTTCATTAGTAAATTTGTGAAGATTTCTCAGTGTAAGATAGTGTATTAGGCTCCAGGTTATCCTTGATATTTTTTCTTCTGATTTCCTTGTTCCTTTCTAATAAAAAAGATGCTAAAAACAGAATATAACTGTGGTGTTAGTCATTCAATATACAGAGATAGTATCACCTCCTGTTGTTTGAAAGAGGAGGTTTCTGAGATGAGTTGGAGATTTTTGTCAGAAAATAAGCCTTGCTGCTGCAGAATCAGGTCTTTTTCAAGGCTGGCATCAAGGCTGTCAAATGCTGTTGGAAGTTTTCTCTTTAGTGTAAGACTTTGAGTTGACTGTGCTGGCCAACATTTAATCTGATTGCATTCCAAAATTTTATTTTATTGTATCTGTGCATTTCTTCCAGTAAAGAAAGCCTTGATTAATTGCAGATTTAAAGGGTATGTTATTATGGGCTGAAAATATAACTCAATTTCCCAAAAACTTCTAAAATGAATTCATACAAATTTGTGGAAACTTATGCACTGCTTACTTAACCATTAATAAAAAGTCTATAACTGGCAATTCCTTAGTTAAAGCTTTAGTCCTTGGTCAGAAGCTTCAAAGCCAAGATTGTTTATTTTCTGTTACATCAAAATAAACTGAAGTGGTAGGATATTTGATCATCAATAAACTAAAAATGATCTCACAGAGTCTATCAAAAGTCCATGTAGAATCATTGGCTCTGTAAAAATGATCTAGCGAAAATGACTTCTGTCGCCATATCTCTAACATAGCATGTTGTTTCTGAAACAAGCAGATCAGAATTAAGGTTTTGTGGGGTTTTTTTTTTGTTTGTTTGTTTTTTTCCCCATTATTTTGTGATTTTGTGTTTATTTTTTTCATTTATTTTTGTTGTTTCTTTGCTTGGTTTGCTTGGGTTTGTTTCCTTTTTGTTTTATTTATTTTGTGCGTGTGTGTTGGTTTAAAACAACTCTCTGGAGATCACCTGTACTGCAATCAAGTTAATAAGAATTTGAAACATATTCTGCCATGGGTGATAAAAGAAGGTTACACTTGGGAATTTATAACCTTAAAACAATTTTTTTTTTTTTTTTTTGGTAACATTTTAAAACTTTGCTTTTACTGTTAATGTATTATTATATAAGTTACGCTGTTTGTATTGTAGAAGAACGTTATTTAATACTATTATCTTAAAAAGGAGGTTCTTATAGATTTATTATAAGTGTTTTGTTCCTCACTGTTACTAGATTTTTTGCAGTTGTTTTTCAGATTTTTAAATTCGATGTGTTTTAATGTTCATTAATGAGATTAGTATTGTAAGTTTTTTTTAGCTTTGAATCTTTGAAAGATAATGTAAAACCCCTTACTTTAGAGGTATCTTCATTCATTGCAATCATTAACAAAGTAATAGTATTTTAAATTATGATTTAATTAGACCTTTCAGATAATTCAAACAGGAAATCATATCATATATATGTATATTATTAATGTAATTGAATGTCAAACTCATTATATAGCATTATAATTTTGGCAAAATCAGGATAACTTTAAGGAGTACTTGAAATATTTGGCATTTACAGCACGTATTTTGCCTCTGCCTTTAGGCATAGCCTGAGGCTTAGAGCATTTTTAGCAAGTGGAACTCTAATAGAATCAATTTTCATAAATAAAAACAGAATTTAAGTTATTCTTCCCAGGGATTAGCTATGTGGGACTATTCAGTAATGTATTTATATTAGTGTTAATTTTCTTAGCATTCTAATTTAGTTCTATTTCACATTTGTATGCTCAAGTGCAAACTCCTTCAGGACTATCCCTGTGTCAGTCAGCACATGCAAATACATTCATAAGGTTCTGCTTAAGCTACTCTTGAAATAAATTTAGAGAAGTAGATCTATAAGGTATTTCCAAGAGATTTAATTTCTTAATGGTTAGCTGTATGTTTGATATCCATATTGACAAAGTAACATAGTCACATATTCCTAGAAGCTTATCTTAATTTTACATAAGATATTAGAAAATGTGAGCCTTTTAAATCATTTCTAAAATAGCTTACAGTAGGAGGTAAGAAATATTAGTCCCCTAAATCTCCTTCCAGCTGTTGTATTCAGTTTTTCCAGTTTTTCAGTAGTGGAGATAATTTGGGCATGACGTGGTTAGACTTACGTGTGAATATTAGTCTAGATCTAGTTAGAGCTTGATTTCTTTCATCTTTTTGGTAACTAGTAGTATTTCCAGGTCTCCATCATTGATAATGACTAGAGGATTAACATCTGTTGGGGGATAAAGAAAAGCTGTATAAATATTAATAAAGCATAGAGAGTTGGAGTAAATTTAAAGAAAAGAAAAAATGCAGTTATGTGTTGTAGGTATAATTAAGTCCACATTGATAAAACACGATATTTTAAAAGTAAGATGTAGTAAGCCACATGGATAAAAACATTCTCTGTAATAAGATAGATCCATTATTTCCAGTGTTCTTGTTGGCATTACTTAAATGCCTAAGAGTGCAACAGATATGCAAATAAGACATAACTTGATTATGTATTGGAGATGAAATCACAGTAAGGTGAACAACATTATTCTGCTTTTTATAAACTGCGTAACACATGGATTTAAAGCCCTGATCTGAAAGTATGGTTGCACAGATATTTTCACCTTTTTTTCAGTATTTCTTTGATTGATACCTCATAGGACATAACTGTTCTGGTAACTAGTTATTTATTATGTTTTCCAAAGATCATCTTTGCTGCATAGGTAGCAAAGACCACAGTGTTGTTGGTCCTCTTTGAAGAGTTTGTGGCCTGCCTATTTTTCTAGCTTCTCTTCAAAGCTTGTGTTTCAAATGGGAAACCTATGTTCTGTGCAGAAACCTATGTTCTCTTGATTCTGTAGCTGATCTGATGGACCACGACTTGAACTCCTAAATATGTGCAGTTGAAGATCAAGCAGAAATGTCTTGTAATTTTGTGTGTTACAGACCAAAATGCAGCAGTTTCTTCTGTGTTGTAGTGTACCATGTTTTAATGATGCGTGAATGTCTACTCTTTGTTATCATCTTACCAGAATATCGTGGTCAGTATATCCCCAGTTTCAGGCAGTGGGACAACTGAGTTTGCTCCCAATTAATTCCTTGTTTCTCGCTTGATAAATGTCCCGGAAGATGATCTCAGTTTACATTATCGCTTTTGAGCCTTCTGGGGAAGCAGCAGGGGAAGACTTTTTACTTGTCAGAATAAAACCAAAGTCCTTTGTTCACATTGTTTTTTGAAATTTATAAAGAATGGTTTTAAAGATGTATCTAGTTTCACTACTTAAAAAAAAAAAAAATCCTGTAACTTCTTCAGAACCATAAAATTGGATAACAAAACTCTTTATCGGTAGAAGTCCAATATTCCCAGAGTTTTTGTTACAAGAAACCTTTGTCTGGGGAAGCTCATGGCATTTGTTCATGAAATGAAAACATTTTTTTTTTCAATTATGTTTCTATCAGTTCTGTCACTTGAAAAAGACTTACAGCTGTTACACTGGCTTTGAAATATTAGTCTGCTTCTATCAAGTAATCTTTGATCTTTGGTAATGATGAATGATGAAATTACTGTGCAGTGTCTCCCTAAATATATGATAGCTTTACTTACGGACTGCAACTTCAATATCAAAGGCTTAAAAGTCAGAACAAGTCCTATTGTCCTGAAAAACTTTTCCTGTAGGTATGTACATAATTAAGAAATCTTCTATGTGCCAGTTCCATTTTCTGTGTAGTAGAACATCTCTGTCTTTTTCTTATACCAGTGTATTTACAATCCATGTGTGAGAGTAATAGGGACTTGTTTCCAGATCCTTGTGGGTTTTTTTTTTGTTTGTTTGTTTGTTTTTCCCTTTCTAAAATCATCCTAGAAATTATTTTGGATGTGATTTTAGTACTAGACTGGTGATTACTGGTTGTATTTTGTAAGTCACTCCTTTACACTGTATGCCAGATAGTCTAAGAAAGTAATCAAAAGTTTTAAATACTGTAACCTAAGATTGTGATGTGATGGTAATATTAGTTATTATTACCTTACCATTCATACATTTTACTGTTTAGGAGATTAGAGCAATTTGTCAAAGAGTTGTCAGGATTCATCAGTCAAAATGAAGCAGGCCTTCTTGTGGGTATGATAATACCAGAACTTAAGTGCTTTTCCTTAATTTTAAAAGTCACAGCTATTTTAATGTGATTTCTTTTTCTCTTTTTAGAGGCTTTTAACATTTTTAGTTGTGTGCAACGTTATTTAGCATTTGCTCTGCAATGTATGCTGAAATTTAACTTTATACTAGCCTTTTTAACACTGAACAATCACATCTAAATTTGTATCTTTCAGTACAGTAGTTATGTTTTCCAAAACTGTGCTCAAATCCTTCTAACAAATTCATACAAATTAGATCTTTTCTGTACAGCTGTTACAGCCTTTATTCATGCTGTTACATTTTGGTTTAGAATTCAACATTTTGTTTTAGAATTTGACAGTTTATAGGATATAAAAACACAGAACATGATCATTGCTTTCACTGTTAGTAGCTTGCAACAGTTGAGATTAATCTGTGTGTCTTCTAGCAGACCTTCTGGGATTACTAGTACCAATATTGCAATGCCAGGACAAAATATTTAGCAGCAGCAGATACCTCACTTTTGAAGCAGGAGGTGGAATGAACAGAAAAACTAAACACTTGGCAGAAGTCATATGCTCTATTTTCAATTCTCTAAGGAGATATTACAAACAAGAGTGAGGGAGTAAAAGCTACAGATAGATAGTAATTTTCAGTGTCATTGTAGAGGAAAGACACAGACACTTGTCTGCAGTAGCAATATATACAGCACTGGTGTTTCACAATCCGCTATGATGTGCTCTGCCCATGCAGTTTGTTACTGAGAAAATACTGTTTTGTATTCCTCCATGCTGTTGCAGTTATTTGATGTCTAGGTGATATATCAATGCTTACTGTACTTTGGAAGCAGGATGCACAAAAGACAATGTTGTGGGTTTGTTGTTTTTTTTATTATCAAAAACAGTGATTAGAGTCATAAAATCCTAGAATGGCTTGAATTGGAAGTACATCTATTTCCAACTTTTCTGCCGTGGACAGGGACACCTTGCACTAGATCTGGTTACTCAAAGCCCCATCCAACTTGTCTCCTTAAGCTTATTATAATTCCTAATAGAGCTGGATTTTATTAAATGCTGTAAGGATAATTCTATTAGTCAACTGATTCACCAGCTGGATTAAAATGCCACTTTCTAACTTCATCAATTTTCAGAAATGTTGCTCAGGTAGTTTAAGGAGGCGAGGAAGTCTGGGGGCAGGAGCAAGTGGAGCTGCTATAGATGCAACATTAAAAAGTTCCTCTGTGCAACATGCTGTTGTTCCTCTTAGCCCTGCCCAGATTAACGCACAACACCCCTTGTACACTTCTTTAGTGCAATATGGAGGGCACCCTGTTTCTCTCTTGCCATGGACTAACACAAAGTCAGCGTGGAAGCTGGAGACATTTAATCAAAACAGTGTCTCATCTAACCTTTACCAGAGATGCCCCATAAGCAAAAAGCAATTGTGAGGAATAAAAGGAATAGCAAAATCCTATTTAAACAATTTATTTTGAAGTCTACAAGAATGCTATTATTTGTGCACAACACCGATGGTGTTGGCTACAAGGCATGAATGTAAAAATTACTGTACTTCTAAATGAGATTGGAATTACTATAGGTTTTGTGAGAAAACAGCCGCAGCAATTTCATTGGACTTGATGCAGCACTGTCTTTACTCATTTTAATATTGAGTCATTTAGTTTAATGCTTATGCTTAAAGTATTCACTTTCTGATTGAAAACTAAAATATCTGAACAAATTTCTAACATAATATGATGCTGATAATATTATGGCTATTCAGAGTCATCATCAGATACAGCATTCAGCTAAACTGGAATTTCCCTTAAAAGAATAAAAAAAATTTCCTGTCACGTTCAATGCAATGAAAGTAAAACAGGTAATTTTCATTCACTGTGTTTGTAGCAAAACAGATGAGCTTATTATATTTTTTCTTTCATTACAATTTATGTTTCAGCCTACAATGAAATATTTATTACTCAGGTTCTTTTCACATATTGTCCAGTGAAACAACTGCATATACCATAATATCACTGGTTTTTTAACCAGATTATTACTGACAAGTTACAGAGCCAGGTTTTATTATTGTGATTTATCTCAAATTTCATACCTCCAAAAAGGAATGAAATAGCCTCTTAGCATAATTGTATTAATATGTTCTCCATGGAATCACACTCCATGATGTGAACAGAAATTCACTGTTGGATTAAATCATTGCAATATCCTCATAGCTGGGTGGTAAACTCAGGCTGAGGTTCTTGGTGAAATTATGCATTTAAGTAATGTCAGCTTCAGCAAACCAGGCTGACCTTAATCAGCTCTTTGTTTTATGACTTTGTATATATGGGAGCAGTATTTCCTGAATAGCCTTCTAATTTATGATCGGTCTGAGTAATTCTGAAGAACTAAGGCTGAGAAGAAAATAGAGAAGACAAAGAAAAAGAAAACCACATAATAAATCCACCTGCTCATGAATGTCTCAAATATCACTGCCCATTTAAAAGCCTTTCTTTGATATCTGAGGTGAAAATAGCTAGTATTGGAACTGCCTAAATTTAATTACCTAAATTATCCTGTCAGGGCCTTAAGAACTGGGACATACTAAGAATGACTACATGGCTCTAGGGCTGAAGGACATTGGAGCTGGAGATGGTGTTGCCTCAGTCCTGCTAGTAAAAGGGAACAGCCTAGGTGGGAACAGGTGAATCTTTCTGAATAGCACATTCATGGTTGATATGGTTGATATGGTTGATATGGTTGAATATCTGATATTAACAGGGATTTGAATTTTGTAACCATGGAATTCATGTTGAGGACTGAGGACCTCAGAGGAGAAACAGAATCCAGCTGATAAAATGGGGCAAGAACATCTTTGCCAATTGTCTACTAACCTAGTGAGGAGAACTTTAGACAGGATTAGAAAGCAAAATTTTTGGAGTGATAGGAAGAGAGATCTTAGGAATGACAAAAAATAGCACAAGCATGCTTGTCTCAGGTGTATTCCCACAAACAAAAAAACGCCTGAAAAACAGGTAGAAAGGACTAGAGCATTGGGTAGGGCTTTAAACTAGGTCTGAAGGGGAAAAGGGGTAAAATCAGGCTTACTTGCTAGGGCAGCTTGCAAG
This sequence comes from Alectoris magna, assembly GCA_030625065.1. Taxonomy (NCBI): domain Eukaryota; kingdom Metazoa; phylum Chordata; class Aves; order Galliformes; family Phasianidae; genus Alectoris; species Alectoris magna. Next base: position 181,091,575 of record CM060560.1, on the reverse strand, counting down.
GGTTACCAATAGCCAGTTTGTTGATTGTTGCATCTACACCAATGTGTGCAGCATGGACAACAAACAGGCAGAGATGGAAGCCATTGTGCTGCAGGCAAACTATGACCTAGTTACCGTTATTGCAACATGGTAAACATGACTGGAATGCTGCAGTGGAAAGCTATAAGCTCTTTAGGAGGGATAGGCAAGAAAGGAGGGGTGGTGGGGGGGCTTTCTATGTTAGGGAGTGTTTTCATTCTGTTGAGGTAAATTTTGGGAATGATGAGGTCAAGTTCTTATGGGTAAGGATCAGGGGGAAGGTCAACAAGGCTGATATCCTGGTGGGAGTCAGTTTCAGTCTGCCAAACCAGGATGAAGAGGCAGATGAAACATACTATGAGCAGCTGGCAGAAGTCACACAATTACTAGCTCTCGTTCTCTTCGGTATATGAACTTACCTGACATTAGCTGGAAATGTAGTACAGCAGAGAGGAAGCAGTCTAGAAGGTTCCTGGAGTGTGTGGAAGATAGCTTCATGAGACAACTGGTAGGAGAGATTACGGGGAAAGCACCACATTAGACCTGTTGTTTACAAATAGAGAAGGACTTGTGGGAGATGTGGTGGTTGGGAGCTGTCTTGGACATAGCAACCACAAAATGGCAAAATGATTGAGTTCTCTCTTCCTGGTCGGAAGTGGGTTCAGCATAACTGCTACCTTGGACTTACGGATGGCAGACTTTGAAATCTTTAAGAAGTTTGATGGGAGAATCCCTTGGGAGTTAGTCCTGAAGGGTAAGGAGGTCCAGAAAGCTGGAGGATATCTTGAGGATATTCCCCAAGAAGCAAACGTTAAAGGTGTAGGAACAAGCTGTCCCCCTGTGGCATGAGATGGGCTGGCGGAGAACAAGGCTGGTCTGGCTTAATAGAGAGCTTTTTCTGAGACTCCAGGGGGGAAAAAAAAAAAAAAAAAAAAAAAAAAAATGGACAGAAGGTCCAAGGTCAGAGAAAAGGATTGCCATTCTCATTTTCTGAAGGTGACAGTCACTGGTCAGCAACCACATGCTTAATTTACTTTTTAAGAAATTTTAATGCTTTGTCTGAGCTGCTCATCAAAGCTTTGTTAGTATTTCCTGGGCAGAGCCAGGTACATCCAGAGGCCTCTTAGTCTCAGCTGCCTCAGGAAGCTGTTTGAGAGTGCTTTTGGGGAAGCTTCTCCTTCTCACTAAGGAAGAAGATAACAGTATTTTAGATTAGATGTAAAGTTTTGGATAGGTTCAAAGTTATTTGAGGCGAGTCCTTTCTTCAGTCTGCTTTTCTTTATTTCTATTTCAATTTCCTGCTATCCCACCCCACACAATAGAGTTTATGCAAAAATATCATTGAAGAAGAGAATGTGCCTCTAACAAGTATAATGTTTTTCATAGTATTCATATCTAAATTAGTAATGGCAATGCTAGTATCAGAATGGTTGTAGAAAATACATTTTATCCACACCAGTTTTAACAGTGCTACAAACTAAATGTGCAATAATAGCTTTCTTTTTTTTTTTTTTTTTTTTTTAAGGTAAATTATGAATAAGAATTTTCCTGTTGTATACTAGTTTGTCTTACAAGGAAGAAAATTTAAAAGCTTTGGCTAATCCATGTACAGCATTAAAGCATATTTTCTTGTTACCCTTATTAAAGCAGAAGTACGAAGGTACATTTTTAATCTTTGATTACTGTATATCTAAGTGATGAAACATCCTTTGCTTCTTAATTGCTTGAACCTTGGAAATGAAAACAATATTATGAAGATGCTTACTTCAAGGTCATATAACCAATATGTGCTTTTTACTGTTTTTATAACTATTATTTTCTCTTTTGAATAACAGATAGAAATGAGGAAAATGTTGCTCAAGTGTTGAAAAAATAACTTTTGAGAAGAGTTCTGTAGAATTACTTTTCATCCTATTTTAATTTGGAGAAGTCAATAGAAAAAGTACAATTTGATTTCATAGTGCTGGATCTTTTGTGCATTTAATAGTAAGACATTACAGTTCACATACATTTAATTGTATAAATAAATACAATCATTAGTTGTTAAAAACGTAGCTAAGTTTCAAATATAAGATATTTAGAAATAGAAATGTTACTTCTCATCTTCATTTTCATTTATTCTTCTGTATTTGAGTAGTTTATGGTCAATGAGTTTAGCCTTGTGAAATTCACTGTCAATTCAGTGAATTAGTGCTATAGACATCACTGAAATTATTTTCCAGTAATGGGATTTCACCAATCACCCCGTATCTCTGATGGGAGCACTTTAGAGTGCAAAACATTGATGATGCTGACATTTTACTAACATTGCCTTATCAAAATGGTTCCATACCAAAAGCAGTCATGCACAAAAGGTTACAGATACCTGACACAAAATATGTCTTTTGATAAAACAAATTGCTGTAGAATTTAAAAGTAATGCTTCCTGAGAATGATACTGTCACCTGGGAAATGTCACTACTGCATCCTTTTGGCCTGCAATCGATCTTTGCACTCCATTCAGTCCTGCAGAAAGGTTTATGTGTACAGGTAATATTTAATACAAAGCCATTATAATCTTGCCATGTTATGAATTAAGCAGGATAACGTTTTTTCCAAATATAGTGGATTACAAAAAGCAGTCTGCCTTCTGTCACTTTTTCTTTTACAGCGTAGATCTTGGAGTTTAATTAAATCTTCCTTGGATAGCTCTTACTTTTACAAGCCCTTCACCATTTTTGTCAGAGTAATTTTACAATAGGACACAACTACTCACTAGTAGCAATATCATTCATTTCTTGCAAGATGAGAAACTTGTTAGTTTGTTTAGATGGGAAAGTGAAAACATTTTTCCCCTCTCCTTTAGCTCACATTTTGAGTCCAGTTTCAGAAGATATGAAAAATGAGCGTGCTTGTCTCATGTGGACAGTAGTCCACATCATAAAGCATTGTGCATTATGCAGTTAAACTGGCAGACTTTTGGCAAGATAACCTAAATGCCAGCCAGCAGACAAGCTGATTTACTTCATAGGTACATTTGGGACACCTGCAGAGTTATGATATTAAGTCGTCTGAAAGAATTTATCCTTCCTTATATTCAGAATAAAATGTAGGTAAAAACGTGATTCTGTTTCCAAACTTGTTAGGATTTTTAAACCTCATTGAAAGTGAAACTGAGTAATTTATAAGTTCTTGGCACGATGCAGATCACTTTCTACTTAAGATTTACAAATCATAAAACAATACGTTTTATATAAAGCCTATGTAATGTTTTCCATTTTGGTTATCGTCTGTAATAAAGAAATTCTACATATTTACAAATAAAATAACATAAAAATCTTTGAAGTGCCTTTTTAAGATTATTTTTATTTTTTTATTTATTTTTGATTCAGTAGGATTTTATTTTTACTGTAAGAGTTCACACATGATATACCAGTTTCTCTTTCTCACTGTGATTCTAAGTGGATTGTGAATAGCAACTGGGTTGCTGGAAAACATTGGTCTTAATTTGATACTGTTTCCTCTGTGAGACAGTAATTCCCCAAAAATTATGTACACTGCAGCACCTCAGAGTGTTTTCTGCTGCTAGTTGGCATTTGTAATTTGAATTTCCTAATATAGGAGATTAGATCTAATGTAAATAATTTCATACAGGGAATCCCATCCTTATGGTTTCTTTTTTGTTTTTGTTTTTCATCAAATAAATATCCTTTTTCTGCTTTTCTTACTCTCTCTCTTAAATAAGATCTCACTTTGCACAGAGTACCTGTGCAGACTTATTAAAATTGAAACAAGGAACAGTGAAAATGCATGACTTCATTCACAACCTGACAAGGTTTTTTTCACTTTCCATATTTTTGATTGATTCCATCTAAGAATATGACATTTGCATTTTTCTGTAACTGCCAGCTTAAGAGAAGTGTATATGATGATCAGAGGGCTGCAGCACCTCTCCTATGAAGAAAGGTTGAGGGAACTGGGCTTGTTTAGCTTGAAGAAGAGAAGGCTCTGGGGGGACCTCATTGTGGCCTTCCAATACATGAAGGGAGCGTAAAAACAGGAGGCAGAATGGCTGTTTACGGGGGTGGATAGTGATAGGACAAGGGGGAATAGTTTTAAACTAAGACAGAGGAGGTTTAGGTTAGATATTAGGAGGAAGTGTTTCACACAGAGGGTGGTGACACACTGGAACAGGTTGCCCAAGGAGGTTGTGGATGCCCCATCCCAGGAGGCATTCAAGGCCAGGCTGGATGTGGCTCTGGGCAGCCTGGTCTGGTGATTGGCAACCCTGCACATAGCAGAGGGGTTGAAACCAGATGATCATTGTAGTCCTTTTCAACCCAGGCCATTCTATCATTCTGTGATTCTGTGATATAAGTGGTACAATTGTCCAGAAACGTGTAGATGTGGCACTGAGGAACATGGGTTATTAGGCATAGTGAGTCTGGATTGGTTGGAGTAGATGATCCTAGTGGTCTTTTCTAACCTTAATGATTCAGTGATTTAACTTTGCTCTTTATTTCTACTTTGTAAGCGTGGATAATATTTAGAGGCCAGGATATGAAAGAATATCCACAGAAAGTTAAAAATAACTGATCTACATAGCGCTATTTCTCTTTGGAGACAAAAAAATGATGCGTACATTTGTGTAGATTATGGTAGGTAGCTATGAAACAGAGAAGAAATCAATCTGCCTCCAGAAATGGCAGCATCAAAATAAAAAGAAAAGATCATGTCTTAAAAGTTACATCATATTTGTACAGTTGAAAAATAGTGGGCAATATTCCCTGACAATTTTGCTCACGCAGAGGTCGTGGTTATTTTGTTTCTAATACTTGCATCTTACTCTCAGCTACCTTGAGTATTTCCATACAATACTGCAGGATGCTGCAGGATGCAACGGGATACTCTGTTGAATGCTAAACTCTGTGATGCTCAGTGAGATTCTTAATGAACAATTACAACTGAGCTGTTTCCTTAGATCAGGGCTTAACTGCTAATCATGTGGCATTTGACAGAGTCTTGCTGTTGAATGAAATGGCTCAGGACATCTTACCATGTGAAAAAGGCAGTACTGTTAGGTTGTTTTTTTTGTTTTTTGTTTTGTTTTGGTTTGGTTTGGTTTTTTGTTTTGTTTTGGTTTGTTTGTTGTTTTAACCAGGTGTTGTCTATCATTTGAAAACTGACAAATATTTATATAATCCCAGTTTATTAAATCTCTTTAGAGAACTTATAGGTTAAATGGATTTAACTCAACAGGCAGAATGGAATTAACAAGATGAGTTATAATTAAAGAATCCATTGCTCATTCTCTGGGCAGTATTAGAAAGTAAAGGAGTTAATGTGATATTTGTTCACTGGATGACAAGCCATTGCTGCCACTATTCTCCATAGAGCTGGCCTTAAAAGAATGAGGAGGATCAGAGAGTCCAGAAAACAGATGGCTGACAGTTACACACTTAGGCCCGAGGGAGGTGGGCCATAATATTGATGACTTACAACATCTGCCCACCAACTTTGGACCTATCAGGTAGGTATAGCATACTATGTGCCCACAGAGAGGACATTTTGTGAAACGCAGTTTTTGTAACATCTTGAACTCAAGCAGCTCTTACATATATACAAGAGTTTAAATTATCCCAAAGCAATTCACATGGCAAATCGTTTCCAATCAAGTGTTGAGTACTGGGGGAAGAATTTCATGTTTTCGCTGACTCTTTATGTTTCTTTTCAAAGTTTGATACTGTCATCTTTAATTTTGCCAACTTCTATTACACACATAGAAGCAATAAGTCAATGAAGAAATCCCCTCATTTTGCATGTAACAGGACTGTTAAGCTTGTCCAGAAGAAGTCACAGTTTATATCTAATTTTGTGACCCATAGTCTTTCATAGAGATCTACAGTAGCTTTCAGCACCTAGTTCAGGTACCAAAAGCCATGTGTTAATGATGACAATAAGAAAAAAGTACTTTAAGGTGAGGGTGAGGCACTGGAACAGGTTGCCCAGGGATGTGGTGGATACCTAGAGACTTCCAGGGCAAGTCTTGACCAGGCCCTGGGCAACCTGGTCTAGCTGTGTGCATCCCTGATCATCGCAGGGGAGTTGGACCAGATGACCTTTAAAAATCCCTTCCAACTCTAAGAATTCCATGGTTCTATAATCATTTCTTGCAGTATGGTTGTACAGTGCACTGATGGAGGCAAAATGCACAAGAATTATAAGTATATATATATTTAATGATTTGTTAGCTAAGAATCATATGAATTGTAAAACAACCAATGTATTTCATTTTTATCTTTTTCTTCTATTGGATGAGGAGTACCTGGCAGAATTCCACAGATAAAATGCAGTATGTAAATCTTTCTCTTAAGGTACACTAACTCTTTGCAATGCTGAGATTACTGTGAAGAAAGCAAAATCATACTTTTTAAGGCATCTCTGTTTCATAACACACTATAAGTTCCTTATTTTTTTCTTGTGTATTAATTAACTATTTGTGCACTGCCAATTGCAACAGGTTGCAAATAGCACAACTTCAATTTGACAGCCTGATACTCTGAAATGTCCTCTGTGCTAGTAGTGGATAGAATTATACACTTCTCTTGTAGGACAGAAGCAGCAATATATTTATTGATATAAGATAGTCATTTAACCACTCTTAATTGTACATAAGAGAGTAACTTAGATTTGGCAAGGTACACTTGATTATTTACTGCATATAGGATAGGGTTAAACTCAGTCCACCAAGAGACCCTCCCATTGAGCCATGAGGCTCAGAGTGGACCCCTTTGGTTTACTCATTTTTTCCCTTTCCTAAATCTGCTCTCCTAGAGGCATAACCAACAGCAGTAGTCCCCTCTGGGAGCTTGCGCTTATCTGACATGGAGAAGCTGCTGGGCTTCCATGTGAACCAAATACACTGTTTTGAAAAGTTTTACTGAATTTTAGGTTTAAGAGGGAATTTAATTGGTGTTGATTTTTGGTGTTTTTGTTTGTTTGTTTCTCTTAACTTTATCTGATATTCAAAAGTGTAGGGATACACCTTAGAGAGATACACCTTTTTCTTTGCATAAATGCTTCTGCTCATACTTGAACTTCTTATGTGTGTTTTCATAAACGCAATACCAAACTCGAGAATATTTCAAGATCAAATATTTACAGTTGTCCAAGTACTTCCATTTGTGCAGTGTTACAGATTTTCTCTGGTGTCACTGATAGTGTTTCCTATTTTTTTAGTCAAAATAATTCCAATATGTATTTCCACCTGGTTTGCAAGGTTGTCTTGGTCCATTCAGGAAAATGTGCATAGTCCAAGAGTAGATAAAAATTGAGAATGTAGGTCATGTCCAGCCTACATCCCATTGGCATCCTGTGAAAAGTAAGAGGAGCGTTTTTTAACATATATCACTGTGTATCATGAATAAATATAACCTCTGTCTTATGACATCCAGTCAGTAACATATCTATTAATTCTTCTCACCTCCAGTACCCATTTATGTGCAGTGGTGCAGCTTTGAAGTTCTTCTGGTTAAATTCACTCGTACTTACACAGATTTATCACATTCACTGAAGGGCTTTAAATTTCTGATACTTCATTAATTTAATGATTTTATATATGAATTATTTAATCTTGACACTTCTTGAGTTTTTTTTTAATTCTTTTTGTGTACAGCAACTTAGTATTTAGTGTATGTAATCAGGCTGCTGTTCACCACTTCAATTTTTACCTTAGCTAGTGACAGAAAGCTGTTAATTTAAAGGATTAAAAACAAAACTCAGTGCCTTAAAACTCAGATCATTACTTTATGGAAGCCAGTAATAATTGTAAATTCCTTACTTCTTCAATAATCCTCTTGTACTCTTTAGCATAAGCTTCAGTTTTTGAGCTACTTTGTATAGATATAAAAATTCATACTTTTTCCAAGAACAAAATAATGTCCACAAAGCTTTCTTTCTTATCACTACATGGGTCTATATTTAGTATGTGAGTGTACCAACAGATTTCACTCTACTTGTTATTAAGAATTATACTTTAATTTTTCCTGGTTTGTGTAACTTTACATTCATTGATTTTTTCTTCCAACAAGATCAATTTTATTTTCTTCCTTGTATTTTTAATGTAAATTGTGTTAATTTTTATGTAAGGTCTGCTACATCTCTCTACTACTTAAGACATGCTGGAGAAGATATAATGTCATCTACCCACCAGTGTGCTAAGTCTCATTGGCACTGGAAGAATTCCAGGCTTTTGAGGGTTAGATGACCTGTAATCAGGCCTTGATTAGGTTATCTCATAATGCTTTTTTTTTGTTTTTTTTTTTTCTTTTTATGTTAGCGTAAGTTATGAAGATACATTCCCCATTTCTGCATTTGCAACTTTTTTTTTTTCTCAGCTAACTGTAGTCTCAAAAGCATTAGTCTTACCATTCATACTACACTGCCATGGATACATCGGGTATAATGCATTTGCTGTTGGTTTTTTTTTTGTCTGTTTTAAGTTTACATTAGAGGATATGTTTTATATGTACATCTTTTTGCACGTTATTTAAGTCAACTAAAAGAAAGGTAAGCCTTTGGTTTTGATTGCTTATAACTTTACAAAACTTCATCCTTTTGGACTGAGGGGTTTTTTTGTTGTTTTTGTTTTTGTTGGGTTTTTTTCCCTTTTTTTTTTTTTTTATTCCAGCTGCTTGCCTGAGGCTAAATATTGTTCATCTGTTTCCAGGAAAGAGACTAGGGAAATAATATATTCTGCTTTGTTAAGCATGAGACTAGGAATGGGTATGAAGGGGGTGAAACTGGGAGGAGAATCTGCTGAAGAGAAGATAGGAAATAAGTAAGCAGAAAGTGACAAGAGTAAAGAGCCAAAAATTAACAAAATTGTTTTGGTATGATGTCAAATTGAAGATAATTAATGATGAGAGTTTCATTGGAGAAAATTGATAGAAAAAAATATTCACTTCTTAGAAAGATATTTATGATTCCCAGACTTTACTGTTCATCAACATTGGTGAAACCCACTGGAAATTTTCTCTACATGCTACTCCTTCGTTCATCTACCAGTGCTGCATCCTGCTAGCTCTGCTGAAGGGATCTGTATAACAAGTTAAACAGGGCCAGAGCATTAGCCTGAGCCCTGGCCTGGAGTCCGCCATTCTGTTTATCACAATGGTTCCTAACACATCTGTGGCCTGGACCAGTTCATGGTCTTTGAGGCAGTACCTGAGGGAGTACACAGAATCATAGAATCATAGATATATGCCTCAGGCAAGTCCCAGAGGAGCACTATGACCAGAATAAATTCAAGTCTGACTCTCTCCACTGTTTTCCATTGGTATTTCAGCTTGCTTTTCACTATCAAATACTCCTATGTGCAGTCATGTCTTATCCCAGGGCATGGCGCACATGCAATTGCATGGTAAGAATACCATTGTGAGAGGCTACAGACCACTTTCCTTATATTTCAAACTGTTCAAACCAGAAAATTGAAAACGACCAAGCCAACCAGCAAAGAAAATATGCAAATAACTTTGCCACAAAGCCCCATGTTTACCATAGGAAGCTCAGAGAACATTCATGTAGGCACCAATAAACTTCAAAACTAAGAAATATTCTCTCAGCCTATTCTATTTCACATTTTGTTTTTGTTGTTGTTGTTGTCGTTTATGTACACAGTGCGTATTACTGGTGCTGTTAATTGGCTTAAGAGGCAGAGATCTGTGTGACAAAGATAGCATCTATGTTCATGTTGGTTTGATTCTATATAGTAGGCTTTTTCGTTTTTCTAATTGCTTGTTTTCCTCTTCCCCGAAGAGGAGGAGAAGGAGAAAGAAAAATTACTAAGTTATCCATGTGACTATGAAGTGTGATTTCCAGTCAAGTCACCACTCAGGATGGGCTCACATTGCCACCTTTCCTCTTTTAAGAGCAGGCAGTAGTTCTTTCAATAACCCAGATATCTGTTTTCCCATCATATAAATACCTATTGCCAGCTTTGTCTGAAATCAGCCAAAAAAGTTGGTTAAAATGTTGACAGTAAGTACACTCACTCGGCATTGTCTGACAGTATAACTTCTTTGGGAAGTCCAACTTTAAAAAAAAAAAAAAAAAGTACTAGAAAAATATTAATAAGGTAGCAAAAGGGAGGTGGAAAATGGAGACAGAGGTCTCATATATTTGATTAGACAAGTCCGTACTTACCTGAATAAACACTACTGTGGTTAGAGCATGCAGTTTTGTCCAAGGAACATATACACAATTGTTGTGAGTGTTAAACCTTAAGTAGTGAATTAAAGGAGAAAGAAGATTTGTTTCTTGAATCATATCCTGGCAAATTGAATTGTATTCCTACCAGTGCCGCAAATTTCTAAGTCATTCTAGACAAGGCGAATTAAGCTTCTCACAAACCATTCACCTAGTATTCCTCATTTTCTGGATGAACCTAAGATTTGAGATTCTGCAACTCCTGAGTATGTTGGCCTAACTTCACTGAGGGTCACTGTGTGTCAGGGATTGTCTGACATCAATTTGCTCAGCAATGGAAAAGGTGTTAGGCACCAAAAGAAGTGTTACAAAATAGTAAATTCCAGCAATTTGGCCTCTGAGGATTTTTCTCTCCAGCTGATTTCTGTTCAGAGGAAGGATTTGTTAAGAGCTTATTTTTTTCTCTTTGCCAGGGTTCTCAATGTTTCTCATAACTGTTTATTACAGTTGTAACTCAAGTGCTGATCATCATGTTCCACTGAAGCACCTTAGCAACCTCAGTGCCATTGTGCTTTAAAATGCCATAAATAAAATGCCTTAGAGGCCAGCCACCATTCAGACAAATAAAAAACAATCGTGTTCTAGTAAAGTAAATGAGAGTTTCTGGGGATTTTTTTTAGAAACATTTTGTATTTTAGAAGATGTAGGATTTAACCCTCCAAATTTTTGTGGCATACTATGGCTCTCATTCCTTCTTTCACCAAAACTGCTCAAAATACAATTAAATATATTTTTAATTGAGACTTCTGAAATTCCTTAGAATATGATACATCTTTCATTTGTTCAATTATTATTTGTTAGGAATAAAGTTTGTTAAAGCAACTGGTTGATTAGAATTTGAGAGATTCTTCCACTATTTGATATTTTTCTAATTATAACTTATCAAGTTACATACATTTGTGTATGTTTGTGCTTTATCCAAAGCACTAATTTCATCTGAATGACAGTATGCAAAGAAATCAAAACATCTTATAAGGTCAATTCTACTTCAGTGTTTAATTGGTTTCATAAAGATGGACAGAGTCTTCCCTGAGCCTGAATAGCGCCATATGGCCTGCTTATAAAAATGTATATATTTTTTTACTATTTTCTGGAGACTGAAAATGTAGTCCATTATATGGCTGGCTTTCAGGGCTGCAAGCCATTGACAACTCATGTTCAAATTCCCATCAACCAAAAACTTCTTCTGAGAGTTGCTCTCGAACCATTCTCCATCAAGCTTTTATTTGTTTTTGAGATTGCTCTGACCCAGGTATAGGACCTTGGGCTTGAACTTCATGAGATTCACATGGGCCCACCTCTCGTACCTGTCAAAGTGTAACAAAGTGTAAGCTCTGTACAGCATCCCTTCCCTCCCCTTTTGAAAATCAGGCATATGTTTCCTCTTTTCCAGTCAGTGGGAACTTCACTGACTGACACAGTTTCTCAAGTATAATGGATGGTGGCTTAACAACTTAATCTACCAGTTCCCTCAGGCCCCTCAGGTGCATCTCATTAGGTCACATGGAAACGTAAGCCCCTTCAAGATTGTAGGTGGTCTCAAACCTGAATACTCTTACCCTGTGTAAAAAACACGAGCTGCTTCAGATCAAAAATGAACAAAATGCACTTGTGTTACAGAGAATGTGATGTTTTTTCCTGATGCATACTATGTTAGGCAGAAAAAGTGCATTTGGATGATAAACTATTTTGTAAGTCAGTGTTTCCCTTGTTGCCTTTTACAACGTGACACAGGTAGGGTAATTTTATTCTGTGTGCCAGGGGGAATGGAGTAGAGCAGAGATTCTGCAAGCTCCTAGTCCCCATGGTTCCTGTAAGTCATTGCCTGGGATGCGGCATATAAGGACCTGAGGGTGGAGGTGAGCCCAGCTGAGGCAGCTTTTATGGTGGGTCCATGGGATGGATGAAGTTCTGTCAACCAGGAGTCTTCCAGGATGGGGAGGTTAGGAAGTAGGAGCAGCTGAGGTCACTTGATTTTTCAGTGAGAAAGAGGCTGAGGAAAGACCTCACAAGAAGAGTAGAGGGGCAGTTGCTGATCTTTTCTCTCTGATGACAGGGAATGATGTGGACCTGCATCAGGGGAAGATCAGGTTAAATACCAAGAAAAGGTTTTTCCCTGAGAGGGTGGTCAAGCACTCGAACAGGCTCCCAAGGGCAGTGGTCACGGCACCAAGCTTGCCAGATTTCAAGGAGCATTTGGATAATGCTTTTAGTCATTTGATCTAATTTTTGTGTGGACCTGTGTGGAGCCTGAAGTTGATCTCAATCCTTTATGGGTCCCTTTCTATTTGGGATATTCTGATTCTATGATAATAACATCTGTCACTACCCGTCACAGTGTCCTAAATTTTAAATCACTGTTAATGCAGAAAGTAGATGTTCTAGACTTCTTTGTTATTTGTGACTTATATTTTTCAAGAGTCGTGTGTTATAAATATATGAATTATCAATTACAGTTTGTAATTCCTTTATCAGTTGTTTTGTCTTATATTCAACAACTGGCAATGCTGTGCATTACTGAAAACTTTTCAATTGAGTGTGTCTTATGCCTTGGCAAGACAGAGGCAAAGACTAAGATGGTCATTTATTTGCACTCTTTATTTTGACGTGTTTGTTACATACCAATAAATGTCTTAAATACTGATACTAGTCACAATTTTTGTAGTTGCTGCATGCCACTGACCTATATTTACATTACAAACAGTACTTGAATAACAACATTCTTCAATGCTTGTGTACCGCGCTGGTGTCCAACTCATTTAGTTGAATTCCTTTTATATTCTCATATACCTGACAAAAGTAATCTACTTCTTGCAGTCAGTAATGCAAAGTTTAATTTTGAAACTCAGATCTGCAGGTCTTAAAAATAATTCTCTAACATCTTAGTTCTACTAATCAGGTTATCAGACTGGGAATATTATGCTCTACGATGTCGCATCACCTTGTTTCTGTGATTAACTTACCTTCCCTGGTTTTCAAGGAGATTCTGCAGCAGACGAGGTTTAAAGCATTAACTTTAATAGACTAATCAAGATGAAAGAGATCTGTCCAAATGTGCATTGATTCATCTCAAAAACACTTAAAAATGAGAATGCTACTGAAAGCCCAGTAGTTGTAGATTTATCAGTATATAAAACCTGAGAGACCAATTCATTCTGAATTGTCAGATTAGTGGATCAGACGTCATTTGCAAACCCAATTAGATGTGTTCCTCAAACAAGGAGAAAGTCATTTCTCTAAGGGCAGATTTTATCAAGTGGTTCTCAATAGTTTCTGGGATTAATGCTAAGTAATAAGTAGATTTATCACATTATTAACATAGTAATACCTTATCAAACAAAAATCACTCTCCTTTGCCCTACTGTAATAGCTACAAGACTGCTGTCATGCTTATTGTTATTAAAAAAATTAATTAACAATCCTGACATGAAGAAGAGAAAAGGTTCTGAGCTTGTTAGGTTGTATTTTAATTTTAATTTTAGCATTGATGTTCTTGTTTCTGTACACTTACTTAGATTTGAAAGTCCAGTTTTGCTTTTCTGCAGGCAGGTGGCTGCCTTTCACTGCCTGTCAGTCCCTTTCTTCAAGCAGAAACTGATCATCATCCAGTGTTAGGATTACACGTTTTTCATGATCAAATGTTACTTAAATGTCTAAGGGATTAGAAGAGGTAGAAGGAGAAGACAACATTTTTTGTCATAACTTTTAGAATGAGATACAATCAGGAGTAAGTTTGCAGTTGCTGTATGTTTAGAACAGCAACTTCAGTTTGGGAAGCATATAGATTACAAATCTTTCTTTCTTTTGTATGAGGGGAGATATGAAATTTGTCTCATTAAGATGTTAATGAATTATTGGTAATAAATTATTGGACAAGAACACTGTAGGCATTTTTTTTTTCTAGATTTTGTATGTTCTCTCTGTGTTTAAGAGTTTTTCTTATATTGACATTATATTTTCAACAGCCATAACTAGGAACACTAAGTCCTCATCCATACAGCATTTGATAGTTCAGAGAAAGTCTTTTGCTCTGCTGGAAACTATTGTTTGTTAACAGTTTTGAGAGATCTAAAAGATAGACCGAAAACTCTAAGATCTGAGGAGTGATCAAATTTAAGAATTTGAGTTTGCGGAAGAGACTAAGATCCTTCTATTGTTGAAAGGAGGAAGGGAGTCAGGTGCCAGACTGTAGGTCTTTCACAGCAGAAGAAAAGATTTCTAATCCTATGTTTTGCAGCTGCATAATTTTGTTACTTCTCACAGATGTGAAGTGTTGGTTTTCAGTTACTATAAAATATATATAGTCTCTCACATACCTAGTAATACTACCTAAACTATGAGAAGGGATTTTCTGTGAAATGGGAAGAAACTTTACTGAAGCATATTTAATTGTTCTGTTTAGTCTGTACGCTACGTATTGCTGTAATGCAAGTGAAAACAATACCTACTTTCTAGCTTTTATGTTTGTGACACTGTGTCTTTCATGGTTATCTTGATTAAATTACAGATTTAAAGATGTGATTTTTTTCCTTCTCCTTGCCTCCTTGTTGTATCTCCAAATTAGAAATTGTCTTTTCAGGACAAGATACTCAGCAGTATCAGGATCAAGTCATGATCATGCACATTATCACAGGTATCAAAATGAGGCCAGGGGTAGTCATAGTATTTTTAATGAAATCAAATTGTTTGCTTACCTGTTCCCACCACATGGCTTTAGTTTCAATTTCTACACTAATAATAAGCAAATATTTTAAATATAATAGTACAAATGAGAAGCTTAGGATATTGAGTGACTTTTTCTGGTATTTCATATGAGTTGCTTTATTTTCATCAAAGTAACAGATAATCAACAAAAGAAATGGAGAACATCCTGAAGAGCCTGTGATGTGTGTTGATGTTGGATGTTGAAGCACTCCAGGCAAGACAAGTTTTGAATCTGTAACTGACTGGTCACAAGACCTTGTAGCAAATGCTGCCTCCTACTCTTCTTTCTTAAGAAAAACAGCTACCAACACTGCATTTTGCCTGATAGTTCAAGATTATGCACATGTATTCCCCCCCCTCTCGTGCCCCCCTCCCCCCCCCCCCCCCCACACACACACACACACGCACTTATCTGTATTAGATTTGCTTTAGAAATATCTGTTATATCATGAGAGGCAGTACAGCATGGCCTTTGATACTGATCTGGTTTAGGTATCTAGAGAGAAGTGCTGAGCATTGGAAGCTCTAGTATGCTGATGCAGTTGTGCTTTGCAGAGCTGCAAAACTTGGAGAGAAGTTTCTCCTGAGGTTTGCAGTATTGCATGTTTGGATCCAGCTCAGTGAGCCTTCAGGTTACTCCTAAGGCACTATGTCTAGTTCTTTTTCATATTTTTTTTTCTCTTTCTGAAATGTAAACTTTCCTCTGAGATGTTCAGTGGTAAAGATTATACATTATTAGCCTCATTAAGAAATCAACTGGGAACTTGATGGAGAATAAGCTCAGATGAATGAATTATCATAATTATTAATTTATTTTAAGTTCAGAGTATGTATTATCTTCCAGTTCTTTCAAGATAAAGTAGTTGACTTGCTTTTGTTTTGTATGTTTTTCTTAAACAATTGTGCAGGATTGTAAGCCTTTTTCTTTGCAGAACAGTGCTGTAAATCTCTCTTTTTAGTTAGGTTTGAACCATTTTTCCTTGCATCAATCCTGGTTATAATGTAAAAAACATCTTAATGCTTTGTGGTGGAAATGCATGATCTGTTTGTGATAGGCTACTGCAGTGTAAGATTTATTTATTTTTTTCCTTTATTAATAGAAACTCATCACCTTTACCTTTACTGTGGGAGGTGAAAGCTTAATTCTCTCTGACTCAAACAGTACTAATCGTCAAACAACTGTGCCAGAAGAGGTTATTTGTCATTCCTCTGTATAAACTCAGGCTGAAAAAGATATAGATGTTAATATTTCATGATAAAAATACTTAACTATGAGCCTTGTTGTTTTTGTTGTTTTTTTTTTTGTTTTTAATCCCTGAGGGAACTAATAATACGTTATACAGCATTTATGATTTTGTTTTTTTATTCATTGCTGTGACACTGACAGTAATAATAAACTAAAGGTCAGTAAATCATTTTTTTACCTTTTCTTCATTAGATGATGCCAATTCTGCCCTCTTAAAGACTCTGACAGTATGGTGAGAATGGAAACATCAATTTTAATTTTCTAAGTAATATTCTGTAAAGCTAGTTATAGAGAAATGACAAATAGAATTGCATGCTTGTATGTGTAATTACTCCTCAGAGAAATAGAAAAATAGGATGGAGAGAGAAAAGAAAGATGGAAAGAAGAGAGAGAGGGCAGGAGGAAGAAAGGGAGAAAATCAACCTAGAATTCCTCATTTCTTTTTCAATATAAGATACTACCTCACCCCTTTTGATGGCTGTGAGTAGATTATTTGGTTCTTAGTTACTATTTAGGAAAGTTCCCATCTTTAAACTGTTCATTTAGGGTCGAACAGTAGTTTTCTAAAGGTCACAGCACTTGTGTTTTGGAAAGATATACATCAATGCATTGTATGAAAACCATACTAATTTTGGACACATCATTTCTCACCAGGTAGGCAATCATGATTTCTCTTATTTTTCTTTCAAATCTCATTTTGATCTTGACTATAAATGTGACAGATTCTTTGCTGACTCTGTAGTCTGTTGTGATAGCCTGCTGGCTCATTTATGTGTTGCCTTACCTCAGTTACTCATCCTTCGCAGAGCTCCTTTTCACTTTTGCTTTTATGTGATATGCTATCCCAGAGAATTGCTTCAAATAAACAGAACAACCCAATTTCAGAAAACTGAAAAAGGAACATTTTTAGCTGCATGGTAGAATGGTGAATAATTGTTAAGAGGAGGTGGTTGATCAGTAAATGGACAGTACAGATGACTTCAGTTACTCAGATGAATGAGAATTGAGTGACAATATTGAATAGGCATCCTATGGAAGTTAGATTCTTACCTTGTTACTAGAATGCCATGTTTATTTTATCGACATAGACATTTTGCAGGTCTGCATTTATTTGTGCATTGATATTTTGACTAATCTATATTAATGAAATTATGTAAAGAAAACATAATTATGTAACTTAATTATGTAGTAAGAAGGAGTGATGCATTGAAATGTCATCTTAATGTACTTGCACGTCCCCTGAGACTATTGACAGCATCTGTTAATCCACTCACCATTGTATTTGTAGTGATTGGCAATAACTGCAAAAAGCAAGCCCTCCCTCTTACCATTCTCAGCTGTGTTTATGTACTGAATTTTACTTCGCACTCAGAAGAAATTTCTAATAGAAATCATTGAGAGATAATTTAAAGATGGAAACTGTTTTATGTATTTTTTAAGGCATAGTCCGCCTCTTTTTAATTTGCCATTAAAATGTCCATTATTAGGGAATTAGAAATTCACAGTATGAATAGTTATATCTCCTGAGCACATAGACCACCGAATCACGGAATTGTAAGGATTGAAAGGGACCTCTGGAGTTCATCTAGTCCAACCACCCTGCTAAAACAGTTTCCCTAGATAGGTTGCAGAGAAAAGCATCCAGGAGGGTTTTGAGTATCTCCAGAGAAAGAGACTTCACAGCCTTTCTTGTTCCAGTGCTCTGTCACACTCAAATTAAAGAAAGATTTTCTCATTTTTTTTATGGAACTCTTGTGTACTAGTTTGTGCTTGTTGTTCCTTGTCCTGTCTCTGGGCATAACTGAAAAGAGCCTGGTGACTTTTCACCCACCCTTTAGATATTTATAAGCATGTATGAGATCTCCTCTCAGTCTTCTCTAGTAGTTGCTTGTCTTTCTTGAACTGGAGAGCCTAGAACTGAACACAGTATTCTAAATATGGCCTTACTAGAACAGAGTATCACCTCCCTTGACCTGCTGGCCACGCTCTTTTTAATGTGCCCCAGGGTACCACTGGTGCCCCAAGAGCACACTGCTGGCTCACCACCATCCTTCTGTCCACCAGGACACTGAGATCTTCCTCTGTAGTGCTCCTTTTAATCAAGTCATCCCTAACCTGTACTGATGCACATTGTTATTCCTCACAAAGTGTAGGACTCTATATTTGCCCTTGTTAAAGCTCGTAAGGTTCATCTCTGCCCAACTTTCCAGCCTGTCCAGGACATGTTGAATGTCAGCAAAGACTTCTCATTTGTCAGCCACTCCTTGTGGTTTTGTATTATCAGCAAACTTGATGAGGGTTCACCCAACCCCTTCATCCAGATCGTTGATGAAGATGTTGAACAACACCAGAATCGATACCAACCCTGAGGAACACTACTAACTTCACACTTCCAACTAAACACTGTGTCTCTGATCACAACTCTCTGAGCTCTTCTTGAGACCTATGTTCCAGAAAGTTAATTCTTAATCCATCTCACTGTCCACTCATTTATCCCACACTTCCTAAGCTTACGTATGAGGATGTTATGGGAGACAGTGTCAAAAGCCTTGTTGAAGGTAAGATAGACAACATCCACCACTCTCCCCTCATCTACCCAGCCAGTCATAACATCATAGAAGGCCCAAAGACAGTCTTGGGTCATCTAGGCACACCTCTGAAGAACAGCAGAGGTAAAAAACTTCTTGTTCTTCCCTTTGGTCTGATAAAACCTGGTTAAAATCACATCTGTTGTCATAGGCCAAATTATTTTACTACATATCTTTAGTGCAGTAAGTTAGTATGTGAAATCATGAACTAATGTTTATAATACTTAATCTGCCATTTGTATTTGAGGACATATTTAATCATGCTATGAACTCAGCTTTTTTTCTGGTTTGATAGTGCATACTCAAACAGTGAAAAATATATTAAAATGGCATAAGTGAGAAGGGATAGCCAATAAAGACGAAAGCTTTCTCAGAATTTTTGTTTATTTCTTTATTTTTGTATAAATGCTAGAGGTGAGAGTAGTTAGAATAGGAACTAGAAAACTCTAGGGAGTTTTGTATGTTCCTCCCAAAATTACAGGAGTTTATTTATCCTTATTCTCTGTCCTCTCTTTGCCTCTTGCTTTCCTTTCTCTTATCGTAGAAAAGAGACTTAGGATTGGTGACCTAGAAGAGCATCATAGAATCATGGAATCGTGGAATCGTAGAATCATAGAATCATAGAATGGCCTGCGTTGAACAGCACCTCAAAGATCATCTGGTTTCAACCCCCCTGCTGTGGGAAGGATTACCAACCACTAGACCAGGCTTCCCAGAGCCACATCCAGCCTGTTCTAAGAGAAAATAAATAAATAAATAAATAAAAATAAAAATAAAAATAAAAAAAAAATTAAATTATTTCCAATTTGCAACAATGAAATTTAAGCCTAACGTTTATGAATCTTACTTATTAACCATCATTCTGCAATACCAATAACTACACTTGCAAAAAAAACTTGCTCTTGTATTTTTTTTGGAGGGAAAGGATAAAAATAGCAAAGAAAATTATAGCCCAAAATTATAGATTATCTAGCAAGTTAAATGCTATCCTTCAAATCTTTTAATGTGGGATATGATATTCTGATATGTCCAATCTCAAGAAAAAAGTGTTTTTTAAAAAAACTTCATGATAGTACTATTTACTGTTTCTACTTGTACATGTACATGATCCCTTTTTACTTTTAATCCTATTTAATCATTCCTATGTACTTCAGTTCTCAAAGTGATTCTAAGGGTAAATCAATGTAAATGAGATGAATAGGATGCTTATAAAGGAGTTTAGCTTGTATAGGAGTGAACATACACATCTAAATTAAACATTCATTATACAAGCAGAGCACGCTGTTTTGAGTTGCTAGAAATAATCAAGAGGATTGAAAATGTTATGCATTTCAGAACAGTTACAGCATTTTACTATACAGAATTAATGTGTTTTGTTTTTTTTTCCTTTTTGAAGAAAGTAGAAATTTTTCTGAGAATGCATATATGTTCAGCTTTTAGTGACACTACCTTTTGGAGGCATGTGTCTTCTTGATGGGTGTAGTTTAGAGAAGGCTTATGTATTTAGTTGGTACGGAAATTTGTTCTCAGACCGTAGTACATGTGAGTTGCATTAGAAAATAAGATAGATGGTAGAAACAGTCCCTTTAAGTTTCTTTCATAAGAGCTAGATTGTTTCTATGTAAGATGTTTTTATGTTTCATCTTTTTTAGTCTCATTAGAGGGCGTAGTTTCAGTCTGCCTAGTCTTTTTAGTAGTATTTAAAATAAAGACTATTTCAGAAGTAACAGGAAAAAAAGTCATATCTTTGCTTCCCCAGCATGGAGCAAATTCTGTTGAGTAAAAGGGTTAGGTATGAAATTATCATTATGAAATTTTGGAGAACATATTGCTAGAACATTTGTGAGGACTCTGCCACTGCAATTTCATATCAATCAGCATCTATTCGTATTGTCACAACATGCTATTTATTGTTAAAGGAAAACCACTATTTAAAGAACTTAATCTGGAACAAGGCATTAAATCTTTGTAGGGATTGTGGGATTTTGTATCATGCAAGTCAAGACTAGGTTTGTAACATTTTCTCTATTTTCTGTGATGAATTTTTATTGCACATGCAGATTCTCATTCTTATAATATAGTGGTCGTAGCTGTTAGTTTCATGCTTGCAGTGAAAGCTACATTGAAAGAAGCCATGTGGGAAAGAGTCACTTAGGACTTGTTCATGACTAAATGGTTGTGATGTACGTAAGTAAAGTGTGATAGCTTTATAGCGAACACAGCTAGAAAGACGCTATATCTATTAATCAGATGAAACCAACAAAACAAACAGAGATTTCCATTTTCAGTCAGACACTCTGGTGCACTATCCTGACAGGCCAGAACCTTACCACTACAGAATAAGAAAGGGGCAGGGGGTTTTTTTGTTTGTTTGTTTGTTTGTTTTGTTTTTTTTGTTGTTTTTTTTTGTTGTTATTATTATTATTATTATTATTATTATTTCTTTTAAAATCTTTATTATGTCATTGCCTTTGCCTACTAAGAACTGTAATTTGAAGTTATTCTGCTTTGCCAAATAGTTCAAACTAACTAATGGGAATCAGTTTTCAACTCAGAGAGTGACAACATACATATACTACCAAAAAATTGTATGAAAGGAGCACATCAAAGTGAATGAGAAATTATCTTATTTTGTTCACTTTGTAGCTGTGCCTCTTTTCATCCATTGTTTGGTACCTTTGTATGCACTGTTCAACCCATTTTCAAGGGACTAAGTCATAGAATGTAAGACATCAAAAACATCAGTCGAAGTAGTAGCAGTTGTTAATATGGATCCAACAGTACACACTTTTTCAGCATAAAATCTAATTACCCGAGTCAACAGAATGTAAGTGTAATAATGTAGCATTCTTTATTGCTGTACAAGATAGATCTTAGCCTTTGATAACCCAAATATTTCAATACCTTTTAGAGCCCTCCTTGTACAGTACAATACAAATATTCACAGAGTTGTCATGGCACTGCATCACTTTGTTTACATTTAAATTAATAAAGGGACCTACATGCAGGAGAGTTAGCAAATTTATTCATTTGATTTTAAGAACTTTCCAAACACATTTTTAAAGGAATTTCATGAAAGGATTTGAATTAATGATAAAAACATAACCTCAATTACTAAAATTTATAAGGTGTTGACATTAGTTTACATCAGATGTGATTCTGAAGACAGTACCATTTCGTTTCCTGAATTATGACATCCATAAACTGAAAGCTTTCTTTCAATTCCTGAGAACACTACCCTACCACATCATTAAATCGTTCTCCTTAGTCTGACAAATTTATTTCATCACCGTACTTTTAGTACTTTCCTTTCAGAAATCTTGTCAGACTTTTTAGGTGACCTTGGACAGGTGGACTTGGATTCATCTCCCTTAACTTCAGATGACTGTATCTCAGCTAATCATCCTTAACTCCCTCTATTCGTTGGAGAAATGGGCACTACTAGGCTTGGTTCATCTGAACTGTTTTAGACAGACACTTTTAGATGAGATGAATGTCTGAAGTTGTACTGGATGTATTCCACCCCTTTCTTGTATTGCCCTTCTGGGAAATGAAGAAAACTGTGCTATTCCATAACTGCCATATCAATGTATAAGAAGGGATAAATAATAGCAGTAGGTGACTGAGCCTTGATAGTCCGTCAACCCCAAAAGACTCTGATTTATCTGTCCTCATAAATGTGCAGCAATATGGACAGCAAGTCAGACAAGACAGAAGGTGAAGAAATGCAATGAGAAATACATGACTGTTGACTAGGAGATTGATCTAAAGAGCTGATATACTCCGTGAAGCGTAGCAGGCTGAATGAGCTGAAAACTAAAACATGGCAGGATTGTGCCACCTACTAAGGATTATTTTGGATTGAGAATAGTGATTGAAGAGGTTAGTGTGGTGGTGGAAAAAAAAGATGATATAGAATGCCTTAGACGGGTAACTTATGTAGCAATTTATTTTTATATCTAGTGATAAATAATTTTATTATTACTTCTTAAACTTGTACCACTAAGAAAAACTGGTTTAAATATTTTATGCTGATTAAATATATAAATGGGAACCTCTGAAAGAACACGTGAAGTCTTGGGTAACATACTAAGGATTGTTCTCATTCTCTGGAACAGCTTGCACTCTCAATCTGCAGATGTTCAATGAAGAATCTTTTCTACTGGTTATGCTGCTTCTCAGTACAGAAGCCTTGTGTATAGCACTCAGCCAAATCTGTCATTGAAAAGATTCATTTCTGAATATGATTTTTATATTACGTTAGAAGGCGATGTTCTTCTGACCATTCAAACAGGTCTTTAGTGATAATTTCTTAAAATGAGATAACAGAATGACTTGGAGAACCAATGAAAGACTACGCTTTCAAGATCTCAGACCTGGAATTTGCATTTCAATTTGTATAATCTCAGATTTTCTGTGATGCACTGTATTTAAATATAAAAAATATGAATAAAATGTAAATTAATTTAAATCTTGGGCATAGAGTGATGACCAGTTGTATGGCATTTTGTTTACATTTAAAACTAGAATCAATACTGAGTAGTTACACTAAGAAACTCCTCATATTTCCATGTTCCTATGAAATTCTGCTACTAAATTCCTCTCCTTTTCATGCACAGATGAGTGTTATTTTATGCTGCAAGAAGTGTGAGGCCTCCTGAGAGTTCATGTGAAAGGAAAGTAGACCTCCTCTGTAGCTAATAGAGAAAGGCAGGCTTCTTCAGAGGGTAGCTCAGAAGACTGTGTCCCACTTTTAGTCATACTCTGAAGGGGGTTATCTATCCTTTGAATGGAGACGGAGTTTAGCCCCACAGCAGAAGAATCTAAACAGCCTAAAGTATATAGCTGTTTGCCTCTCTTCTTTCCTTTTTATTGTTACTTATTACAGAAAACTGTCAGAGGATACTATTACTACTGATTAAAGAAAATAAAAAATTATAATTCTTCATACATCTGCTTTTTAAGAGTTTGTTTTCTTTTAGTTTGCTTTTCTTCATATGCATATACAATATGCATTTAGGCTTGTTACTATTATGAATATTTAACAAACAAGCAAACCCACCAGACTTTAGCTACAGTAAAACATGAGGGGAACAAAACTTTTCATCTCTCAAGTAAGACCTAATTAGTTTAGGCAAGTGAGAAGAATTGAAAGATGTGGAAAGGTGGGATTATTTTTTTTTTCTCTGCTTGTGAAAAATAAATGGAGTTATTTGCTGAAGCTACCTTTATGACATTGATTGACTGTCTCTGTTGTAGTTGGTTGGTTATATTTCAAGGCTAAAACTGAAGCTCCTCCAGAGAGTATAGGAATTAGATCTGTATATGTAGTAAACCAAGGATTGCGATTTAATATATATCACATTATTTCCCATGGATGATTCTCCAGATGTGCTTGTACGTTGAAGATAAATGAATAGTAAGAAGGTTTTTTGTTGTTGTCTGTGTTAACAAATTCAGAAAATCAGATTTTCTCTAAAAGTGTAAAAGGGGGAAAATTCAGAAACAGGCAATCAAAGCATCAGATTAGCAGAACTGGAAATGTAAATACGCTTTTTAACAACAATGAAAAAAGAAAAAGTAGTAAAAGAAGAAAGCTAAAAATTAAATAATTTTTCAGTCTATTCCAGTGTGAAATTTCTCACTGACTCACATGAAATCAAGCTTTTATGATAGAATCGGTTATCCTGATTTATTTCATTTGGTGCCATATTCTTTGAAGAATTGTCTAGGTATCATTTGACCTTAGTTCTACTTTTTTTTTTTTTTTTTTTTTTTTTTGCCAGCAATATTGCAATAATTGCTGCATTTTACTTTTTTAAGAATTGGGTGTGACTGGTGGCATTGGTGACATACTGTGTGCATTTATATAATCAAGTTTTATTTCACCGTCATATTTAAATATTTTAAAATATTTTCCCAAGCTACCAGGTTTGCAACGGGATTTGAAAAAGAGCGAAATGCACGATTGCTCTCTCACCAGATGTGACAACTGCATTCTAACAAACTATAATCTTTACTTACAGGTAGGATATAAGATACAGTGTTTTGCTATACCCTATGATATTATATGTAATTGCTAAAAAAATAAAAGGTAAGACTACGTATTTCTGTGAGCTAGCATCCTTTTAGTATGATTTCATGTCATACAGTACCTGCAGTAAATGTGATTATTCACTCCACATACTGTTTGTCTTTTGCTTAAGCAAATAGCCTCTAGTCATCATTTTGATAGTAGATGTGAAGAAGATTGCATTTCCATAATTAAAAATAAAAATCAAATCCCTCTTCTGTCTTCATTTTAAATTGCTGCTGTCAAACTGTACAAATGCACTGAAGAATAATGATTGAAATACTTTAAAAATATCATTCATAATACTTAGTTTTGGATGAATAATAAAAATGTAGAACATTACAAATTGCTATTTCCTCATTCTAATTAGATTATACAAATCCTTAGCGCTTTACTTGAGTAAAGTACATGGCGTAGCAATCATAAATCTCATGCATTTTTATACTACTAAACATATGTAGGACAGCTCAATAATCAAAGTAATCATGCAACTTAGTCTTGAAAAGTAATATATTTTCACTGTAGCTACTTAAAAGAAAAAAATCAGGATTATGCTCATTAAAATTGAACTGTCTTTCGGTATCTATCTTGTGTTAAGATGGAGCCTGAGTGTTTGTCAGTGATGTTTTTCTTTTTTTTTGTGTCCAGCTGCTATTAAGTTACAGATAGAAAGTGCTTTTTCTTTGTATTTTTTATTTTATTCATGATATTTTCTTTGACTTCCAATTAACATTTATTCAACATTTCAGAGCTCACTGATATGTCCTTTTAAAACAGTTGCGATTTTAATAGGGCACAGAGATGACATTTGTCTACAGATCAAACCAATTTCACAGTCAGAGTTTGGGTTTTGAATTATACATTCTGAATACTGTCATCTTGCCTGTCTGTACACTTCCTTTATTTTTAATAATTATATTCTAAAGATAGGATACTTCTGATACACATGTATGTGTAATTTTATAGTTCATGCAGCTTTAGGAAATATGTGTGTCATGCATATCTGACTAGAAAGAAATCATGAATGACATCTGTAAAGAAATGAGTCGTATAGCTCAGCCTACCTATGTTTAGTCTAGTGAAGATGATCTGATTTATTCCAGCTGAAATTCTGTCCAGTAGGGATAACAAGCAAACTTTTTTTTCTTCTTTTGACTTCTGTGCTTTATTATGTAGTGCACTATGAAGCATCCAGCACTTGGATTTAATGTTGACTATAGCAGCAGTACAGCGGTGGCGTTTTGATTGACAGATATGGTTACTGTCACCCCCACATGTGCTGTTACATGCTCAGAAAGGCTTTCATCTGTAATCATGTGAAAATTGAAAAACTTAGGTTTGAAATTTGTACATCACTATTAGAGTCACAGCCTCTGTTTTACTCCATTATAATTACCGTTAACACATTTTCGTTAAAAATTTTAAGTGGTGTATTTTTAAAATTATTGTTTGCTGTTGTTAGAGGTGTATTCAAAAACGATACTATGAAGAAGAAGAAACAACACTATTCTTTCAAGAGCTCTATAAATGTGTCATTTAAATATCTCATTAAATTGCTTGTATAGGATAAGATAAATTCCCCTGAAAAGACTGTGGCAAAGAAAGCAAAGCTAAGACAACACAGAAATCTCATAGGCATTTGAAACAGAGTTCAAATCAAAAAAGTTTTAGGAGGTCAGCCTTTGAGGTTTCTAATTGGGCATCTAGCTGTGATTGCTATACCCATGGTGTGGCCACAGTGCGGAGATAGATAGATAGATATACTCTCAGTGGTGTTTTGGTAGATTCAGTTCTCCCATTTCTTTTGTAGTAGGAAGAATGAGACATGGACCATCCGTTCAAGGACGTTTGCTTACCTGATTCTCAAGTAAAATGGCATGCATTCGAAGTGCATATATGTAATTCCTAACGGAGTGGTGTGAATGGGCATAACTGCTATTTCTGTGTAATCACATGGCAAACTCTGAAATAACAGCATGAATGCAGAAAGTAAATAATAATGTTCTAATCGTTTTGCTGTGCTGATATCAGTAAACTTCCCAGGATATTCTCATGACAAGGTTGTGCTATTGATAAACCAACTTTGCGATGAAAGCTAGAATCATTAGAAAGTACTTGGAACTGTTAAAAATCACCATTACATTTCTCTAGTTTTCAGTTAACTATTTGAAAACAGTGTCAAAAACTAGGAAAAGGTATAGCTGTGGATACACTGTTCATGCCCTTCCTGCCTACATTATTAAGTAGTGATTGATGAACCCCCCCCACATACACACAAATAAAAATCCACAACAATTACCTCAAACAAAAGCAAATTACAAACCTTACACATAACTGTGGTACACTTATGACACCTAAAGTATTAAGCCCTGGTTGTCCAACCTTTTTGTTTATCTGGGACACGTTGAAAGAATAAGAATTGCCATGGGCTACCAGTAAATATATATAATAAATTTAATGTATATAAGTAACAAAACTAATTTTTATGTATTTTTATTAAAGCATAAAAACCAAAGAGCAACAAAAAGGTAAAACTAGTGAGATGTTTGGCCATGTTTTTGTGAAACTAATGCGTCAGGTTGGCTTGATGGCAGTGGTTGCCATTGCTCGTGCGTTCTCAAGGTGTTCATCAGAGATTTCTGATGAAATGCTACCCTTCCTGTGCTTCATCCTTGACAACAATTTTTCACAAATGTACATATTGCAAAAAAAAAAAAAGTGATGACATGAATAAGGTGTGACTGTGAAACAACAGATAGTTTTCTCTGGTAAGACAGGACTTATGAAACTCTGGTAAAGAGACGTGGCCAGTTTTTTCTTTGAGTTAAATGACTGATTGCAACTCTATACATTGCATGGGAAAATTTACGATTAATGTATTTATGTCAACTGAAAACGGATTCACAAATATACCAATAAAAAAGATTATCATTATTGTTATTATTTTTAATCTTGAAATCTATTCTCAAATTTGTCAGAATGGAAACCACAGCTGCATATTTTTCACAGTTCTCAGGACTGTGTTTAGCCAATGTATCAAAATGCGTGAAATTATTTGCCATAACTTAAGCTTACCATAATTTAAGTTTCATTTCAAACACTGTTATTGTGTAAAACAAAGCACAGATAAGGTGACTTTCACCTTGAAGACTCATGTTTAACTCATTTAAATGAACGGTAAAATCCACCAAAAATGCTAAATCTGTGAACCGTTTTTAATCTTCAGGCTCTTGCACAAGCATTCCTTTTGATTCCACAAAGGACTTGATTTCACTTTGCAAAGTCTTTTTAGCATTTTACCCCGACTTAGCAAGCTTCCTTCAGAAAAGTAAATGATGACCCCATAATCAGCATCCATACTTTTAATGAACTCCTAGAGTTGGCGATGTTTCAGTCCCTTGGGCTTGATGAAATTCACAGCTTTGATGACAATTTGCATGTCATTACCCATTTTTAAATCTTTTGCACATAAATTTTCTTGATGTCTGATACAGTCATATTTCATCAAATGTGAGTTACCAGTGATAATTGCATCATCTCCTATTAAATTTAGAAGTCTTTTTTTTTTTACCAACCATCACTGGAGCACATTGGTAGCTATATTGGAGAAGTTGACAAAGGTTAAAGAAAATGGCTTTAATGTTTTTTTTCTTTTTTACTGCTTCATAGAAGTCAGGACATTTGGTTGTGTGTTTCAGTGGCACCAAAGAAGCCATTTCTTCAGTGACATTATATTCATTATCAATACTTATAATGAAAATGGCAAGTTGAGCTGTATTTGTAGCATCAATATTTTTATCTGTTGCCAAAGCATACAAATGGTAATTAGCAGCTTTACACAGTTTTTTGTTGTTGTTGTTGGTGGTGGTGGTGGTTTTTTTAATAGATTTCCTTATTTCTTCAGTTCAAATGGCTATAGTCTGGTGAGTCAAACAAAATTTTAGAAGAATCCACTTTTTTATCAGGACACATTCTATCTGCTGTGTTTTCCATCCACTGCTTAACAAACTCACCATCAGGAAATGATTTGGGTTTTATTTTGCAGTCAGATTTGCTATCACATAACTAGCTTTTATAATAGAGACCATCTGAATTTTAACCTTTTTTAAGATACTTTGTTGAGGTGACAGACTTTTTTCAGTTCTACTCTTTCGTCTTTACAAAGTCTTCCTTGATATGCATCAAATTCTGCAGCGTATTTCTGCATATCATGTCTTTTCATATTGTGATCTTTGAAAACTGACATGCTTTCCTTGCAAATTAAGTATATTGACGTTATTTATCAGCATTGCACTGCACCCTCCCCATATGCCAGGGGTGGGTAGAGCCGTCCCCATGATGACATGGCAGCATGGAGCACAAGCTGCAGTGCAAGCTGAACTGGGCTACGTGCAGCCTGTGAGCCGTGGGCTGGACATGACTGCTTTTGTCCTCTCCCAAAGCAATACATTCTCCTGCTCTGCTAAGTATAAGAAGTTCAAGAAGAAAAAAAATGTTACAGCCAATATTATCTTAAAGCTACCTATCTCTATATCTATCTATCTCCTTATACACAAACATATATATGTATCTATAAATGCATATGTTATAGATGGGGAAAGTCAAAGAGAGAAATAAATGATTTTGTTTTAATAGCTAAGAATTAGCATAGCACAAGTATATCACACCTTTGGTAGCCAGATTCTATTCATTTCTGCAACTTCTTCAACTTCTCTGTTTGAATTCAGTCTTATTACATCGCCATAGGGGCTCCATCTCCAAGTGTAAAAAAGCACGGTTATTAAGTGTCAGTAGAGGACTTTCAAAAATTAGCTCAGCTATGGCAAGCCTAATCTGGAAAACTTTACAGTCTAGGTGACTTCTCTTCTCTTCTGCTGCCATTCTTACTTGTAATTCCCACCTGTGGCAATGCTGGCACACCTTCCACTGGAGCACAGACAGACACATGCTGTGAGAGACACAGCCAGCCATGTGCATCAGCAAAGCCAACCATTCCCCTACAGTCGCCCCCATGAACACCCACAGCACTTGCACACAACCACTGACAAAGCAGTCTTTCTTCACTTTTTCTGCTGATGAGAACTTGTTTGCTGGTGGTCACACATGCACACTCATGCATGCACACACATGGATCAGTAGCTGACCACACATATATGATCTGCCATCAGGATCAGGGATCAGGACCAGGGACCAGGCCCCAGTTCCTGTTCTCCAAATTGTTGAACTCAGAACTCCTGCCCTATGTCCATAGACAAATTTGGTGTTTGCAATATAATTGCCTAGTTTTGACCTTTTGAGTCACATTAACTGTGGTTAGTAGATATGGCCTTGAAGGTCTCTTCCCTCCACAATAGCTCACTTTCACTGTCTCCAAGCATCCATGTAGTTTAGCCATTTCTGAGTCTCCCACTTTACCACTTCTGACATCCCAGCATCCTACGTGCCAGTGTGACTTCCCGTATGGCTTTCTCATGTCACTGCATTAGTTGCTGAGTTGGCTAAACCTACAGCCAGTGCATCTCTCTGCACAACATTGCAAACTCACTGCCTGTTTATTTATAGATCACATCTGCAAATGGTATGTTGCTTAGTGTCTCGCTCCAATTTATAGGAGGGGGGTGAGGTTCTTTGATATATGTATACCCGGCATGAGATTAAGAAACAATGGTTCAAATGTTGGTCCAAACAGTTTATTACAAGTCCTAGCCATTTAGGGAGATGGGGAAGGGAAGATGGGCAATAGGAAAGATAGGAATTATACGCAAGGAGTCTCTGTAAGAGAGCAAAAGAGATAGATAGTCACCACCGTGGGTTCAGCGAGGTACATAGTAGCTCTTTTGATCTCAGGAACTTGTCTGATTACCATGGGGGATGGGAGAAAACCAGGAAGCTCCGCAGCAAGTAGGCCTTTGGGGGCTCCGCAGCAAGCAGGCCTTTGGGGGGGTTCTTCCAAAGAGGTTTTCCCCTGAGGGAATTCTCCATCAAAGGTGTCTTTGGGAGTTTTTCTCCAAAGTCCCTAGTTTAGTAAGGGCCTTTTATCCCCTATTTCTGTGGTTTTTTTTCTTCTTCTTCTTTTCTCTCAGTTACTGTGACATGCCTGGGCCAACAGATAAGCCAGCTGGGAGTGGTGCCTTCGTTGCCATGCACAAGCATTATCGCCTTTTGCAGTGGTCAGCTCCTTCAAGCTGCACTCCTGAAAAAGACTGCTTGCCCTGCTTCTGCTTATCTTTACAATCATAAGCAGAGGTACTGTGGCATGGTGACACCCGCCATTCACCCCCTTAGATAATTAGCAGTTGTCAGTTAGAGTTATCACCAGAAAGGCCTCACGAAGCAAGCTTTGAGACAAAAAAGAAAAATGCTTTTGTCTTCCACACTTGGTTGACTTGGATACTACCTTAGTGACTGCCCTGTTTCTACCACAGTCAGATATGCTGGGCTGCTGCAGTATAGATTATGCCACTGTTCCTGCTAACACCAGTATCGGGATGCTGCTTTTTTAAAAGATTTTTTTCACATTTGATGCCAGAGCACTCATTTCTTCTCCTTATCCCTTTTGAAGCAGTTTCTCTACTTCACTTACTCTCAACCCCAATCATCTTGTAACAGTACTAGGCAACTGACAACTGTCAGCAATTGTGAAATCAGTGAGAATACGCTTGCCAGTGCTGAAATTTGAGGACACTGCATTCCTCATGCAATGTATGCTAACCTACTGCCATCTCAGATTCCTCCCCCACAGAAAATATTTCAGAGGTTTAGGACCATTTATGATTTTTTACACTACTGCTTTTCTATTCTGTGATGAGGGACCACAGTTAGGAAAAGGAGACGATGCTCGTGGTGTTTATAGACACTCTCTCTTGCTTCTTGGAGGAAACATAAATGTTAGCAGCTTGAGATCTTTATAGCCTATTCTGGAATCCAAATAGGTAATCAGATATTCCTGAAAAAGTGTCAGATATACAAAAAAGACAAATTCACCATCCTGTGACCACACACTTTTCAGCTTCTGGGCCCAATGCATTAATTCTAGGTTAGTTTGGCTGAGTTTTTTCTTTTCAAGTTGATGAAAAGCCCTACAGAATTGAACATACATCTTTGGTCTTTCAGGTCATCTAAGGTAGTGCCACTTGAATGTGGAGCTAAAGGATCTTTCAGTATACCTCATACTTTGGCCATTCTGTAAGTAAAAATGTTTTTTTGAAGGTACTTACTTTTATTTCATTTTCAGGGAGTATCTCTGCAGTTACTTGCCATGGAAAGAAGAAGGTAGGTTTAAAAAACTATTATTTAAACAACTTAAATAAGTGTTACAGCAAATATACAGCATGCAGGATAAATGCTTGTTACATTTGGATTTATATAAAGGCGCTTTGGTACTTAGATTCAAAGGAGCTTTCAATATTTCAAAGCAGACTTTGTGAAATAGAGCCTGAGGGAAAGCAGTAATACCATTAACAGGTTTTATTCAGTCAAAAATATCAGATTTTTTTGTTCTCATTTTACAAGACTAATTAGTTTGGATTGCAGTTTGAATTATTCTAAATAAATTCTTACAAGCATAAGATTCAGTATAAGTTTTCAGATATTTAGAGAAAGACTGGATCTTATGAGATACTCTGTGAGCAGGATACAGGATGCACTTTATCACAGAAATACTTAAATGGAAAATGAGAAACTTAGGATAACACTACACTGTCACAGAATGACAGAATGTTGCATTTATTTATTCAAGAGCTCTGAAGAATGAAGAGTATAGCTTAAGATGGTATTTGTCCAAAGATACTGTTTTTAGTGCCTGTTGTGTTAACCTAAACATTCTCATGCTTTTTCCAAATCTTTGCTATCTATCAAATGTCTACCTATCTTCAACAAATTGAAAGTCAGTTAGAGGAAGTCTGCATTTACTTCCTCTTTTACCACCCAGGTTACCTGGCTGGAAAATAATACTGTGGAAGTCTTTTTAAAAAATTTAAAATTTTAGCTTAGGATGGTCATTTGGCAAGGCAGAGAAAAACTGCTGAAAGATAAACTGCTCGGGTGTTGTTTGCTTGTTTGTTTATTTTAATAAACACATTCAAAATCTAGTAGTACCCATACTGACTCAGAGTGGGTCGTGAGAGATAATCACTGTTCGAGATCCTATGTGACTCTGTCTTTGAAAATATTTACATTCCTCCCGGGTTTTCATCTGAGCAATCTTTTGTGGTAAAAATTATCTTTAGATATGTATATCTGTATTTAGAAATCAATTTTATATGGATGTATATTTAATGCATATGTCAATAACCAGAAAAAGTGCATTGAGAAGGGAAGGTGGGAGTTCAGTAGAAATGGTTTTAATCAGGTGTTTTTTTCTGCCCATCATTAAGATTTGTTTTTTCAAATCACTATTACATTCATAGTCAGATCTCTATCTTTATTATACCTTCATTAACCTTTTAAAACTCCTCTCTGTATACAGGAACTTTTCTTTCATTTAATTATCTGTTTAAAATTCACAAATGGTAGCTGCTGCCATTTTGGCTTTTTGACATTTTTCAAATACAGACTGTGAGAAACAGATTTAAGATGCCGGTTTATGTTGCATCCTGATTTTAGCTGAAATACAGATGCTGGAATTCAGTTATACATTGTCATTCAGGAGTTGTTTGAGTTGTGCTTATGTGCTTTGTGGGATCAGCAGACCTCAGCTGAATTACTGTCTTGAATTTTGTTTTTCAACCGTGTATTATTTTCCTTGTTCTGTCATTGTTTCTTCTTTTTAGTACGATCATAACATATCCCAGCTTGAACATTTTATACAGGAATTCTAATTCTTTGCATGCCGATAGGATCACTTGGCTTGCAAGTCATTCAG
The DNA here is from genome assembly GCA_030625065.1 of Alectoris magna. Taxonomy (NCBI): domain Eukaryota; kingdom Metazoa; phylum Chordata; class Aves; order Galliformes; family Phasianidae; genus Alectoris; species Alectoris magna. The sequence continues at coordinate 181,057,838 of CM060560.1, read as the reverse complement.
TTCTCTTATATATCAGTGGATCTATATTTTTCTAAGGCACACTTGTCACTGCTATATAGCAGAGTGCTACCTTGCAGATACAAGACAGCAGTATTTCTTCCACCATGCATTGTTTGATGTATTTCATTCTTTTTCTCTTGATGTCATCAATAGTGTTTTCAGTTGCATTTTCTAGAAAACCAAGTGGAAAGACAGGCACCCATATCAGAATTGGCATAGAATACTTTTGTCACTTTTCCATCATTCAAGCAGTTCTTTCTTTTCTCCTAATCATATTATTAGAACATAATAGCAGTTGCTATGGGAGCTGGAGAACCAAACAGTGGCTGAGGCTCAGTGGCAATACATCTATGCTAAAGGTAACATCTGGTCTTTGCTCCCTTGAAGGTAAGAGATGCGGTGAGAGGAATTTAAACTACCCTTTCACACACTAGCTTATCCCTCAGTACACAGTACGATTCGCTGCTAGAGAAGAAGTAGTGTTGTCAAATTTATGTGATCACATTTTGAGATTAGGAAGGTAGGAGGCATACTGAGTTCCTGCCATGGTTCCATATCTAAAGTAAGATGGTTAAAAGAATGTGTGGTACTTTTCCTGCATATCTGGATTATTCATTAATGTTACCACCCTGGCTCACAGCCTTCCTTTTTCAAACACATTTTCTGTTATAAGGAGCTCAACCTGACGAAAAAAGTCCTTGTCAAAATCTGCCCTTCATCATTTTTGTCGACTTTCTGCTTATTCCCCAGGTGATGCATGCCTTATAGTCATTCCTTATTATAACACATAAGCACACTGCTTGCCAGAACTCCTGTGAGACAGAACCTTAGTCTTCTTTTACAGGTATCAAATATATCTTTAATAATCTTCTGTAATTCTGATAGTTCAACTCTCTAGGTACAGTTCCTTGAAACTTGTGCTTTAATAGTTCTGAATATCCATTGAAGAATTCTGAAGTTTAACTCCTGTAAAGTCCAATCAAAATTCAGAAAATAAGCTGTTTATTTTTATCTGTCAAACTGGTAAACGTTTCTTCGGTGCATTTGTTTCTTTGCCTCTTGAAAGTCTCTTTTTGGCATGATAGTAACACTGGAATGCATATAAATGTGAGCTAAGCTATCCAAAATAATGCTTTGTTGGCATGCTACAGTCTTTTTGAATCGTAATTTCTGCAGTACATGGTGTCAGTTGACAACCTCATCATTATAAGCAGTCTTTTATGTTATACTTAAAAGTTTTCAGTCTTCATGTCATACTGATTATTTTTGCTTTTAGACAAAAGGGTCTAATTTTGTAGGAAAATAACTGACAGTTTAATAATATTTTGCATTTCTACAGTACCATTCTAAGAATTGCTCAATACCCTACACGTATTAATGAATTAAGCTTTCCAGTAACCTTATGAGAAAGTGTTATTATCATTATACAGACATGGAAACAGTGGCATAGAAAAGATAAAAGCCTTATAAGTTCAAACAGCTTATTTGAATCAAGAGAGGGAACAAAGCCCATACTCTTAGTCTTTCGTTCTGATTATTAGGTCATGACTTTTCAGCCATTACGTTACCCTGTAAAAATAGGACATAAGAACATTTACTGATTCATTATATTGGAAACTGAAAGAAGCGAGAGCAAGGATAAATAAAATATTCCTGTTTTCACTGGAAAAAGGGAAGCTTAACTCCTTTTCTGTACCTTCCTGGCTTGATAAGCAGTATTTTCCCATGTTTCTCATATCACTAACAAATAAAGGTCTATCCTTGTCTAGTAACTTATGTCCTTGTCCCTAATAGTGGTCAATTAAGAAGTCAGTGGAAAAAAAAGGGGAGTGAGGGGAAAACTAAAAAAATCTTCGGTTCTGTAATTCTGTAAAAGCAAGGGACAATCACATGTATGTATTTTATTATTTTCTTTCCACTTACCTTTATTTTTTCACTTACTGAAAATAATAGGTTGAATGGGAAGCATTTCAGAAAAGCTTAAATACTTAAGATACCTTTTGAATGCTTTGAGTTTTTTAAATGTAATTGACAGACTGTGGGAAACTTCATGAGATGACCATCCATCCCACAGCTGCATACAGCCTTTTCAGTGTGCCAGTGGTGCAAAGGGACAAGGTTCATCCCACCTAAATTCAGGTGCATTTTTGAAAGCCCCAAGGTATGATCTTAGTCTCTTTAAGCATCAATAATTTAAAACTCAAACTCTTTACTACCAATAGAAAGAAATAAGAATCCTCAAAGAGAAGTTTTGATTTGTGCTGACTTACTTTCTTTATTTGAAAGATAGAGTCTCTCTCCGTTAGTGACAGAAGAAATTTGGTTGGCCATGTTCCTTATTTAGGACAATCACTGAAATACATTAAATTGGAGAGGTTACAGCAGGGTTTTAGCACAGAGAAGTCAATGAATAAGCAAGCAAAACTTTGAAGTATGTACGGTGATGACCAAGCTGGAGGTGATCTTTCCACATTGGAAAAAAAGCGTGACAGTATATTAGTGCAGGTATGTAGCACCTCTCTGCTCGAAAACCTTGTATTTCATGAACACAAGTATAAGTTGACGAAAGAGCATACTTCCCCATTGTTTTCCTATACATGCAGGATAACTGTAGGAGGAGATAACTAGCTGAATTGCCTCAGGCTCGTAATTTTTCTTTTTTAACCCTGATGTGTAAGATGAAGCAAAATCAGTACTGCAGAAGAACATGAAATCATGCAGGAATCAACAAATGAGTAAATCACGAAGTGAGAAAAATCGCGTGGTAGCACTGCTTCTGTAAAACTGCTAGCACACTGATAAATTAGATTTCTGGATTACAGTAGTGACTCAAAGAAAATTCATAAACACTGGTGTTTACTTTCATTCTAAGCTGTCACTCTACAATCTCACATTGGTATTTTTATAGTTATGTTTTCAAACAGAAAGAGCACTGTTTTCCTGTGTAATAATTTACTATGAACCTAAAGTACAATTATAATTGCATACAATCTTTGAGGACTGTGTAATCAAAAACTGTCAGCCTGTAAAAATCGTTTAGATTCGTAAGATACAAACTCTCTATTTTGTATCTTATTAAAAAAAAAAAAAAAAAAAAAGGAAAAATTCAGTCTGCCTTCAATGCCACACCTAGACCTTCATATTAGTAGCTCTTTGCAGTTCAGTAGATGTGCACATGTCATTGATTGAAATACCACAGATATTTCAATCTGGAATGAGGCAAAATGGAATCTCCTTGTTTATTTGATGAAAACTACTTGCTTTGCTTTGAGATAAGCAGCCAGTACTTAATGAAACTGTTTAGCCAGTTTTGGCTGAAGAGGATATATGAGACTAAGAAGTCAAGAGCTGTGCTAATTGTATGACTTTAAAATAAATAAATCAGAATTGATTTCCTAGAGGTTTTTCTTAGAGGCACTTGGAAATCTTATGGAACCTAAATATGTTTTTACATGAAAGAGCAATTACATTATTACATGCTCTTTTACATAAAAGAACAATTCAGTGTGTGGCCCCTCCCCTCCATCCCCTCCCTTTCCCTCCCCTCTCCTCCTGTTCCTTCCCTTCCCTTCCCTTCCCTTCCCTCCCCTCCTGGGAGTCTTGAATGCAGTCTTGGTAGGACTGCAAAGTGTTAATATGCTCGTGGGTGGAAAGGTACTGCATGTGCTGCATGCAGTGACATGACATTCATGAGACTGACTGCCAAGTGCAGCACTTGGGTCGTAACAACCCCATACAGCAGTATAGGCTTGAGGAAGATTGGTTGAAAAGTTACCTGGCAGAAAAGGACCTGAAGATCCTGGCTGAATGTGAGCCAGCAGTGTGCTCAGGTGACCAAGGAGGCCAACTACATCCTCCTTTGCATCAAAAATAGTGTGACCAGCAGGAATAAGAAAGTGTCTGTGCCCCTGTGTGCAGCACTGTTAAGAGTTCTATATTCTGTTTCGAGGACCTAAATACAGGAAGGATTTGAGTTGCTCGAGAGTGTACAGGGAAGAGCAATGAAGCTGGTGAGTGGCAAGACAGTGGAACAGACAGCCAATGGAAGTGGTGCATTTGTCATCCCTGGAGATATTTCAGAAGCATGTATGAGGCATTTAGGGTTTAGTGATAGACTTTGTGATGATTGGGCTTAATCTTGTGGCTTTTTACTGTCATAAATGATTCTGTGATTCGAAGTTAGAGCGGGGGTGTCGGAAACTCATCTAACTTTCAAGCCTCCTCTAGACCAATAGTTTAGTATGATTGTAAAAACTAAACAGAAAACAATGATTTTTTTTTCTCTTTTTTTTTTTTTTTTTTTTTTTTTCCAAGTCTTCCATGCCTTTCATATTCTTACTTTGGGAATAGCTGAGTTTGAGGAGGTTAACATTAAGACACCAAGCCTGAGATGAAAAAAATGTATTTGAGGACCAGGTAGTAAGGAGATGAGAAGGAAATAGCTGTGTGTGATATGCAGGTAGTGGGTAGGAGAGGCTGGAGGAGATTGTGTCTAGATTAAGGGTTGTCAGAAGACAAAGTCCAAAGAACAGTATAAGGTGTTGGAAGTAATAGGAAAGAGATCTTCAATAGAGATTTTTTGAGGTTAATGAGGAAAGGAAAGGGGTTGAGGACAAAGCAGAGAAAAAAATGATAAATGGCCTCAATTATCTCCTTTAAAAATTCACTGAGATTCTTGACAGAGATGGAAAGAAAAGCTAAAAGTGCAGAACAGCTCTTACAGGCCTGTGTCTCTGAAAAAGAAAAGCTTTAATAGCTGTAAGTAACATTTATTATCTCAATTTTTAGTGGTGTTCTTAACGTACAATCAGTGATTCCACAGTTATATCAGGTTGGCCTAACAGTCAATGCTGTAGATGAAAGGTGAGTACTCATTACTTTGCTTTTTAAAAACTCTTTCCAAGTGAGCTGCTTTTGATCAAAGACACATAATTAAAGAATTAAGCAAGTTTACCTCTAATAGACTGCCTGCAGTTCTATGCTGCATTTTTACCAAGCAATAGTCTACTTTACATGATTGTCTATTATACTCATTAGGAAACTAAGCAAGCTGATTGTGTTTCTCTGAGAGGAAAGTAAATGAAAGCTAGAAAAGGTGTGTAATGCTTTAATGAGATGAGTATGGTGCTTGCTCACAGCCTGCTTGTTTTCATTTAGCACATGCATCAACTTGTAAATTATCTTCAGCTTTCGAGTGGTGTAAAGATCTTTTGCCATTTTGGTTGTGCTTTAGTGGTTGGTAAGTCAAGGAGATGGCTGGTGTTCTGGAAGAGGCTGCATTCTTCCTGACAACAAAAGTAACAGTGATTAGTTCAACTTAGTTAAGGCTCTGTGCTGTAACCCAGCTTGATATCACAAAAGCAACTGGTTTCTATGGGTCTTCCCCCCCCCCCCCCCCCTTCTTTTTTCTCCCCTCTGTCTCTTCTGGAATGCTTTCTGAGCAAATTCTTTGCTTGTGGAGGAATGTCACATTCTCTTGTACTGGTTGATAAATATTTATGCCTGAGAACAGCATAAAGCTCTCTTCTGGATGCTTTCCCATTTTACAGTGTGCTGGCTTTTGGCCTGATCTCTGTATTTAGAAAACAGTGTGTACCTGCATGCTTTCTTGACTCAATTTCCTATTCCTAATGGGTCTGCAGCCAGTACTGCGTGTGAACCAGAGTGCGGGTTGCAATATCGTCAATGAATTGTCAGAATACTTAAATAAAGATGAAAAATAAGTGGCTCCTTTTTTAGGTATGCAATTGCATTTTAAGGAGAAATTTATAGATATGCTTGGAAAAAAAGGTATAGTACACAAAACATTTTTTGAAAAATTTTTGAACTGTTTTGATACTCTGATGAAAACAAAACAATATGAAATGAAATTAGATCAAAACTTGTAAGTCTTATGGCTATATTAATTCAGTCTTATTTCACAATTAATTTTTTCTCCTATCCCTTTTCTGAAATGTATTGCTGAGATTTACTTCTTAGATTCTCATGTTAAACTTTGTATACATCCATTGAAAAATATGTTCATTATTAAAGAAATTGTTCTACCACTAATAGAATGCTGATGCTGTCCACAAATTCAACTAAACAAGCTAACTTTTTTTTCCTGTTTAAAAGAAATAACAGTCTATTCAGAATATCCTTTGTGATTTCTGTCCCCATTAAGGAACCTTTAGCAGTTACTTTCTCCTAGAAAAATGTGAGCCCTCATGGGGTATACATACATGTTATGTCATAGGATGAACAGGCAATTGTGAGAAAGATGTCAACTGGATGCTACTCTGCATCTACCTGAAAGCTAAGTATATCTCTTCTTGAAACTAGTAGATCTATAGGCCATGCCTGATGTCTCCACTTTTGTATATTGTATTTGCTTTTGAGGTACGTGACTGGAAAGCTTATCTAAAATGCTAGACAGGTACTGATGTCTTTTGTTGCAAGGGCAAAGAGCATTTCTAGGTCTTCACAAGTCAGGAAAAATTGGCCCAGGATCTCTCCAAATTTTAGACCAGTGTTTGATGTCAACCAACTCAGCTGTAGGGTGGAAGTGTCTCACCGCCTTCATGGCTGCATGAACTGCATTTCAACATCTTCATACGGGGAAGAGCCAAAACTATGTACTGTGTGCTTAACAGAGCTGCTTTAAGGATTTACTCTGAAAGCATCTCATGGATAGCTCTTGATGTGTACCCATGTCTACTCCTAATGTCTGCTACCTTAACATTCCTCAGGTCTGCTCTGCTGTGGGACAGTGTTGGGCAGGGTATGCAGCTTGGTACCGTGGCAAGCTGCAACCTAGCTCTCAAAGCTTGGCCAGTTCACTTTTACTGTCACAGAGTTTGCATTACCCCCAAAATCTTTATATCAACAGACTGGCCACATGCTGCACTCTCGGCATGGTGAGCAGATGTGAATTGCTTATGAACTGTATGTGGTTACCTGCTTGTCATCTCAACACAGTGCTGATCACTTACAGTACTGTGAGAACTCAGTGATGCTATTGCACACTGCTAATGAGCAATGTATACTCTGTGTATGTATATTCACGTAAACACACATATTTAAATCTACAAATAATATACAAAATTTGGACTTTAGTTAAGAGTTATCAGCTTTCATTTTTACATAGAATATGCAGCGTGGCCAAGTAAAAACTTCGGCAGGAATCTCAGAATCAGCATTCAGATTTGAATTAAACATTATCTGAATAGTTACCTCAATGGAATTATTTTATATATTGATATATTCCTTGTTATTTTCAAATGAATGAGAAATGGAAATTGTTTTGCTTAATTTTTGCATATAGCCATTCCTAATTGTGGGAGTGATTTTATTGAGATGAGTGGTTAAGGTTTGGGTGAACTTCCAATTGTGTTGCTTCTGTTGTTTTTCTGGGAAACATGATTGCTAAGATTCATTCATTTTGGAAGGGCAGGTTAGTACGGCAAGAAGCATGTCAGTGTATGCTGTAGCAAAATATGTTTGCAAAGGAAAAAAAAAAAAAAAAAGGATTAATTTAGAAAAAAAAAAAAAAAGAAGAAAGGGATTTAGGCTTGAAATATGCAAAACAGCGGGAATTGGAAATACTTTAATATTATTGGACCGATTATTATTTTCTCACAGTTCCATTTTTCTCTCTTTCTGATGAAAAAGCAGGGTTGATCTATTTGGTTTTTGCAGACTATGGCTATGTGTTTCAGTGACTCAATTAAAATTTGCCTCATGCAAATTGTTCCAGTAGCAGATGTGCCTGCCAAGCTGGGCAGAGAAAATGTGCGGCGAGGTCACAAAGAAGATGGTTTTTCATTATGCTCTGCCAAAATCTTAGCTGATCATCACTGAGCATGTCCAGATGTAAAATTTCAATTGCTATCTATTTTATTTTTGTATTATGTTTTTCATTTCCTGCATTCCCATCTCTACTGATGGGTGAAATCAGTTCTTCCCCTGTCAGCCAAGCAAAGTATCAAGTTGCCGTCTCTTTCTGACTTTGGCATTTTTTTATTTCTTTCCCCCCAGGGTGGATGCATTGTGTATGTGTTTTTAAATCAGGACAGTGTCTCCTATCAGACATGCTGATACCAAGGGGTTAAAAGAGATATAAACATGATGCGTTGCAGTCTGCACATAATGTGATGTGGTTGCTTCACTGTAAAGCTCCACTAATCACATGTTTCCAGCCCTCCCATCACTTTGTATGGGCATGTCAAATTAGTGAGTTTCAGGAAGACATTTCTGATTTCTGTTTAAATTACTTTTGGGCTGAGAATGAGCTCTGAAAGTTTAAACTGAAGCTGACTTTTTAGAAGTCATTAAAATCTGGAAACACGTGGAAATGTTTTAGTAATTTTAAAGGGTCAGTGACGGCTTCAAAAATCGTTGCTGCTTGAAAAATGAATAACGAGAGATCACCTATGAGTATGGTAACTGCAAATGATCTGAGGAAGAAAAAAAAGTCATTTTTCAGTTTCTTGACTTTCAGGACATATTGGTATATTGTACAAAATCTTTTTTTTTTCCTTCTGTTGGAATTTAATTCTCTGAAATAAACATAAAAAATAAATATAAACAAAAATATAACACCATGTGCTTGCAGAGTTGGTAGAAGTACTGCAAGTATCTCCTGTATTTTTAAACCACTTTCAAAGTTTATTTTAAGTAAAAATTCTTATGTGAAAAGAATTTCACAGAGGAAATTTTATTATTATTTCATGATATTAAATCCTTTTTGTAGGAACTCTAAGTTCTGATATACAGAGCTTTTGATAGAGCCCCCAGATTTTTTATATACTGTAACGTCTCTGAAAGGAAAATAAATAGGATTTGAGACATTGAAAACCCTGCCTCCTTGTATTAGGAAAGACATTTTTCATCTTTAGATTTTATGGCCATATGAGCTAATTAAGGCTGTAATATGAAATAAATCCATGACAGTGCAGATGTTTTAGTTGCAAGAGCAATAGCTTGAGTGATTTCCTGTAGGTTTTTAGAAGAATAAATATGAATCTCGGTCATTGGTCATGCACTCATTTATACTGGCATAATGTATTACCAGAGGAAAAAAAATGCAAATAAGCAGAGAAACAAGCCTATATATTTCCCGACTTTTGTTCTATTGTTTGTTTTTTTCAGATCACTTAAGATTGATAGATTTTCCCTTCTTTCATGGCTGAAGTGCATTTCATCTTAATTGAATAACTATCCATTGAATAGAAAAAGTATCTTTGGTAGACTTTTTCTAGATACCTTGCTGTTAAATAGAGAACAGGCTTTTTGTATCTGTCATAGAAAGAGAAAGGCTCTGTGTTTCTGATATATCTTCATCCTGGTCTATTATTTCTTCATTAACTTGTTAAAAGAGAGAAAACACCTATAAGGTTTTTTTTTTTTTTCCTTTTTTTCTATTTTTTCCTTTTTTTTTTTTTTTTTAAATGTCCTCAGGCATCCATGCACAAAATGAGCATGAGCCAAAAGGGAAAAGAGGGGGAATGAATAGACTAAAGGGAACACGAACACGGGGAAATGAGAAAGTCATAAAAGCCAGGAAAAGAATATCAGTATTTTTGTATTTCATCCATGCTCTCAAAATCAGGAATGACCTTTATGGAAGCTGAAATGAGTAGGCATCTTAAACAAGGTTCATTTAAGGAAAAATGGGCAGTTAATAAAACACGGTAGCAGTGACTATGCAATAACTCCTCAGGGACTTCTGATGAAGTCAAGCAAGATAATTTTGTATTATATAAAGAATATCAGATCAAATCTTTTGGGTCAAATATCTTACAACTCTTATTAAGTATTTTTTCCTATATGATTGTGGGATGCATGACTGATCACCTTTCTTAACTTACAGCAGGCTAGAACTCAGATGGTTTTAAGAAAAGCCCTTAAGGCTATGGAGCTGTTTCTGTTTGACAGTCATGGGCTGGATTCCCTCATTTATATTTAACTGTAATCATCAGCTCTGAGAGGAGTTTCTAATTTTAAACACATATGGTGCTTTCCCCCTTCCTTTTGTCCTCAGGAAAGCTGTAATTTGCCTGGGTGCATCTCTGATTTAGCTGCCAATACACTTGAGCCCCAGAATGGGCATCACATACGAAAACTGCACTTCTAAAAACTGTTACCTATTTGTGTTAATTTGTTGTTATGTGTTGTTTTTTTCCTTCCCCTTCCCCCCCCCCCCCCCCCCCCAGCCCACCCCCTCGCTTTTTTTTCTTTTTAAAGGTAATTTTTTACCCAGATCTTCAATACCATCCAAGCCGTATTGTTCTGTTGTCATCCCTATGGGATTAAGAAAACATCATTTTTGTATGAGTATTATGTTGCCTAAATAGCTCTCAGATTTATCTTAAAATTTAAATAATCAATGTCAGAACAACAAAATAGAAATGTAGTGAAATATTATTTCTCGAACTGATAGATACCTAAGTAAATCTGTCTTTTTCAGCTATATATGATGTACAGGAATTTATTTTAAAAAGTCATTTTTGCTCAGGAATCTTTTATCCAAACTTTGGTCACACACCCACTTCTCAAGTAATTGCCCACAAATCAGCTAAAGGTCATGTATAAATAAAACTTTCCTGCAAAATTATAACATTTGCTTAGATGTCTGTAAATTTAAACATCAAAAAGCTTTGTAAACTGTCTGCCTTTGCTCTTAGTACAATACTAACCCCAGAGGGAGGGAAGAGTGAAGGGCAACAGAGTTTGTTCGTGTTTGTACAGATTGTTATCCTTTTAAAAAAGGCCAACGCAAAACATGCAAATCCATATGTTTGGATTTGCTGCTGCCATATTAATTATACATCTGCTCATAGTGTAACATGGTGCAAAACAATCTCAGATATAAAAAAGGAATTTCAGGACAGACGTCTTTAGTTAGAAATCCCAAATCCAAAGATGTCTTCTCTGGGAGCTTCTTTTGCTTAGTAGTCAGTAAGAAACATCACAGAGAAACCATTTCCCTAACATTAATTCTTCCACTGTCTCTAACTGTGTTTGTCAAACTGCCAACCTGATAATCAGAAAGAGTTTTTTCAGCTTTTTGAAATAAGTTCTTGTATTGACTTTTGACAACCATTTTGTGGTGAGAATGATTTCATGATAAATCTACCAAAGTACCTAAGTCTTGCAATATTCAGTGTTTTGATAAATCTACCTAAAGTTTGATATCTTTGGTACCTTGAAGCCCACTCTGTAGTGTCAGCAAATCCTATAGTGACAGTTTTGGTCAAATGTTATGTAATTTAGATTATTTTGAACAAACAGAATTAGGGTTATGTTCAGTTACATCATGATAGGCATGTAACATACCTGTGATGCCCAACAGTGTCAAAAATGTTAGCCTGCCTGAGAACCGCCTGAGGATGGCAGTTATGGCATCAGACTTCTTGAATCACCAGTTGGAGGTCAGACAACGTAAAAGCAATTCAAAGTGCACCAGGTACCTGTGTATGTGGGGGTGCTGGTTCCATGCTGATGGCTAGCTAAACTCCACCCCGTCACAGTCTCACTCCCCCTCCTCAAAGTAACACTGAGAGAAAATACAGTGTAAAAAAGAGCTCAAGGGTTGAGATAAGGACTAGGAAATCACTTGCCAATTACTGTCACAGGCAGAACAGAATCAGTGTAGAGAGATTAATGTAATTTATTGCCTATTACTAACAGTCTAAAGCAGTAAGAAACTAAAAGCAAAAACCAAATTAAAAACATCTTTATCCACCTTCCCACCTCCTCCTCACAAGGGAGGGAAGGGGAATGGGGGTGGCAGTCAGTCCATAAAGCTTTGTCTCTTCTGTTCCTTCGTGATCACTCTCTCCCTCTCTTCTAGTGGGATGCCATCCTTCCCGAACTGATCCTACATAGGCTTCCCACATGCACTTCAATCACTGCTCCAACATGGCTCCATACCATGGGGCCTGTCCTTCAGGAGCGCACTACTCCAGCACAGGTCTCCATGAGCAGCAGCTCCCCCAGCCCTCCTCCCCACCACAGGCTGCTCCCCATGGGCTGCAGCTCCAGCTCCAGCCCAGCCCTGCTCCTGCAGGTGCTCTCCACAGGCTGTACCTCCTTCATGCCACACCCACTGCTGCACAATGGGCTCCTCCATGGCTGCACGTGGAGATCTGCTCCTTATGGTGCCCACGTGCTGAAGGGGCATGACCTGCTCCTCTGTGGGCCTCTCCTGGGCTGCAGGGTGCTTCTGCTCCATGCCTGGAGCAACTGACTTCGGTGGCTACAGGGCTGTTTCTCTGTACATTTTTTCATTCGTCTCAATCAGCTGTGGTTGCACAGCAGTTTTTTCCCTTTCTTAAAGCTCCTCTCCCAGAGACACAACCAGCGCTGTTCATGGCTCAGCTCTGCCCAGTGGTGAGTCCGTTTTGGAGCAGCTGAAACAGGCTGATCTGATACGGGGCAGCTGCTGGGCTCTGCTCACTAAGAGCAGCTCATGGGTCCTCCTGCTTCCAAAACCTTGCCACATATTCCTAATAGAGTGTGAGCAAATAAATAGAAGTCTAGACATCATAGATATCTAAATTTGTCCTGGAGTTTAAGTAAGTCAACCCCAAATCTGCATAAATATGAATGGGAGTGAGGTGTCCACTTCTTCTGCTTATGGTTGGGAACTTCAATGTCTGTTTTTATTACAGTCGAGTAGTTAGCACTTAAAATCTTAAAATAAGCACTCACTTCCTTATCTTCATATTATGTTGGAGCCCTATACTTACTTAAGTTCTACATTGATGGTCTAATGCACGTTTTGTAACCTTGTGTGGCTGGATTAGAAGCAGCACTTTGAACTCCCACCTCCTATGCTGCAGAGAATTTCTCAGTCTTCAGACAGACTATTTTGGAGTAAGCTTGTCCTGGTCCTTTCTGCTGTAGGTGTTCCACTTGGTAACAAGAAAAAAATATGTTATTCAAATAGAGAAGGCTTCAGAGAAGAGGCAGATGTATGTATGTATGTCTTACAGTTGAAAGCTAAAGCAGTTACAATCCAGGTCTCTCTACATGTTGTGTGAGAACTTGAAAGTAGTGATCCCACTTTTGTTTTAACTGTCCCTTCCACAGTCTCCTTGGTTGTTATCTATTTGCTAACTAACAAGTTCACACATGCTTCATTCCTGCTGCCAAATCTTTTCCAGTGTGTATGTTTAATATAGATTTATTTGAGTGTAAAAACATCAGAAGTGAAAAATAAATGAACTGGCTGATCTGCTGGGACTTGATCACCAGATGTCTTTGGTGTGTTGAAATTTAGTTGTAGGCATGTTATTCTGGCAAAGGTGTTGGCTTCTCTAGGGCCTGAGGTGATTTATGAGATTAGGGAACAATTTAAAAAGAGTTCTCAGCATCTCTTTCAGACATGGGCAATCTTGTGGATTTATACCTAACTCTGCAAAAGTAGATGTACAAATTATTCTGAAGCCTCCATTTCTGCACTGTCTTCCAAGTCTCAATATAGTTAAGCAAATAAATGAGGTAACTATCTGAGTGTCTGTGAGAGCCAAGTCTTTACACCCTGAAAAATTGCACTCAGCTACAAGAGTCCTGAAAAATAATCAGAATTAAGAAGTACAGATACTCAACAGAATTGGGCCACCTAAATTAAGTATAGTTCCTAGTTAGGTAATTAGCTAATTATGTTTAGATTGCTCCACTTACAAAACATTCTTCTGATAGATTCTTTATCTATGGTTTCCCCATCAGCAAAAATAATATGCTGGTTTACTGTCCTTCAGAAAATATTTAATTAATTTGGTCATTTACAGAGATATATGATTGTATATCCTAATACGGTAGCAAAGCTCCTATGTATAGAAACGTGAAGAAAAGCTTAAATGGCTGTACCAAATGTCCTTGAGGTCTTTTCACTGATCAAAGTGTTACTTGTATTTGTTAGTGAAGAGAATTCACAACATACATCATTAAACCTCATCATCTGTCTAACCAAAGAAATCATTTAAGCAGACAGAAAGTCTTCAGCTTCCTCATTGTTACTAGGGGCAATTTTTATTGGAACTATCATAGAGTATCCAGATGCCTGAGAAATTCATTTTGCTGTCAAACAGCATGTGTAAGTGAAGTAGCATTTTCTTGTAAAGATTACTGCAAATTGATATAAATTGAGGTCTGCTTTCTGAGAAGAATGAAGTTAATCGAAGTGAGATTAAAGCTATAGGTTCCTTTCATTTACTAGAGGTGCTTCACTGATTTGTTAAATAATGGATTATTTGATGTACTATATGGAGAGTGATGTAGGTCACTTTCAGCATGCAGGGCTGCAGATTTAAAGAAGAAAGAGAATACCAGTGCTCTTTAGTTTACCAAATAGCATGTAAGAATATTTGTAACAAACACATCCCTTCTCCCTTTCCACCAGAGAAAAAAAATACCCAACACCTTATTTGCAGTATTTCAAGGCATGCAGTTCTTTTATATCCTTGCCTTATTTCGTAGTCCTAACATCCCATTAAAAAAATCTCTCAGGAAGATGAGCCTCACATTTTTCATATTACATTGAATTACGTTCCTATTGATGGTTTCACACTTAAAGTGGTAGTCTTTTTTTTTTTTTTCTTTGTGTTTCTACATTTTCAGATGCCATGCAGTTCTGTTTATTTTTCTACTCCTGAAACAAATCCTTTAATGCTTGTAAAGCAAAAAGAAACATGATGTCTAAAGTTGTTAAAAGATGATTAATGTTCATGGAGTTTCTGTTCAAAAATTATCAACTGATAAAGAAGAGGAAGAAGTCAGTTCAGTTCAATGGCTATCAGAAAACAAGAGTGATTTTCTCTCAATTGAAAACATCTGTAGAAGGGTATTTAAATTCTGGTGCCTACATATCTACAGGTGTTTAACCTCCCATTATAGTTGATGGAGATCTAGCATTCCAGCATTTCTTTTAATTGCCCATATGGCATTTCTTGCCATTTGAGATACCTGAGCATTTGAAGTACTGTGATTGGAATAAGAGACTGTTACATGTGAGATAAAACCTCTAAATACCATTCTGTAGCATGAAAGGGAGAATGGGCAGAGTTCTCTGTGCCACAGAAGACGTAGGATACGCATGTGTGAAAAGAGAAGCAAATCTACCCTTTTCAATGGAGTGCAATGAGAAATTCAATTTACCTTATACTAAATGTCTAGTAAGCTGGACTGCTCTGTTGACTAAATATCCACTGATTATGGTAAAGATTTCAACATTATTACCTACTTATGTTCAATAATGGACAGGTACACTCTTGGCTGGGTAAGGAACTGGCCGGAGGGCCAGACCCAGAGAGTGGTGGTGAATGGAGGTAAATCCAGCAGGCAGAGTGGTGTTCTCCAGGGGTCGGTGCTGGGGCCTGACCTCTTCAATATCCATACTGATGACCTGGATGAGGTCATTGAATGCACCCTCAGTAAGTTTGCAGATGACACCAAGTTGTCTGGAAGTGTCCATCTGCCTGGGGGCAGCGAGGCCCTACAGAGGGACCTGGACAGGCTGGACAGCTGGGCTGAAACCAATGAGATGAGGTCCAACAAGACCAAATGCCAGGTCCTGCACTTTGGCTGCAACAAACTACTGCTACCAGGCAACGCTACAGGCTTGGGGCAGAGTAGCTGGAAGACTGTACAGGAAATGGACCTGGGGGTATTGGTTGATGCTCGGCTGAACAAGAGCCAGCAGTGTGCTTACGTGGACAAGAGGGTTAATGGCATCCTGGCTTGAATTAGAAACAGTGTTGCCAGCAGGAACAGGGAAATGATTGTCCCCTTGTACTGAGCACTGGTGAGGCCACACCTTGAGTTCTGCATCCAGTTTTGGGCCCCTCACTGCAAGAAAGACATTGAGGCCCTGGAGCGTGTTCAAAGAAGGGCATCAAAGCTGGTGGGGGGTCTGGAGCACAGCCTTACGAGGCTGAAGGAGCTGGGATTGTTCAGTCAGGAGAAGAGGAGGCTCAGGGGAGACCTTATTGCTCTCTATAATTACCTGAAGGGAGGTTGTAGTGTTGGCCTCTTCTCTTGTGTGACTGGTGATAGGACTAGAGGGAATGGCTTCAAGCTGTGCCAGGGGAGGTTCAGACTGGATGTTAAGAAATAATACTTCTCTGAAAAGTGGTCAGGGCTGGAATGGGCTGCCCGGGGAGGTGGTGGAGTCACCAACCCTGGAGGTGTTCAAGGAACGTTTGGACGTTGTGTTGAGGGACATGGTTTAGTGAAAACGATTGGTGTATGGTGGATGGTTGGACTGGGTGATCCTGTGGGTCTTTTCTAACCTTGGTGACTCTATGATTCTATGATAACCTAATCTTATTTTACTCAGTTTTAAAACATGTAATCTGAAAACTTTTATGTGTTCCAGACTGATTTTGCTAAGTAAATAATATATTTATCACGGGAATGTAGGAATTTGCTTGTACAGTCAACCAGTTCACATTGAAAACAAGCCATTTGCATATGCAGTTCTTCTTTTAGAGGTTGTCAACGGGAACATTCTGAAATGATTTTTTTTTCCACTTATACTGAATGAGAAGTTGAAATACTTGTATTCCAGAATATGTGACTTCTTAAAAAAAAAAATAAAAAAATTAAAGAAATGATTTTGAAAAATTGAATCACAGGTGCCTGTATACATATGTTCATTCAGTTATCTGCTTTAAATTATTCCTAGTATGAACAATTTTTCAGTGTTGATTCTTCTAAGATAGGATTGGAATGAGAAATTGATAAAGTCAAGTTTGAGACTACCACTGTATTTTGTATGTGAAACATAAAGGAACTTTCCTGCACATAAAATGTTAGCGAAAAGCAATTGTCTTGGAAACTGCTCTAGCTTAGGTATGTATTTATGCATATTTCAGATCAGATGGCACAAGAATTACAGAGTAGTTTTATCTCTTACAAAGAGATCGTATGGATTAATTCGTTATACTAATAAGTTATATCCGAGCACATAAAAGTAGTGCAATTTACATAAAGTTTAAAATTGATATATCTGAAGCTGTGCACAATGTATTTCCTTTTTGTTACTATTTCAAACGTTCTTTTTGAAAATCACAGGTAATTACTTCAATTTTGGATGCAGTGTGAGTCTAGCACAGGGTGTTTTATGTCAAAAAAATCAACATTTGGCCCATCTAAATTAATCTACTTTATTCATTATTATTATTATTATTATTTTTTTTTTTCTGAAAAGTAAAGGCTATTTATCAGAGTACCCTTGTAGCTGATTTCAGGCAAAGTGACACTGACTGTAAATGGCCATTTAAATCTATGAATCAGGAAAGCTGGCATAATATGCACTAAGAAATAATGTGTCAGAAAACACTGCTTCTTCACAGTGCTTCTTCATTTGCGGGATCTGAACCATTGCTGCAAGCTTTGTGAAAAAGTGGGCATTTCTTATTTTCCTTAGACTGACTAAGGGTTGATTTTTTTATGTGTGTCTCACTGATGAGTATTCAACACCTGAAAGGATTCCCATTACTAATATCAGATTTGTGTCTGGCTTTGGTCAAGGCCTTAGGTGATAATAAGATGTAATGAGAAATGAGTATTCATTATGAAGCAAACTGGGTTTTGGAATAAAGACTCCATGCTCACCTCAGTGTGAGAACAGTCTTCCGTTCTTTATTCACAGCGGCAGAGTCTTACTGTGCTGTTTCATTACCACATTGTGACACAGTGTTAGGATTCACAGAACATGCCCTAGTTTTCTTTCCCTCTTAAATTGTATAGCAACAGTCATGGTTCACAATAGCTACATCGTCTTGTTTCATCCATTGAAAAAATGTGTTTCTTCCCGGAAATCGTGAGCAAAATCTTTACAAATCCAAAAAAGACAAGGAAGAACAAATCACCTGATTGGATTGCACACAAAGTTATCCATAATTTTCCAATTGTACTGGGGTCTGGATCAAATTTCACATGTATTAAAATTCAAAAACTAGGCTAGAAACTGCTAACTCTCCATATTTGCATGTTGGTGTGCAGGTATTATGTCTTATCAAACATTTCTCATACTGTGTGAGTTCTGCCATGTTTCACAGGGCCGCTTATGTATTCATAACCTGTTTAGAAACTAGGTTGTCAATTCATCCAACAGCCGAGTAATTCTAATCACACACTTGTAGTGTGTGAAAGCAAAGTGCTTTTATTTCTGTGGAGAATTTGGTAGGGCTATAAAGAAATCATTAGTACATAGGCAAATCATGAAGAAAGGGAACATGCTTAGTAACAAGCATATCTTCAGAGAATTTAGCAGACAAACTATTTAAATCACTAAATGAAAGCCATGAGTATTATTATTTTTTAGTTCAAGGCTTGCGTTTTAGTTTTTGTGTGTGCTCTTTTTGTTTGCTTCTTTATTTTATTTTATTTTATTTTATTTTATTTTATTTTATTTTATTACCACCATTGAACATTTTGGATGTAGTCAAAACATCCAAAAGAGTTACAAATTGCGTGTTGAGGAGCACTGAAGTATTAAAAATTGTCGATGGCATAAATGGAGGACATTTTTCTTTCTTAATGCAAGTGACTGTTATTTTTTTTTTTCTTTTCCTAATTTCACTCCTAGATACGTAAGAAACAATTTTTTAAGATATACCAGATCCAATCAGTGATGGGCAGTTATGCATTATGAAAATCTCCAGGTTGAAGATTTTTGCTTTAGGTGTTATAATAATGTGTTTTATTAAAAAAGTAGATTATGGAATATTTCTTGAATATGTGGACTTTGGATTATCAAAATCTGAATTATTTAAATTTGCTTGATGTGAAGAGTATTTTTTTGGACCAATTAGAGTATCCATTTGCTTACCTTACCGCAACCAACAGAATATAAGTAGATTTGCAGTTTTTTTGGAAGAGAGAGGAAATTAGTTGTTCAGGTAGAATGATTTTCATTCTCAGATAGATAGCTCAGATATTCTCAGGTACTATCTGATAGATAGAATTCCACATCAGTGGGAGGAAAGCTGGGGTTAGAGGCTAGCACAGGGTGATGCTTGTTTACTTTTATAATGTAGAGATATGGAGGTAAATTTAAAATCTATCCCATGTGTATATGTCAGTTCAACATTGGGTGGATTTGCCAGTTACTTACAGAGGGATTTTACCTTGCTGTTTGAAAAACTCCTCAATTTTCTTATCTTTCTGAGTTCTGTAATCAGATAAAGGGCTTGAAATATATTGTGGGGACGGAAAGTCTAGATTACCACTGAAACTAATACTGCTTCCACTGCAGACACCTCCTGCTGCTAGTTCTTTATTTTCTTGGCTGTCTGTTTTTGAGCTATTAGTAGTTACTTCAGTATTAGAGGTAGACATGTTAGCATGCCAGAATTATTCAGCTGATTCATCAGTTTTTATGTTGCATTCTTAAAAAAAAAATTGATTATTTATTTATTTTCATTTGGGAGCATATGTTTTTACTTGTAAATACTCATGCAATACTTAACAAGTAGTAGTCCAAGTGTACTTATAATTTTCAAGCATAACTGAGTTTGCAGGGATTAATTTCCTATTTTTCAGCTGATTGTGCTGACAAAGTTGTATGTATGTGCCTGGATTTGACTGATATAATTATGATAACCAGAGGAGCCCTACTATGCATGGATCTCCAGTTTATGTGCTAGATGGACAAAAGCCTGCTGTAACAGTGCTACTGTTTAAAGGATTGAATAGTTTAAATATACAAGTATAGATTACATATACAAGTATATATCTCCTGGCTTAGGCAAGGTTTAAATCTTTGGTTTGGATGACATTTGTGAATATACTGAAGTTATTGCAACTACCAGTGAATATTAAGATAAGTTTTTATAGGATGGAAGACCAAGGGGGAATGGCTGTTACTTGTACATAAACACAGTTTAAGTTCTCCTTCTTATAGTTGTCTGACAAATATTGGAGACGTATATTTTTTCAGTTCTTCACCATTGTTACCAGGTTTCAATAGAGGTCATGAAATACAAAGAAATGGGCCCACCTCTCTTCTGTAGAAACAGCCCTAGAGTGGTATTTCCAGGGAACATGGCCCATTAAGTTTTAACATTATTGCAGTATCTTTGAACTTCTTTCTGTTAATGCTTGTGGTTTCAGTTGCCTGAGTTGGTTTAGCCTTTATTTTTAAGGATAAATGTTAAGGATAAAGGTCCAAATGTTGTAATGGGCAATAGCTTAGAGTTCATTGTATGCATGGAGTTATTGTATCAATAGCATACTTTTCTATCAAAAATTGGGATCAGACAGAAGTTATTCTGATTTAAATGTGAAATATTAAGAGAGTGTTTATTTTTTTTTACTTTCTGAGTTAAATCCATTACCCATTTAAGTGAACCAGCTTTTCATCATTGTCTTCAGAATTATTAAGAGAGTTATTACAAACAGACAGGAAAAAAAAAAAAAAAAAAGAGGAATATAACTGCTCCTGCTTCAGAAAATATTTTGAAATTCATGGAAGCAAGAGTTAAAGTGCATTTCTGATGATGCTTAGAGCATTAATAAGAAGATTGGCATCCCATTGTGATCTTACTATCATTTAATTAGGAATTAGAACTTTTTTTTTTTTTTTTGTCATAAATAACCATCAGAAAAGGTTAAAGGTGATTAGTAAATATCTTTGTAGATGTGTATGTTATTCACTCTAGAATAACTTCCTTTGCAGATAAAAGTATGCCTGGTTTCCTCAAAGGAACATAAATTAGCTAGTGACCTTAACTGTGTGCAGAAGCATTATTTAAGCTTTCAAGTTAATTGTCTGTCTCTGAAAAAGTATTGAGGCTCTATAATCTGTTTACTCTTGATATGATATAGTCTGTTATTTTTTAAGCTGTTGCAAATAGAATCAAGATGCAAATAAGTGTATTACAAAATTGGGGAAAAAAAGAAAGAAAGAAAGAAAGAAAGAAAAGAAACCAATCATATAAAAGGTTGTTTGTAAGCAAATTTTATGTATTATAATCAAAGATAATCAAACATAATCAAAACATAATCAAAGGTTAGAAGCCGGTGCAATAGTTAGGATATGCATAGTCTTGTTTCCAATAGGTAAGTATGATCTCTTTCATTACAGTCTTACTGTTGTGTAAAGTTATAATGAAAATCTCTATTTTAATGTAGCTTAAATGCTAACAGAGGCATTGAGGCACTGTGATTTTCATGAATGAAAGTTCTCAAGAATATTTTTTTTACAAAAAAAAATAGATCTTGTCATTGTTTCGATTTAAGTGTTAAATGAGAACAAAATGAAAAAAAAAAAAAGTTGAATGTCTATGGAGGATTTCTTAAAACTGTTGTAGAACATCACTAAATGTCACTTTTTTGGAATATCCCTATCTATTCTATGTTTTGCTCTTATTATTATTTTTTTTTTTTTTAAAGAACACTATATGCTGGATTTTTGCTCTCTTCTTTTCACCCTACGTTATTCCCTTCCTTAGAAGGCTTCTAAGATCAATGGGGAGTATTCTGGCTTCATTAAACTATGTAAGGAATAAGATATTATTTATTCTAGTGTTGCATAGAATTCTATCACATAATGAATGAAGATTAAAAGAGTAAAATCTTATTTAGTTACTGTAAGGAAAAGGAAAAAAAAAAAAGCTATTCAAATGTGTGTAGTCTGGTAAATGGCCACTTTGATTGGAATGATTTGTCTCTTTAGATAGTACAAAGTACGATTGATACAATATTTTTGGCCATTTTCTAAGACAAACTGATGTCTTAACTACTCAATTGCAGGTAGGAAGAGCTCTCCTTTTTCTCTCACAGGTAGTGGTGAAACTGTACCAGCAAATTAAAAAGCATTTTAGTGGACTTTTAGTGAGAGAAGATATGGATGCAAGTAATGAGCCAACGGTAGAAAGGGCATAAATCATGACTGGTGATTTAGAGCTATTAACATTCTCTGGACATACAGTAAGAACCAATTCTTCCTCAACCTGTCTTTTCCAGGAATCTTTCCCCAAATAAAAAGTAGGTGAACATTGTGGGTCAGGATTTCTGTATCCTGTATTTTCAAAATGTGCATAGATCTAAAACGTCTTTGTTATACAAATGAAAGTTAAATTTGGATCATTAAAAAACAGAGGAAATTCTCAAGGACTCATGTAGGACTAGGTAAAAATTGAGTATGTAAGAAAGTGAGTTCTGACAAAAACTGTGATTTTTCTATCTTATTTTTATTGAACCCCTCCCCAAGACCTTTGATTTTTGCCAAAGGAAGAAAAAATGTCATCTATTTAGTTAAAAGAACACTACCAGAGAATTCTTTCTAGTATACAGCATATTATGTTTGAATTACTAACCATCAGAAGTGGAAATTGAGGTACCTAAATGAATCCTCTGCAGTTAGTTTTTGTAAAATAAACTTTGTGTGTCCTCAAAGGCCTCCAGAGATACAGACTTTGGAGATCTTTGGGCAGTGATCCTGTCTTGATAAGTTAGACAGTGTACAGAATGAGGAGCAGTTCTAGAATTGGCATTTCCACTGCAGTCTATATATTACAGTCTATGTACTGAATAAAGGCCCTAAATATTAGAGTGAGTTATTCTATAAAACAAGGCGGCAGCAGCACTTTTACTTATTAAGTAATTGGAGTTTTGATCTAAGAAGTGGGACAGAGCTGAAGTCTGCTTCAGCTTGGTAAGTTTTTAGTTGACATCAGAAGAGGAGGTACAATTCACTACTTTCTAGGTCATTGTGGTATATGGTAAAAACATGCACTGTTGTACCCTGTGAAGCTCAGACACTGCGCAGTCATAAATGCAAGAAGGGGTGTAGACAGAAAAGGAGGTTCATAAATCTTATCCATTTGAATAGGAAGGCATTTTTAAGATGTTCAGTTAGGTTTAGAAAGGTACAAACTGCTCTGGGAATGAAGAGCAGAACCTTACATATCTCACGGATCATTCTTCCCATCATTTAATACAAGCAAGGATCATAGGATCAAGATATGATCAGTTATTTTGATCAGTTATCATAGAATCAAGATATGATCAGTTGTTTGCGTCCAGGAGAGGCACAACATAATGCAGAGTGGACTAAAGCATTTTCAGAGCAAATCTCCCAGTCATCATGCTTTAGTTTACACTGGAGAACAGTCTTAGAGGTCACAAGCTAAATTCTTTTTGGATTAAATCGAACTGGAAGATGTGTCCCATGATTGCATCTAATGCAGTCCAGTTGTAAGTGGGGTGTTCAGTGTGTTGAACCAAGATAGGTGTAGTTGGTAGTGAAAACATAAAATGCATATTTGGTTAACATGGATTCTCAGCAGCTGTCTCACATTGCAACCTGGATCCACGTTTTAGTCTGACTGATATATTTTTTTTGATAGTTAGATCCTGTAGGTAATGCCAAGGATCCTAGTCCTAGATGTGTAGGATTGTGTATAACCACTCTATGGGGAGATTCAATGTTTAATTTTTGGTGGGATTCCCCTACGTACAAATCTCTTTGCCGCACAACAAAACATCAGAAATTTTTAACAGTCAGAAATTGTTTTCTAACAAATATGTTTCCTGCTCATTTCAGAATATTTTATGTAGCAGCCACAAATCAGAAAATGGTAAAATTTATTTTGCCTCTTTTGTGAACACTGTAATTCTATATATTTCTATTGCATAAGTTGAGAATGCTCTTAAGAATGCTCCAAATTAAAAAGTATAAAAGCTCTTATGAATATTGTTATTGGAATTTCACTGGTGACCATTTTTAATATAGAGAAACCTTATCTGAGATTTACTAAGAGCCAGTAAATGATAAAAGAAACAAAATTCTAACTTCATTTGTATTATGATTGATAGTTTTGCCAAGTCAAGAAAGCAGTGTCATCAGTGCACCAATAAAATTATAAACATGTGTATTGAGGTCTGCCTTTCATTTGTGAAAATAAAAAGCTTTTCCAAGGATCCAAATCAAAACACTTGCAATCTTTTTAAAATATTAATTTAAAAGATTAAAGTCTAGCTTTGATGTGTCATACCATATTGATGGATTACAGGGGATAAAAATGCCAGTAAAATGACATCTAAGATGCAGGTTTGAAGTGCTGTGCTTTTGCAAGATGCTTGTAAGCCAAGGTTTTTCCCCTTTATTCCTTATGTTTTCACTAGAATTGACAGCTACCAGATGAAATCTATGGCCTGACCCATGTTACATCCACTCTTCACAGGAAGGAGGCTCTATCATTGCTGATCAGTTTGTGTGTTGCATTTTATTATGCAGCACTTTTGTATCTTAATGGAATATATTTTATCAAAAGTCTTGGAGGCTTTATGCGGTATTATTTTATAAAATCTATAAAAGCAGGTAAATGGAGAAAACATCTGCTTCAGAAGGCCATAGAACTCACTGTGGTTTGCTTCTCACTTCTGAGTTCTTGATTTCACAGGTAGTCTTTTTTTGAAATTGATCCTTGCAACAGTGAAAGAAAACAACTCCTGATTTTTATTCTCACTGCAGCTCTTCTGCAGCTGCCTCAGCATGAAGCTAGTACACAACTAAAAGAGCTGTATTTCAAGGCCACTACTTTTTAGCAGACTGATATAGCAAAGCTCCAGTGTAAATGCAAGATGAATTCAAATTACTGGGTTTCTGGGTTTGTTGTTTTTTGTGGTTTTTTTTGGTGGCCCCATATTGTCCCCAAGAAGACATTTTCAATCCACTAATTCATCTAGATAAGCTAGATCAGTAGGGTTAATAGAGCATGTTGCTTCTCACTAAAAAGCTTGCTTTGCTGAAGTGTTGTGTGGCATTTCAGGCAGCCTACTTTGTCCTTAAGCTGTGGTTTGTGAGTGGTAGAACCATGGTTTCGTGAAACTGAAGAGGTCAGCAATGTACAGAGAAAGTCAGAAGGGAAAAAAGTCAGAAAAGCATATTTCATTAGAATGTAGTGAATAGTTAAACAGAAACGTTTCATAGAAATGGTCTAATTTGGCCAAAATATCAAGAACAAATTATACTGGCAAATTGCCAACACAGCTTCTTAGCTGCAGGAAATCTGAGCTTTCTAAGTCTGCAGCCTTCCAAGAGCTGACCTTGTAACCAGGATCTTTTATGCAAATTGCTCCAGGGCTTTAATGACCAATAAATGTGTCCCTTTTAATGGAGCATTTCAGTGTTTGAATTTGGTTGGTTTTTGTAATCAGATTGAAATTAGATTTTGGAATATCCAATTCCCTGGGGAAGTGGAGTGACCTTCTTCGGTGTAGATAAAATGGAGAATGATCTTGTGATACAAGGGAAACACTGTCATTTGCAACAGATGTTAGATTTTTTAGAGGTGTCTTCTTTTATTATCAGTTTATTTGTCCAAGTGCTGATGGGTTTCCCCATAAAACGTGCGCAGTTCAGTTGTTAGGGTGCTGACAGTCAAGTCCCTATTTCATAAAATATTATGCTGGTGAAGTGTAAGCAGCCAAATTAGGACTTTCAGGTGCTTTTACCCTCTCCTCTGAGGTGACTGTATTGTCCACATTGTTTACAGTATCTGCAAGCAAACGCAATAAAATTCAAGTCAGGTTTTACTCTTCTGCAGCTCAATGAAGCTAGCAATAGCGGCAGAGGCACTAGAGCTGGCTTTTGTAAGGCTTTCAGAGTCCCAGATATATCCATTTGTACTCAGTACACGTTTGAGTGGCTGATGCTACAAAAAAGGCCTTGGATGTTTGTTTGTTGTTTTATTTTTTTCAAATGAAAAGGAGATCCTGCAGTACTGGTAGTTGACTGAGGAAGAGCTAGCATAAAAGGTGCATGCAGGTGAGCAGGTATTTCATGCCAAAATCCGATGCCATTTTGTGTCATCTTTTTGTTTACATGCTAAGATACAAGGTTGTGGCACAATGACTATGAATTATAACAGCAGTTCTCTAGACTTGGAACTCTGCTTGAATATCAGCAAGTATATGTAATGGATCTGCTAATGAACCAAAGAGAAGAAGATGCAGGAGAGACTGAAGGTCACCTATAATTACCACTGATTATGACTGTAAATAGATTGTGCAACAAAGGAAATGAGAAAGCCTGGCAAACATCTTTTATACCCAAACCCTCAAACTGTTATCTTGTTTATGCTGTCTCAATTTTATCTGCTCTTTGTCAGAGAGAAATCAGGGGTGATAGCACACATTTATACACTGTCCATGTCTTGAAAAACAGAAACTGATCTTTCTGTATTAGCTTCCTAACCTATTCTGAGGAAAATTATTATTAGAAAAAAAAAGAAAAAAAAAAGTTTAGGAAGGCTGTACTGTTTGGCAAAGGAAGAGAGAGTATGTGCATTTACATGTTTTAACAATGCATAGAAATTTGCTGTGATTTTCAGGATAAAAGCACTGGCAGTTTTATCATTTGTGACATCTATGAATTTAAGACTACAGTGGTATGTTCAGAACTTCAGTGCAGTCTCACAAGTTCCAGATGATCCATCTTTTCCAGCTGCTGGTTAAAGTAAGCAGAATCATGTACTAACAGAAACCAAAAGAACAGTGAACCCCAGGGGACAGGTTCAAGATGTGTGGCGTGATGAAATACGCTGCTGCTTTGAAAAGCATAGATAGGTTTTCCAATTCAGGAATATTTATGTCTATACAGTATTTTCAACATGTTTATTTAATGCACCTGTTTCTTGCTACATTGCATTCTGGTAATTTTAAGGAGAAGAGAATTGTATGGCTCTGATGTAAATAAAGAACTGAACAGAAAGGTTGTCCAGCCTTGGCCTGTGGTTCAGGACCATGTACTACTATCAGGGATAGCAAAAGTAGCAAGAAGAGGAAATATGAACCTTTGCAGAACATTCCATCCCTGGCATAACTGTACCTAAGAAGTATATTTGTGAGAAGCATATTTTATCCTATGTTCAATGATGTATAGAGAATTTTATAGACATGTATATTTCTATCAATGTAAAATTCTTACTTCATATTGTCAGTAACCAAATGAGTAGCACTAGAAAGTGTAGTATTGATAAAGTGTAACATCGTATTATATGGGAACTGTAGTGAGAAGGAACAGTACTTAGGACAAAAAGATGAGCTGGGAAAGGAAAAGAAATCACGTGCCAGAAGGCTGTGGATAAGCTAATAATCCAAGAGAGAGGTGTAGGTCAGAAGTGGTGTGATTACAAGTTATTAAATCAACTTGAAATTTTCATGCTGTAGTTTTTGTTATCAGAAATTATCTAAAATTGAATTCTTACCCATGCTCACACAATTGTATATTGTTCCTGAATGTGATAGAAACAGTCATGTCTGGAGAGATGGGGTCAGGAATGGTCTTCTCTATTCCCTCCTCTGTATCCAGTTAAGCATCCTGGTTTATTTTTGGAATTGCTTCATTAGTTGATATGCAATCACAACACAAAATAAGAAATTTAAAATGGGAGTCATAAGAAACTCGTGGCATGAGATAGATTTGAGACTGCATTGTATCTGCTCAGTCTACTTTTACCAAAGGTTAACTGTATTCCATTTCTCATGGGGAAGCAAGGCAGTGGATTTGCCTCGCATTAGGCTACGCCATAACAGTGGCACATGTGGTTTAAAATGATGGAAGTGCTTATATGTGTTTCCTGTGATAACTTGTTCAGGAAACAGTATCCAAAGAAGATTGTGGTGGTTTGTTTGTTTGTTTGTTTGTTTATTTTGTGGTGGGTTTGTTTTGTTGTTTTTGCTTTTGTTTCAGAGGAGTTATAATCTTCAAAAACAGTCTGAAAGATGTTATACTTCAATTACTTATAATGCATCCCTCCAAACTAAGCTAATGTCTGGTAGGTTCATGTATACATTTGGGACTTTTTCCCTTAAAAAATGAAATGAAAACCCTAAAAAGGATTATATCATTTTCTTGTTATTCCCAATCAGACTGTTAGCTTTCTGAAAATATATTAATGTAATAAGACAAACCAGAGAGTAAGGAGCCATTCCCATAAAAAGGGAAAAGCCATAAATCTAAGCATAGATACAGAACAGTCTAAATTCTGGACATCTGGACTATCAGTATTTTGGGTTTAATTAACATTTCTGCCTCAATTTCCCCATTAAAAAATGAGAAGCAATAAAATGCTTACCTTTATAGTCACAGGAAAGCTCTGTTGGTAATTAGATCCTGTCAGACAGAATTGCTGTAAATTACAGTAATTACTGTTCATTAATTAATTCTGTCAGTTTTATGTTTTATTGTTATGCACTGTCATAGTACTATAGTGTTTAAATTGGATGCATTTAAAATGAGCATTCACATTAAAAAGGAGTGAAAAGGAACCTTTTATTGAAATTAAAAAAAGTTCCAAAGAAATATTTTATTATGATCTAATTTTGGCTATGGGATGCTGAAGCTGAAACATACTACACACTGGTAATTGCATGTATTATTATAATTAAAAATGATAGAAAAAAATATGCATGAGACATTCGGTATTTCAATTGAACTGCTTATTTTAGTGTGGAATTGAGTTTTTAATTGTAGCATTCTCTGTTGAACCAGGTGTATTTCCAGGGGATGTTTTGTGCCAAAGAGAATTAAGGCAGGAAAGTTGACATTTCCCTTGGGAGCAGAAGACTAAATACTAAATCTGTGTCTCCCACTGCAGGAAGTATAGCTTCCATTGGCTCATACAACAGTGAAATCCTGTACATGTTGGTTTATTGTACTAGTAGTAGTTTATTTTAAACTGTTGCTATGTAGTGAAGATAATTAAGCTATTGCTATGCAATAGCAATTTCAGAGAAACTGCGTTCTGATTTTGTTAGTGTTACTGATGTGTGAACATGCAGAGAAAAGGATCTGCTGCTTCCAGTCCTTGGTTAAAGCATGGTTGGCAGAATGTTTGCATTTCAAACCTGTTAGGTGGAAAAGGACTGCTTAAATGGAAAATGGAATAAAGTTGTAAATTAACAGGATAGTAAATGTACTTTGCATAAAGAACAACAAATGTGGCAAGTTCTACAGTAGTGAAGGAAAAAGAAAAAAAAAGAGTTGTATCCATCCTCTGCCTATGGAATATGTGGATAACTTCAATGACACTAGAAAGAAGGAAAGAAAATTGTTATTACCTTACAGAAACACAGCCTCTACCTGCCTAGGAGTTCTGTGATCCACCAAATGAGGAGGAGCCACACCACACCAATTAGTGCCACTATAAGAATTGCATGTAGGCTATTATGCTTTTCTAGACAATGTGTGTCTATATAACTATAAAACTAATAAAAAGAAACAACTGTTCCAGACCCCAAACACAACCTGAAAAAAACTAGCAAACTAAAATATCTTCCTAGGCAAATACTTAGCCAGAGTCAATATTTCTAAGTGCTGCACTTTACAGTATAGGTCTAACAATGAAGGCTGCTTCCTAGAGCAGCATACAAAAACAAATGTTTTGTCGTGTGAACTAAAGGTTAGAAGGCACAAGGGAGCATGTTTATCAGTAATCACAGAATCACAGAATTGTAGAGGTTGGAAGGGACCCCCAGAGGTCATGGAGTCCAACCCCCCTGCCAAAGCAGGCCCCCTAGACCAGGTTGCCCAGGTAGGCATCCAGGTGGGTCTTGAACATCTCCAGAGAGGGAGAATCCACTACCTCCCTGGGCAGCCTGTTCCAGTGCTTCATCACCATTACTGAGAAGAAGTCGCTTTGCATATTGGTGCAGAACTTCCTATGCTCAATTTTATGGCCATTTCCCCTGTCCAGTCACCACAGACCATTACACAGAACCACAGAATCACAGAATGGTCCGGGTTGGAAGGGACTTCAAGGATCATGAATCTCCAAACCCCCTGCCACAGGCAGGGCCACCAACCTCCTCATTTAATCCTAGACCAGGCTGCCCAGGGCCTCATTCAATCTGGCCTTGAACATCCCCTCCACGGTTGGGGCATCCACAACCCCTCTGGGCAGCCTGTTCCAGCACCTCAGCACTCTCATAGTGAAGAACTTCCCCCTGACATCCAGCCTAAATCTTCCCTTCTTCAACTTAAAACCATTTCCCTTTGTCCTGCTGTTATCTACCCTTTCAAAGAGTTGACTCCTCTCCTGTTTATAGGCTCCCTTTAGGTACTGAAAGGCTGCAGTTAGGTCACCCGGCAGTCTTCTTTTCTCCAGGCTGAACAAGCCCAACTCCCTCATCCTGTCTTCATAGCTGAGGTGCACCAGCCCCCTGATCATCTTTGTGGCCCTCCTCTGGACCCTCTCCAACAGCTCTCTGTCTTTCTTGTATTGGGGGCTCCACACCTGGACTCAGTACTCAAGATGGGGCCTCTCAAGGGCAGAGTAGAGAGGGACAATCACTTCCCTGTTCCTGCTGGCCACCCCTCTTCTGATGGAGCCCAGGATACCATTTGCTTTCCAAGCTGCAAGAACACGCTGTATTACTATGATCACCTCTCAACCTTCTTTTCTCAAGGCTGAACAGACCCAGGTAGCTCAGCTTTTCCTCACAGGGGAGATGCTCCAGGCCCTTTATCATTTTTGCGGCCTTCCTCTGGACTCTTTCCAGGATATCCCTGTATTTTTTTGTTCCAGGGAGCCCAAAACTGGATACAGTACTCCAGGTGAGGCCTGACCAGGGCAGCGTTGAAGGGGAGGATCACCTCCCTTGACCTGCTGGCCACGCTCCTTTTAATGCACCCCAGGATCCCATTGGCCTTCTTGGACACCAGGGCACACTGCTGGCTCATGGCCAACCTGTTGTCCACCAGGAAATGCAGGTTCTTCTGCACAGAGCTCCTCTCCAGCAGGTCATGCCCCAACCTATACGGATACTCTCAGTTAATCCTTTGCAGGTGCAAGACTCTATACTTACTTTTGTCAAACTTCATCTGGTTTATCGTTGCTCATCAAGGTCATTGATGAAGATGTTGAACAAGACAGGACCCAGCACCAACCCCTGGGGAGCACTGCTAAATACAGGCCTCCAACCAGACTCTGCACTGCCAATCACTACCCACTGAGCTCAACCAGTCAGCCATTTCTCAACCTACCTCAGAATAATAGAACAATTTATTGTTTAGGTTACAGAATGTACTCACATACTTCCTGTATTTTGTTTAAAAGAGTAGTGCTGGCTAGAAGAGAGCTTGCTCATCTCTGCCTTGTTTTGGACATTATGTAGTTTTTGTGGAAACTGAAGAATCATGGAATCACAGAAAAACAGAGATTGGGAAGTACCACTGGAGGTCAAATGATCTGCCTTCTCAAGCATACTTACCCAGAACTGCTTCCCAAGGCGTTGTCCAGACAGTTTTTGAAATTTTCAAGGGAATATGGGCAACATATGCCAGTGCTCAGTCACCTGCACAGTAAAGAAGATGCCATCTGAGCATCTCCTGTGTTCCAGTTTCTGCCCTTTGCCTTGTGTCCTGTCCTGGAGCACCACTGCCTGACTCCATCTTCTTTGCACCCTTCCTTCAAGTACTTATAGACATTGGTAAGATTACGCTGAACCTCCTTTTTTTTTCCAGGCCCAGCTCTCTCAGCATCTCCTCACAGAAGTACCCCAGTCCCTTCATCATTTTTGTGGCCCTTTAATCGAACTCTTTTCAGTATGTCCATGTATCTTCCATAGTGGGGGTAAAGGGGTGGAGCAGAATTGAACACTGCGCTCCAAATGTGGCTTCACTCAATGCCAAGCAGAGGGAAAGAATCTCTTCCTGCAGCCTCTTGGGAACACTTCTACTGTAGCCCAGGATACTACCACTGGCCCTCTTTGTCTCAAGGACACATTGCTGTTCAAATTGATATCTGCTGTGACCCTCAGGTCCTTTACTACTAAGCTGTTTGTCAGCTGAGTGTCCCCAGCACAAATGGATGCATGGAGTTTTTCCTCCTCATGTGCAGGATTTTGCATTTCACTTTTTGTTCTTCATGTACTATACTTCTCCAGACAGTTGAGGTAAAAATCCAATAAAGTTATCTCACTGAAGGGAGAGCTGGAAAAAAAGGACAGGTCACTGTAAGAACAGTGAGCAAGGATAAATTTATTTACAAGCATCCCAAGTTTCACCCAGCCAGTTGGACTGTGTTTTAAGAGTTATTTTGCTCTGTTTATTATTATTGTTGTTGTTGTTGTTGTTGTTATTATTATTATTATGCTGGTAAAACATATGTTTAGGAAATTAAAGCCAAGTATCATTTGATGCGCTCACACAGAGATGAAGGTAATTCTGCTTCAAGGGTCTGGTTGATTTGGGTCACTTAGGGCAGAAAGTTCCCATAAAGAGCATTGTACTGACTCTCAGATTTCTTTGAAATGGGAGGACTTTCTGTTAAGACTCTCTGTTGATGTTAGTTGTGGCATCATTTCAAATAGGTAGAACAGTGCACATTTGAAGCCTTTTTGGATCTAAGCTCCCGTTAAATTAAAACCAAAGTGAAACTGTGCAGGTCATGGAATCCCAGAGCCACACTGTGACTGTATAATGCTATTGCCTAAACCAAATATCATTTCTTGATTTAATTCTTAGATTGATCAAAAGTTAAGGAATTGATTTGAATCAAGGTAACTGAAGCTATGCAGCTGTAAAATCCTAGTACTGTAAAAACAAATGGTAAATGCATTCTAGAATATTATTTTACTCTTCAGTCCTCTAAAAGGAGCTGTGAATTGGGTGAAACTGATGGACTGCCAGTGTGATTCATAACCAGTAAACAATCTTCAACAGTCAGTGGGGAAAGATGCCTAATAATAATTTAGCTGCCCCAAATGCAATATAACAACATCCGTTTTATTTAAACAGGCATCAGTATTTTATCAATATTCCAGTTTTACTCAGTGATGCAGTAGGTAAATTATAACATTGGGTAGTCCAATTTATTAGGACAATGTTAAGCTTTTTATTCATTTATTTAACAAAATAAGTAAACAAATACATATGAGAAATATAATTTTCTTCAGAGTATCCTGAGTCTTGGCCTTTTCCTTTGTTTCCTTGTTAGTGTTTTGTTTTCCAAACTGGTATGACCCTGTTATACTTGAGATTATGTAGCTCTTCTTAAACAACTTCCCCAGAGCTTTGTTTTGATGTTAGATGAGAGAAATTATTACTTCACTAGTTTAAAAAAGAACTGCATTGCCTAATTTGAAAGTAAAATTATATTGAACAATAATAAAATCAATCCTGTCGGTAATCTGGGATTTTCTCAAAGGTTTAATTTTAGAGACTGCTTGAGAAAAACTGCAGACTGATCTGTTTGAGTCTACGTAAAACAAAATTACTTTTTTTTTTTAATAGAAACTTCTATTTAAAGGAACCTGTTAAGTGAGATGGAAGGTATTTTTATGTGTTTGCATTTGTATTTGTTGCTTTGAATTGTATTGCTTGCATGTGTCACAGCAATGAATGACAAAGAAAATATTTTCCTTTGTGATCATGCAAACAATGTTGTTACATCAAGCAGCTTTCATTTTGTTTTTATCTTAATGATAAATTCACAGAAATGCTACCTCAACTACCAAATAAACACAGAGTATTTCTTCTTGTTTACTTAATAGTTCTAATTATGATGGCATTTTCTATTCCAAAATATTTTTATTGTTCTACAGTTTTGGGGGAAAACAAACAAACAAACAAACAAACAAACAAACAAACTCAGACAAGATAATAATAATTTAATAGTTTATACTTCAGCAGCCAGTAGAGTTGTTTATTTTGGAAGTAGTTCTACCAGAAAACTTCTTTTAGAATTCCCGGATAGAAAACTCTCTTCTATGTTGGTGTAGCGTTTAGTTGGTCTCATAATGTTGGTGTCTCGCTCCAATTTACAGGAGGGAGAGGAGGTTCTTTGATATATGTATACCCGGCGTGAGATTAAGAAACAACGGTTCAAATGTTGGTCCGACCAGTTTATTACAAATCTTAATCAAGGAGATGGGGAAGGGGAGGACGGACACTATTATGATGTAGGGTGATGGGGAAGGGAAGGCAGGCAATAGTAAAGATAGGAAACAGGAGCAAGGAGTCTTTATAGGAAGCAAGAGGGAGATAGTCACCACCATGGATCCAGTGTGGTTTCTAGTTCAGTCATTGATCTTCAGTAGTGGTGGGTCGTCAGGCATTGTTGTTCCGTTGATGATGACAGTGGCCACGGCGACCACAGCGACAATGTCCAATGGTAGTACAATCTTATTTATAAGTCCAAAGTGGTTGAGTCAGCTTTCTTTGGAATCCAAGGTAGTTGAGTCAGCTCTCCTTGGAGTGGCAGCTTCTGGCTCTGAGATCTCAGCAGAAATTCCTTTGTTCCCATCTTCCGGGCCTTGCCAGCAGATAAGAGGGAGCAGGGATGCCCACCTGCATCCTGTTTTTCACAGGACACGATGGTATCATTCCCCAGTTTTCCCATACCAAGCTGGAGCTATTTAGTCACAGGCCAGATCTTCCGACAGTAAACACTCCTGAGCACTCTCTTCCAGAGACAAGCAGCTGTGAAGGAAGGTGGTTTCAAATGTCCACAAAGTGATGTTGATTGTCACAGGGTAGCACCCATCACTTGCCTCCTCCATAAATCAGTGAGAGTCTTATCACAAAAAATACCTCAGGAAGCAAGCTTTGAGCCAGAAAACAAAGAAGGGTTCTCACAGTTGGAAATCCAGGAACAGGTAAAAAGACTTCAAGGAAGTGGAGTGTGAGTTTGGTCATTTTTGCCTGATAATCTAATAGCAGCCTGGGGCAAATAGTGGAATGCACACTTGTTTAAATAATTAATTCCAAGAGGTGAAAAGGTGTGTATTTTTGAAATATGCAATTATTCAAATAGTCATGCTTATATTGTTGTAAGCAGTGTTATTACAACTGTGCAGAGAAATGGTTGGGTTTTTTTTCTGTTTTGTTTTGTTTTGCTTTTTTTCCTGTTTAATGACCAAATTAAAACTCAAAACCAGACAAGCCTGGTAATCTTAGATCTTTTTTACCTGTTAGAAGTTAAACAAAACATGAATTATTTTTGTTAATTATTTTTTTCAGGTATCTGAAGCCAAAGTCATGTCTAAAAAAGCACGAAGGAATATACATATATATTGCATTTCCCCTCTAATTCTGGGACTGTGGACACACTTTTGGGACTGTGTGAAAACTTGGTTCAAATTCCCTTTCAGCATGATTGCAAGTGATGCAGTGGCTATATATTTAACATGTCAAAAGACCACTCAAGTCAGTAGTTATTCTGAGGGGGGCTCTCTTAATCACTTCAGCTGAAATTCCTCCATCTTCTTTAAATTATTAAATTGACATTGAACTTTAAAGAAATATGTGAAAATGATTCTGAAAAGGTGTGGGGTAGCATATGTGCTTCAACCTATACATAAAAATAAGTTAAAATAATGAGTTTTATTCAACTGGAGGATCTTTGGGGCTGGCTTAAATTGCTGTTTTTCAGCAATTTAAGCAGTCTAATTTTTTCAAAAAACAGTTACATTTTTTTTTGTGTATAGGCATCAGTAGTGACATTACGTAGCTACTCTGTAGAGGCTAACATTGGAGACAAACGGGAATAATGTGAAATTAAAAATTACACTGGTACTTCTTAAGTGGAAACAAATGTTATTATTTGCTAGATTTTCTTAAATAACGATAAATTGAGGATCCCATTGGATAGCTGTATTTCTGACAGAAAACTACCCTTTAGACTGTAGTGCCTGATATTATTTGTTTTCAGAAGAAAATGTTTTATCGTGGTGTTGGGGGACAATTCACAGACTAAAGGGAGATAAAAAAATGTCTTAGTTGACCGCAGTAGTTTTTGTGGCTTCAGGTGTCTTGTGCTAGATTGCTTCTTCATGAAACCCCTCTGATGCTACTTGCTGAAGTATATATTT
The DNA here is from genome assembly GCA_030625065.1 of Alectoris magna. Taxonomy (NCBI): domain Eukaryota; kingdom Metazoa; phylum Chordata; class Aves; order Galliformes; family Phasianidae; genus Alectoris; species Alectoris magna. The sequence continues at coordinate 181,022,024 of CM060560.1, read as the reverse complement.
GCATTACTGCTACAAGCCCTTAAAATGACCCCTGTCACTGCATACTGCATAGGAGGACTTTCCGTTGTCCCAGACACTCCGTGATGTCATCTCCATGATTTCAGCAAGCCTTTCCAGAACTTTCCCCCTGCTGGCTCCCTACACACTTCAAGTTCTGCCTGTCCCATCTCAGTGAATACCTGTGCCAGTGCCTCTTGGCAAAGAAGGATGGGCAGCACCAGGCAGGGGGTTGACAGGGCATCTAACATATGAACCAAAGAATTATCATTTCTGTTAGCTTTTCTCCACTGTGTCGTGTAACATCGTTGATCAGTGCTGCTTGCTATCCAAAAGTTGGACAGCAGGCCCAGCTGGCTTCTACTTACTGGGACCAGGAGCCAAGGTTGAGCAGGCACCATGTGCATCTGTTTCCTGTAGCTGCCAAGGAACAAGATGATGCCATGGGAAATAGCAAACATACTGTGATGACCTTGTTATGCACGCTGACTTGGTGGTTGCTAGACAGATTTGAGTTGCCTGGGAAACCCCCATTACAGCTCTCAACCTACAATGTTAGGGCAAGAGCCCAAGTAAAGACTGGCATTTATAGAAGCTAAGCTAGGAATTTGTAGAAGCTAAGCCCTGGAAGGTGTGAGGTTGCTCTATTCTTAGCATTCATTATGGTCACGTCTTATAGCTGTTGCTTTAAGTGTGGTCACAAATGCAGTGCTTTTCCTTTGAAGTCTCAAGTGTGTGCTCCTAGATTATTGGCTCCTACAAGTAAGGTTTATACTACATCCTAACTGTGAAAAGATAAACTACAAGTGAAGTCATCAGGGCCCACATCAATTTGCTCCACTAACTGTGTCTTTTAATAAATTATAGTGGGTTGAACCTGGCTGGTAACTAGGCACCCACCAGCTGCTTGTTCACTGCTCCCTGCACCCCCACAGCAAAATGGGAGAGAGACCAAAAAAGGAAAAGTGAGAGAAAGGGAAAAAAGAAAAAAAGAGAGAGAGAAAAAAAAAAAAAAGAAAAAGAAAGCAAGCGATGCAAAGGCCATCACTCATCACCTCCCACAAACTGACTGATGCCCAGTCAGCACGGCTGCCTTGGAAAAACTCCCACGGGTTTTGCTGCTGAGCATGATGTTATCTGGTATGGAATATCCCTTTCGTCAGCGTGGATCGACTGTTTCCCCTCCCAGCTTCCTGCCCACCTCCAGCCTCCTCACTGTGGGGGCAAGAGTGAGAAACTGAGAAAGCCTTGATGCTGTGCAAGCAATGCTCAGCAGTGAAACATTGGTTTGTTATTAGCACTGTTTTATCAAGAAATCTGAAGTGCAGCATCATAGAGGCTGTTGTGAAGAAAATTAGCTTCAGTCCAGCCAGATACAGCACAAATGCTAAAATGAAAGCTCTGGAGGATGGACAATACTCATGAAAGTGGACATCTTACAGAGAGTGGCCTACAAAACCTGATGCTACCGTTGAGTGAATACTGTTACATATCTGAGACAGGGGCAGATGTTATTAGATTAATATGTCCCATTCTCATGTACACAGTTCAAGGAAGTTATAGAAACAAAAATGGAAACAGTTTAGAGAGCAGCCTTGGTAATGAGGAAAGAAACATGCCTTGCAGGACGAGACTCCAGGAGCAGGTTTCTATTAATCAAGATGTTGATAAATAGTTAAGAGAACCAGAAATCTCCTGAGACCTCTTCCAACCCTATCTCTGCAATACAGAGTTAAAGAAACTATTGCTGTGACTTCAACTTGAAAAAAAAAATACAGAACAAACACGAGATTTTTTGAAGAGTGACAGCTGTTATCCTCTGGGACAAATCACCAAAGATGTGGTTTGAAAATGTTAAACTCTGGGTTTTCTATTTGCGTTTCCAAAACAATCCTCTAGTTCAGCTACACCTACTGATAGCTGTGATGGGGGAGTAATGAATTCAGAGAATTCCTCTGGGTTACATTGTACAGGAGGTCAGAATATTGATTAACAACCAATCTTGCTGGTTTTACAGTCTGTCATCCATAAAATAAATTAGAAGCTCCTTTGTTCTCCAGTTTCGTATTTTTGACTCAATGCATAACATTTTAGGTTTCCTTTAACTGCAAGTCTTTCTTTTTTTCTATGTTAAGGATATTTTAATAATTGTTGTTTTTTAAACAATATGTGTTGTTACACGTTGTTTGCACACGATTGATTTCTCCTTTATTTGCTGTGGTAAGGCCAACTGTTGCAGTTGCGACATGAACTGCAGGCTGTGCGTTTTCTCTCAGGTAACCTAGAATTTGAATTTTATAGTTTTTGAAAATAACTATAATTTTGTTAATTGGAAGATGTGTTCACATGTGTGCATAAACATAAAATTGTAGTGAATGGAAATTCTCAGTATTTAATGAACCCAAACAATTCTGGTTTTATGTAATTGAATTTCATTTGTTTTATGGTATTATTCTGGTTTACACCAGATGAAAAAAAAGACAAAAATACTCTTTGTATTGGTAATGATGGCAATCAAAGTCACATCTTGTTCTACTAGCTTGCTCAAAGAAATCATAGGGGATACAAAAGTGCAGATCTTAAAATCTTGTGTGAGGCAATTGGAATTATACTTCAGTGATTCTCACTGTGGGACAGTCATTAAGAACTGCATTTCTACCCAGCCCTTAGTGTTATGTCTGACTCAGTAAAAGTGTCAACAAATTTTTTCTAACCATGGCATATTTTTATCTAGTGTAATATTGAGATGCGTCTCTTCACCTTAAAATTTGTCTTTCAAATTCCTTCTTCCATGTTAGTCTTGCCCCACTGTTTTAATTTAATTTTATAATGAGAGCTTCCTTATTTAGTTAGCTGAGTTAAGATCACAGCTAACTTTTACTATCTTTGACTGAACCATGAAGCATGAAGTGTTTGAAAAAGGCTTTGAGTGATATGTATCTTTGGCAGCATGCTTCGCTGCAAGACAAGCAGACAGACTTGTCTTCCAATGCCTACATAACCTTAGTGGGAAATGTTAAGTCATGTTTAAATTTAACTTAAAGAAACACAGTGATGTAGCCGTTATTATAGACACAGTATCTGGAGGATGTGCTTTGTTCCAGTCCCCAGCTTCACAAGTATGAGCTCCTCATCTGCAAAAATGAGACAGGAAGGGGTGCAGACTTCAGAGATATTCTAAATGTCAAAATTGTTATCTTGTCATTCTTCTGACATGTATCATCAATAAGAAGCTATTGAGACAATGTAGAGGCTACACGTTTTCTAGGGTAAATGTACTATACATATGTTAATATTTTTACTGATCTATGTATGAGCTTTCTCAAAAATATATGAAAATGTGGGATTAAAATTAAAAGAGTATACTAAAGAATATGACTGTTGTCCCAGAGAGTCTTCCAAGGAGATCGAATTCTCCATTTAGTCCTTGTTCTCTTTTTTTCTGAAGGTAATCAAGAAAAAAAAAGTTCCTTAAAGCAGTTTGTCTCTGTTAAATGAAGTACTAGACCACTACCACCACCCCAAGTGTGGTAAGATACTGGACTAATGCACTGCAAAACTGGTTGTTATGATCTAGACTTGTTAGTATTTTATTTATATTCCTGTTGTTAACACTGGAACACTAGAATACATGTGTTTTAATCTTTAAAAGTGAATAAGAATGGCCAACACCAGTGAATGTGATAAAAATGATAACGTTCTTTTTCCTGAAGCAATGAATCCAAATAGAATAGTCTGTACAGATAAGAGATTTAAATGCCTGAAACTGAGGGTATATATAGGAATTTCATGAGACCAATGTGATTTCTTTCACAATTGGAGAGTTATTTTGAGAAGTGCCATGGTTGAGAGGATAGATGTTTGGAGAAGTGTCTTGAAGTTAATATAATTAAGCGTAATTATTTACAAGAGTGAGCAGGAATGAGAGTGAATCAGGCAGCCTCATTTGATATGTTGCTGTGCTAAGTAAAGTAGTCAATGGCCTTAGACTGAAATAAATTTTAAAGAGCTAAGGACAAGACACGACACAGGATCTTCTACTCTAAGTACAGGATTTATGTCATTGATTTGCTTTCTCTAACATAAACACATGCATTCAGAAATCAAACAAAACAAGATTAAAAAAGAAAATCCTAACTAAAGCATTCACTGCATGTACTTTTTGCCATGGGGAATGAATGAACAGTCTCGTGACAGATAGGAGCCATACTGCTCGTGCCGAGAGGCATTCAAGTGCTGTGCTGCTGAGTGCTGTGTTAGAAGCTGAATGGAAGAGAATACTGTATGAGGAAATCAGGGTTTTATTTGTGAACAGTTTCGTACCTGAAGGTAGAGTGATAATGGATAATGTGATGCAGGTATGGCATACCTTTTCTCAAGCGAGCGGTACTGCCCTTGAATCAAAATCCTTGCAGATTCTATCATACAACAAATTTTTGTATGTATTTGAGGCAGGGAAAGATAGACAGTATGGATGATTTTCATAGTACATAGGAAGAACAAAAAATTGAAGATAACTCTCTATTTTGTCATATTCCTGAAGCAGCTCTATTTTTGTACATTTTTGTGAAGTATTAATGGCAAACACTGTTGTTAATGGTCTGTGCAGGCCTGATGCTGAATTATACCACAGATGTAAGACTATGTAATTTCTCTGATATTTTTATTTTATTTTATTTTTTTTGCATGTCCTTAATTTTGTCATGATTAATGTGTGATGCAATACTTCCCGTATTACTGTGGAATAATTTATGCCCCCCCCCCCCTTTTTTTTTTCCCCTCAAATTGGCAATATAATATCCTTAAGAAAAGAGGCGCTTTTAAAAATAATGCATGAACGTGTTTAATGCTATCAGTTTAGATGTATTACGATAAATTCTCCTTAGGATAATTTATGGTTTTATGAGTTATGGTAGACCTCAAGGGATCAGCAAAGAAGTTAATTGTTCCTCAGAGATGTGCAATTTTTACCCTTTGCCCCTCAATCAATAGCTTGCAAAGCAGTAACTGAGAAAATGCAGAGAAGCAAATCTTGCATTTAAAATGATTTATTTTTGAAACAGCTATGCTAGCACATACAAAAGCAGAGGCTGCTGGCTGGTACATAGTTCTTAAACACCCCACTGGCTACTCACAGAAACAGGATTTTAGACTACACTGATCTCAGGTCTAATCCAGTGTAGTAATTTCTGTGTTACTTAGCCTTAGACTTTGTTATTCTGGGTCAGTTGATGAACACATTAAGTGCAGTAACCGAGAGTCTATCCATGTTTTGACAAAGTGGTAAGGAAAAGTTTATTAGCAGGCTGTACTGTGCTTGCTTATTCACTGTGAAATAAAGGCACACAGGAACTTTTGAGGGGGTCATTTCTTTTTTGTGACTTGTTTTATCAGTGCATGTTGTGCTGGTGGAAACTGGGGTTAAAACCTTCTGGATAATATTAACACTATCACCAAATGATCGAGTTTGTTAAAATGTCACAGGACTGTGACATTAAGGAATGTGGAAATATCGTGACTATCTGATACTGAATGTGTCTTTTTCGCAGTTAGACTTTCTTATCTATCCTATATCAATTATTATTTTGGAATGTCTCAGTATTCCTTGTGTGCCATTATTCCAGTTGGTTTTGTGTTCTGTGTTGTTGTTTGTTGTTGTTTTTTACCAGCCCTCTGCTACTCTGATTTCTGCCTTGTGGAATTGCCTTTGAGTTATTCTTTGGAGAAAATATAAAGCATTTCCATTTTTTTCTTGTTCTCTAATTAATAGTATCTTAGCATCTACAGCGCAGCATCTGTAAAGTAACAAGCTTACCTCAAGGGGTACTTCAGTGTTGCTGTTAGTGCCCATACAGCAACTTAATGCAGTTCTCGTGACAAAATCCACCAGCTCACCATGTGATGGAGTTGCAGGCTCTCTCTCCTTCTCAAGTTAGCAGTATTTTTAGGAATCTCAATAGCAATCAGCCTTTTTTGTGTTTTGTTAGTTTTGACAAAGCTGAAAGTGTTTTCTCTGTCTTTACAGCAGGGAAGAAATTGAGAAAAACCTTCAGTGGAAGTACTCGACAGTTTCCACACAAAATCCTACATCTGGTTGTTAATGTAAAATTCCCTATACTGTGAACTCCTGTGGAGGTTAGAGATGAGAGAGATCTCTTAGGTCACCTAGTCCTTCTCTCTGTTGCACATACAGTAGATTCACTTAAGGCACAATCATGTCCCATCTGCGCTGAAAGAGAGCTTTATTTTCACTTAGCATGAGTGCTTCACTGATACAGGAAATAAAAGAGCTTTTCCTGTACAGGGTGTGTGAGATGAAGTTGTAGCATGTTGGCATAAAAGACTCTTTGTTAATTGCTATTGTGCTAATAGCACTTTGAATATGAATGTTTTACAAGCAAAGAACAGGCAATGATTCAGATGAGCACTGCTACAAACAAAAGTTAAGCAGGACTAGAAGTGAAAGAAAGTCTTTGGTATTTGGTACTCTGGTTTAGAATGGGTTGAGATGATTCAAGTAATAGTCAGATCATGCATGTAATAAGTGCACTACTGGAGCTGCAGTATAACTACTAATGAGAAAAATATAACACATTCATATCACAGAAAAATTGCTGAAAGATTTACTGGCTTGTGTGTGTGTGCGCGCTATACATGTCTCTATCACAAGTGAACCAAGGGTGAGGCATAAATTTTCAGCAGGCTGAAGTCTTCATTCATGCATCTCACTGAAAGTTTCAGTCTCCATAATATTAGTCTATTATCTCTGTTTTCATTAGATGATACTCCCTTATTGATTATTTCAGAGCTGGTGAATTTAGAAATCCTTGTAAGATATGGTTTCATATGAATAGTCAAAATTTAGCAGTTTGAAGACTATTCTAGGATGTAGAATATACTGATAATGGCATGAGACCTAAATAACCTTACGTTGAGATCTAAATGACCATCTGTTTACTAAAAAAATATACTGTTTTTGAACAAAGGAGTTAAAAACTTCAGTGACCACTTTTTCCTCACGGAGTAGATAACCTCAATAGTCCCCTTAGATTTAAACTGTGTGCTGCAAATTTTGCAGACAGGGATGCATGATCTACCTTTAAACAACAGGTTTATTCATGGAAAGCTGTCAATAAAAGTAGCAAATATATGATGATGAGAAATAAGGTTTACGTCAGCTGTAAAAAGAGGAGTTAGTGAAAAGTGCCCAGCTTGTTATAAATTCAATCTTTAACTTTCCAACAACTTGGCCACGTAAATAGACTCTAAACTTTTGAATGCAGGTGAAATGATTAAAGTATGTTTTTTTCTTTTTTCTTAATCCAGTAGTAGAAGGTGTGCGCAATATTGTACAATTTAATTAAAATGATTTATGTTTTTCCAATACAACTTCACACTTTATACAAGCTACAGCGTTAACCGGATATAAAACATTTTCATATAAGCAGCGACAACAACTTTCATTACTAATGCAGTATATGCATATATGCATATATAATTCAGAATTATGTATGCATAGAGAATTATGCATACATCATTAATTAAAAGGTCATTTTTTTAAAGCTATTTGTGGAAAAAGAGCTCTTGAAGATTATTTTATTTTGGTATGTTTTAAATGCAGAGTGCATGAACACTTAGGTAGTTAATATGGTACTTAAGAGAGTCAGAGAGAACTAGCAGTTATGGTTTCTTAATCTGCAAGGGGCTATTTCCAAGCTGCAGACTCAGTCAAGCAGCACTTTGTTGAGAGGAACCCCCAAGAAACCCATTGCAAGTTTTGCTTGAGTCAGTACTGCAAACTCAGTGCCACTGGTATTGTTAGACATATAAATATTTCCAATAAGAATTCCCCATTGCTCCTGTAAAATAAGAGTTCGTTGAGAAAGCTATTTTGCAGACAGTTACTATTAAAAGAAAACAATGAAATTCCTGCAGGTGGAATAACCTAACTTGCTTCCATCAGCATTTTTAAAACCTACGATTGCAGACACTGAACCAAGCAGTGTTTGTTGGTTTTGAAACTCTTGGTTGTATCAGATGTTGAACTTGTTTGATTCATTTTACTTAATGTACTTTTCAATGCAAAAGAAAGAAATAGCAAGAGATTTAATTTTTAAATGATTAATTTTTAGGAGCCCCTGGTGTTTTGTTAGGCATATGGCCTTATTATAGCTGACAGCAGACCACTCAATCATTTAGTAAGGAAAGGCCAGTATACTCCCATGAGAGTTAAAAAGGAGTCTTGTAGAAACAGTCCTAAATAGATCAGAGGAATTTCCTTTTACTATTGAATTTTATAAGTTGCCTTAAGGGTTTGCAGAACTGTGATTATTGTCTGCAAATCAGTACGGTTGTCTTCCTAAAAGACACGCACTACCTCAACCAGAAATTGTCAAGATTATTACAGAAAAAAAAAAAAAAAAAAAATGCTGGATTAAATTTTATGGCCTGCATAAAGATGGAGATCAGGTTATATTAATGTAATAACTTTGTGTAACTTCAACCCCTAAAATTTACAACTTATCACATTTCCTGTAAAAGAGTGCAATTCAAAACGTAGTTTTAACTCTCAGTGGTCTCGGTCTGATTTTTAAAAGTTGCTGGAGAACCATGAGCATTTACACGCCTTATTTTCAGATCTAATAAAGCTTGAAAAAGTACTTCAGCATAGTTGCCTACGCTTTGGTCCTGTCCACTGTCCCTACCAGCCTCCACTACACTGCTTTTAACAGTGGCCAGGACTCCTGAGGCAAGCACCAATGCCTCAGATTTCCCACAATCCTAGGTGGTGGGGAATACCTAAAGGAACAGTATTTTCCAATTCTTTAACTTATTACCAATCCCTTTAGTCTACTTTTTCAGAAATAATTTTGGAATTTTTACATTAAATTTTCTATGGTGAAGCAGAAAGGGAGAGTACTGGCCTTTAACTTCTGTGGCTGTTCATAGATGTGCTGGATATGTTGAAATAAATAAAATATCGCCTGCAAAGTGAAAAAGGAAAGATTACTCCTTCTAATCAATGATGATTTCCCTTGTAGAACTCATTCTCAACTCTACAGTATTTATTATATGAGACACTTAAAGTATTTGTTTGATGTAGAATCTGATGTATCTTTGAAAATTAGATCCTGTGTGGTTTATGCTACACATACAGGGTGAAGACACCTACACACTAGCAGAGATTTGGAAATGAATTACAGAATTTGTCTTTTTTAAAATATGTCTCCTGATATTATACACTCCATTATAAAAATAAATTAAAAGCAAAAACCTTATATAAATATAAATTTGACATCTGTGCTTTTGTTTTCAATTACTTAATACGTAGAAAACTTTGCTAAGTTTGGAGAATGGTGATTGCCCAAGATAAAAGTACAAAAGAGATGGAAAATATTTATATTTCAAATTATGTAAAACTCAGGTAAGGAATGGTAACGTTTTATACGTGTGAAAAGCTACATTAAAAAAAATAATAATCATGTGGTCTCGTCTGTCAGTCAGAAATCATTCTGCGTACCCATGATGTCAAGTGGTTAGTTGACAAGATTTGTGATTGATCTTGCTGTCAGCATGTAACAAACATTTGTGACCGTGCCACTGTTTCCCATGGACACATTCCGGTGCAGTGCATGTTATAGGAATTACCTTCTATTCAGCATTTAAACACTTTTGCTCTCCTATTGGTCAAACCCTGGCTGATGATAGCAGTAGTCATGAAAAAAAGCCAGTTCCAAGTTATCTAAAGGTTGACATTGCAGTTCACTGCGGCAAGATTCTTCGGGTACTGACAAAGCAATAGTTATGAAAAAAAGTTTCAGAAGAGTCACAATTGGACATATTCTTTGTATTTTCATTGTGAAAGATAATACCATAACACTGTCTTCCTTTTCATTTTAACCTTTTCACCACTTTTATTAATTTTTTTCTTAATTTTCATGTAAGTACCATTACATTGCAAAGAGTGGACAGAGCATCCAGTCACGGAACAGAGAGAAATCATGGGGGAGCATGCGATAAGTGCAGTTTTCTCCCTGATTTTCCTTTTCTAGTACTTTTAATTGTTCACATAGAGGTGGTGGTTAGTGCCCTTCTGTGCTTGTCACTGATCTCTTTTCAACTCAATTTGCTTGTGTGTTCTCTTCTTACATACGTGACAGAAGGAGGGCAGAGTTTCCCACTGCCGTAGTTGTTGACAAAGGAAGCCCATTGTACTTGGGAACAGCTGCATTATTATCCCTTTCAGTGCACAATAAAGTGTCACCACCATGTCACAGCAGCAGTGTACATGCTGACACTGGACTTGGAAAGTACCAAAGGCAATGAGGGTCAGAGGAGAACAACTCTGCTAAATGTTTGTCCTTTGAATGCAAAGGGAGGGCACTAATAGGCCCAGAATTAGTTTTAAAAGATAAAAGAATAACCCATTTCTCTTCTCACATATAATTTCACATTCTCATCTTTCTCATTCTCATTGCTTCAAGAAAGATCAAGTGTCAAATTAAGAGGTTTGTTTTTGTTTGGTTGGTTTTTTGGGGGGGTTTGGTTTTTGATTGTTTTTTTTTGTTTGTTTGTTTTTTGCCTTTTCTTGCTGATCATGCACAGATTTCATTGTGTGTAAGTAACGAGCCTGGGTACATGAGCATTGCACAGTTCGATTCCCAAAAAAAACCCAGTGACTGTTGCCATCATTTAAGTATGTTTCACCTTCCCGAGAGCACAGAATCAAATATTCTGCAGTAATATGTGAAACTGCAGATGCCACCTACATCCACTCCAATGCTCAGCCTGTTTTCAGACACTTGTAAGATTGGTTTATAATCCTACTATCTTCCTTTCTTCATCAGTTTTATATATCTCTCTTTTTTTTTTTTTCTTTTTTTTTTTTTTTACCAGCTTCTTTTCAGTGATTACACTAATATGTGCAAATACTTAATAGCTAGGAGTTCTGGGGACATTTTTCCTCTTCCACAGTTGCACCTGTGTAATGCAGGAATGGCCACTGGTATTTGCCCTATTATTTCACATTCTTCCTTTAACCACAGTGAATCTTGTCTTTCACTGCAGTACTCTGCTCATATCAGGATGATTGGAATTAGTGTAGTTGATTGAAAAAGAATCAATTCTACTCTTTAGCCTTCACTTATCCTTGTCATCCTGCTGACTTCACTGAACAAGTTGCACAGGTTTTTGACCTTGTTCAGCTGCCTCAGTAGCTGCTACATGCAGTGGGGCTTTGTCCTGTGCTGTCCTCTTTTACCTTCCTTTCCTGTCTTATTCTTTATTTTCTATTATCTGTTTTCTTGTTGCTTTCCATTATAGCCCCCCCTTGTCTCTACCAGTTGCTTTTGTCTTCGAATCCTTTTCCTTGGGTCTGAAATTGTTGTCCCTCTCCAGTTAAATCTGCTGCTCTCGGTGTGCTGGCAGCGAATTGAAATGTGGTGAAAACCTGATCTCTGGCGGATTCTTTGCTGGCAGATTTTTAGTTGCTTCCAGCACACTAATTGAATACAGCAGAGCAGAGCAGTAGGGGGTAGCAACAGAAGACAAGGAGTCCTGACAAAGGCTTTCTCCAAGAGTAGGTGTTCAATTAGCATATCTTATTAGATGGCAAATGCTAACTAGCCACAGACAATGAAGTGCTAGATCATTCACGGGTTGAAAAGCAGTGAATATGTACTTATTTGGGTGTTCAGGCATGTGCTGAAATCCTGGCCTAAGTTGTGGACCAGGTTTCCTATTGAAAGTATTGGCCTTGTGATGCATAGAAACAGTAGCTTAGAAGAGGCTAGTCACACAAGTAATATGTCTATAGAAAATTCTAACATGTAGATTTTATCTGCATTTATTATTTATAATGATTCTCATGATGCTTGCTGTGTCCCTGTGAGACTTGGCAAACTATACAGTTGTGGGTTTTTTTTCCTTCTAACTGTTAGATTGTTTTATAAGCTGTTGAAATATACGTGCTATATTTGCTGAACTGCTTTTCTGTGTGAGCAATTGTAGTAATTGCCAGAGAAAGGCCAAGGGGTTGAGAATGAATGCAGAGATACACTGCAGTCTCAAATGAGTGCAAATTATAAATAGAAGAAATTTAGTCCTTGCATCTTATAATGGAAATAGACATAAATTGGCTGTGAAGCTGGTTTGTAGAGTATTTTCCATTTTAAACAGTGCTTCACTCGCACAAGGATTTCAACAACTGGATGTAGACAAATCTAAGATAACTATCACTAGATCACTGTATTAGTGCTTCCAAAAAATAACTGAAAATAGAGGGATTGTTTATTCACTGCTAAAGGTCCCTTGCATTTACTTTCACATATTTATTTTCATAATTGATGTGTTTATGTATTATTTGGAGCAGCATAATGAGGAAATACTGCTATTGGGAAACGCAAACAGGAAAGAAGTTGAGAGCTGTTGAATTTCATTACAGTGTTCCCAGAATCTGCATTCTGCATTGATCTTTTTATTTTTATTCTTATTTTGTATTTTTTTTTAATTATGACTTGTGGTTTTTTTTTTTTTTTTGCTGTTGGCTTTTTTTATGGTGTTTGTTGTTGTGTTTTTTTTAACCCTTTCTCATGTGTTCTGGATATTTATCATGTATAATTAGTTGTTTCTGATTTGCGCCATGTCTTTGAACATTCTTCTTCAGCTGTCAATAGGTTTTTATTTTACATTCATGTGAAGGTTCAGCAAAACTTCAGGTACCTTCTTAAAATTAATAGGATGCCTGAATACCTTGCTAAATGCAGTAGTTTAGGAGTTAAACCTGTCCTGCTGTGGTGTACTGAGGTAGCTGAGTATTTACACAACTGCATCCAGCAACCTCTTGTGCCACATTCCTAGGGACCATCCATACAGATAGTAGGAGTATCCCTTAGGGAGCTGTAGTTCAGAATGATATGGTTGACTGCATAATTTGGAGATCATCTCCTGTATATTATACTGTTCCTCCCCAAAATACATGGTATAATCTATGCTGTTTCTGGTGAACCAAAACTTTCATCCCTTTGCAAGGAATAGGTCAACAGTGAAGGCTTCTTCTCCGCAGTGAGGACACAATAAAACTTCTCCCTTACTGAAGTTGTATTTGGGGTGACTTGCAGGAATTTTCTGCCTTGTCATTCAGTCTTTTCATCTAGTAACCTGGTATCAATTTGCAGCCTTTGAGTAGCCTGCAGGAAAGCACTTTTTTCCATACATTTCTCAACCTTCTTCCCAATCTTGACAGCAAGAGCAAAATGACAAAATGGGTGTCTAGACATTGCAGTATTGCTGTTCTTAGAACTAAGTAGTCTTTGGTCTAGATGTCCTATAAATAATTGAGATGAGCTAACTCTGTGAATTAACACTGCTTCCAGTGTTTTAAGTGGAGCAGAATGACTGCTGTAAAAGGTATCTAAGGTTTGTGATGTTTCCTTGTTGTATAGTAAAATAGATTAATGTTTGGGGCTTATGCACTATTACAGTCAAATTGCTGCACTAAAGACAGTACATTATTGCAGTTCTTGTTAAAGGACTGATTCAGTTTCTTTCCACTGGCCTCTTTCCTGATGCCACAGTTTCATTGATATGTATTTTTAAAAGCCTATTATTCTGCATAAAATAATTTTTGTTAATTTCTCATTTGTATGTAATAAAGCATTCTCTTTTTTCTTTGAAGGGAAATGAGACTGATAAAGGTCTCTGCACAAGTGACCTCTAAGAATTCAGAAGTGTTTCTTCCAACTCTACAACAAATTTCTTATGTTACCTTGGGAAAGTTAATTAAACTCTGTACTAATTAGGGACGATTAAAATTAGCTACCAGTTTTAAGCAAAACCAGCAAAATGTAAGAGGCTTTGCAAAGTTTTTTTGGTAGGTACATAGTGTGTATGTACCAAATCAGGCAGAGGAAAGAGATATTTGGAGCAAATGTTAAAACAGTCAAGGCAAGAGTTTACAGCTGAAGAAAATGGAAGAAGGAATAGGAAGAACATGAGCTAAGGAGAATAGAGAGGCAGGGAGAAGAGTGGGATGATGATACCATTTGGGATCAGCTGGAGGTGATCAACAAGGAAAGATGTAGATCTTGTGCAGTTAAAAGGGGAAAAGGTTCACTAGGATAAATTTGTTTATATAACTAACTGTGTCTGAACTGATGAAGCTAAAAGCATTCTTGAGCTTTGGGAATCAGCTATGCTGATGAACTTTCTCCAGATTTCTAGAATAACAACAGTGAAGTATGAAGATCAAAAAGTAAATATTTTTGTCTTAATGCATACTTTACATCCTGCATTAAGTGCAATCAATGAGTTATCACTGAAAAAAAAACAAACAATGTGGAGAAGGACATCATTCTTAAAGAAGTGTAGGTGATCTAAACTCTTACTTAAGAAGTGTGTTCAAAAACTGTATTCCATCTGGGCTTCGGAGAAATCTTCCTTGCTCTCCACCACAAATAATTTTCCATTTGTTACTTCAGACACCTGGAACTGACTGACTATCTTTAGGTTTTTCTACAGTGATTTTCATTGCGATTTGTAAATGTTTACTTCACACACCGCTTTTCATGCGTAGAAGCATGGTGTATTCTAAACTAATATTCTTAGTATCCACGTGTTGTTTTAACAAAAATTATTATTTGGTGGAACAGCTATATACTTTTAAATTATTTTTATTTTATTTTTATTTTTCATTTTACTTCTAAGTTCACTCTCCAACATTTGGGAAAAAAAATAATTACAATCTGCCTGACTGTGTTGATCTAACATACTTGACATGGCTGTAAGTTTTTGCATTTAGTGCTGCTGATTTATCTCACTTTTTGTTATCACAAAATGTCATGATTTTCAGTTGTGAGATTGACTAGAGATGCAGCAACTGATAACTATCTGAATGTAAAATTAATATTTGAAAGTACAGAAAATAAAGCTGTTTCTGTACAGAAAGTTATGTGTATAATTTAAACCATGTGAAAGGCTTAAACACGAATTTCTGATTTTGACATTTAGCAGAAATATATGGTGTTCTGGATCACTTCATAGTTAGTTAAATATTCTTAAATATGATCATGGATAAACTTTAAAAAAAAAAAAAATCCATTGTGAAGTTTTTTATTTAACAGAATACTTAAGAACATTTCAGTAGGTAGCTCGGCATTGTATCACCTCTGCCTGCCTGGTACACCTCAGACTTGTTTGCATGAGAAGCTGTTGGTTTGTCCCTGTTTGTTCTCCTGTTCAGATGGCATTACCCAGGAGAGCAATTCCACCATGTGCTGAGTATCGTCAGTTCCCATTAACTTCAGCTAAGTGGAGGGGCATGGCCTTCTTCGGGTATGCAAAGAAGCGTCAGATCAGATTCTTGAGGTGAAATTCAGTTATTTGCAGAAAGTCTACACAAAGCTTATGTACAGTTTAAGTACCACGTAATTCTTTATAATGGAGCTCAGAGGGGATTTGAGAAGTCTGATAGGCTTTTTGCTGTCTATCTACAGAGGTCTGAATTTCACCCCTGGTGAATATAGGAGGGAAAATTCCAACTATGCTGCCTGAGGAAATACATTGTATTCCTTTGCTTTGATGAGTATAACTCATTTTAAATTATCAATAGAAGCTCTTGATATTGTGCTGATAAAACGGTTGTATGCTTTGCTACTTATGTATTTAGCTTCACTGCGATACTCTGCTGTAATGGGCAAACTGAAAAAGGCAAAAATAGACAAAAATAGACATATCCCCACAGATATGGATATGGCCTCTGATGTAGCTGCACATGCTTAAGAGAACAATATGCTTGTACAAGCTTCAACTTACACACAAGTGTGAGGGTGTCCAGCTGCCTAATGGAAGGTGGCCCAGAAAACAAAACATGTTATGGTGGGAATATGACTGTGAATGTTTCATACAAAATTGTCTGTGCAAAATTGATTATGTTAAGGAACAAGGTACCCATTAACGGAGTTCAACTGCACAGAGGAAATTATAGAGATTGTAGGAGGAAAAAAAAGCGTATCAGCTTAAAAAGTGGTAGATTTGTGAGATAGGGAGAAACCCTATGGAGCAAAATTCACAGAGCTAAGGTGCACTTTAACATATGAGCTGAGTAATTTTTTCTTCAAAAAAAAAAAAAAAAGAGAAAGCTTTTGCTTTTGGATGCATGAGCTAGCCAATACACTTAAGATAGAAATTCTGTAAAATTCTCTTGGTATGTTCTAACTTTGTGTGGATATAGCCAATACCCAGAGCAAGAGCTCATGTTTTTGTGATATTACAGATAGCTGCATTCTGAGATAGCTACCAAGCAATCACTAAGAGTAATCCATAGGGAAAATAAATATATTTTTGAAGGTTGCTTCAAATTATGTTTCCAGGAAAACCTCATACCTGAAATAATACTAGTATATAGTATCAATCTAGTATATATTTTTGAGTTTAACTGACTGTTCAGTCTTTCACTGAGACTTCGTATTGTTGAGACATTGATAAAAATAGCCATTTCAATATGTGATTTGCAAAACATATAAATGCAAATGGATGACGTTTGTTGTTAACATTGTGCTAAGGTTTTTCTGTGAAGTCTGCAACTGAATGCATGCCTTTACTCAGGAAGGATGAAGCTGTTATGAGCTAGTTACATAAGAGACATTTGCCTTGAAAACTGATGCAGTCCTGCTCTCAGTAGAGCACTACCTATGCACCCCAAGTACAATCTGTATTTCATTATTTTATGTGTTATAAAAACTTAGTGAAATTTGGGGGAGGGGGGGGGGATCATTCCTCCAGTGATATATCACTAGATATATCACCTAATGAGCAGAGAATATTCCTTTGTAAGATGTTAGGGAGCTATGGTGTTTTTTTAGTAATGAAATCTTGTTATGAATTCCAGATTTAGCTTTCACTGAAATAAATTTTTGTTATATTACTGGAACTTACCAACAATTGTACTGGGACTGAGGACACGAGATGTTTCATGTCAAAGTATTGGAAAGGATTTTATCGAAAGACTTTAAATTACAGTTGTATTTCTTGCCATTTCCTAGTGACATTGGCAATTGTGTTCTTAAGTAGTTCCAGACAGGAAGTCAAGGGTGTGAGGAGACTGCTCAGGTGCATGTAAAGAGCTGCCACTGAGTGTAAATGCCTGCTTTAAATCTCCTTGAACCCCTAGTTAATTTGAAACACCGTAAGCTTCATGTACATTTCTTTCTTCTGTAGCTCTCTTTTTGTTGATCTCATGATATATGAGATATATGTATGACTCAGATAATAGTGTTACACATGAACATAGAGGAGGACATGATCTCTGTCTTTATATGTGGAATGTGTTTTCACACTGAATCCTAAAACACACGTATACAAGTTGAGGTGGCAAAGCTTTCTCGTAGCCTAGCCCAATATTGTCAAGATGATCTCTGAAAGAATTGGAGGTTGTTTTCTGTGGACTACAATCCTTACAGTCTGAGTAAAAATGGATTGTTCATCATTTAGCATGAATGTGTGACAACAGTGTTCAAGAAAATCTGTGCCTGTATTATTAAAAATAATAATAATAATAATTAAAAAAAAAAAATCCCAAACTAACTTGTGACCCCAAAACAAGTAAGACATGGAACTGTGGATTCAGAGAAGGGCCTCAAAGATGATCAAAGGGCTGAAGCACCATTCTTATAAAGGAAGTTTGAGGGAGCTGGGCTTATTCTTCTTGTAGAAGAGAAAGCTCCAGAGACACCGCACTGTAGCTTTCCAGTAATTAAAGTGAGCTAATAAACAGGAGGGAGACTGACTTTGTATATGGTCAGATATTGATAGGACTAGGGGGAATGATTTTAAATTAAAAGAGAGGAGATTTAGATGAGATATTAGGAGGAAATTTCTACTCGGAGGGTGGTGAGGCACTGGAACAGTCTTTCTAGAGAACCTGTGGGTGCCCCATCCCTCAAGGCATTCATATCCATGTTGGATGGGGCCCTGGGCAACCTCAGCTGGTGGGTAGCAACCCTGACCATGGTAGGGGGGTTGGAATTAGATGATTATTAAGGTCTCTTGCAACCTAAGCCGTTCTATAATTTTAGCTCTCTACTCTACAATTTTTCCTACATAGAGAATGAAAGAACAATTAATATCTGATCCTAGTCCTATTGCTTAGTGTTCCACCAGAATGAACCCAACTACTAAAGAGGTGAACTCAAAATAAGTATGATTATAACCCAGAAATATATTTACAGGAATTAACCTCCCTTTTTTCTCCCTAACTTGAAGGGGGAAAAAAGAAAATATATATACATATAGCTAGTCTGCATTTCCTTTAATACTCTTTTGCTACACAGCCTTGAGGAAGTCATGAGGAACCAGCTTACAAGGGAGACTAAGCATTAAGAGAAGCCATAAAGCACGTATCATAACACCTTTCAGGTAGTTAGGGACCTTCAACTTTCTGACTATATCTCCTTTCCCCTGTGGTAATAGGGCAATGGGGTTTTTGTTCCAGGCTTATTGTCTCCTTCCCCGTGATTTCCTAACATGTTCTTCCTTCAGTGCTAGTCATAGAATTAGAGGTTACCTTGAAAAAGACCCACAAGGATCATTGAGTCCAACTCCTATCTCCACACAGGACCACCCAAAATTCAAACCCAACATCTGAGAGTGTTGTCCAAACACTCCTTGAACTCCAGCAGGCTTAGTGCAATGACCACTTACTTCCCTGGGGAGCCTGTTCCATGGCCACTGCCGTCTGGTGAAGAACATTTTCCTAATTCCCAGCCAAACACTCCCCTGACACAACTCCATGCCATTCCTTTGGGTTCTGTCACTGTCACCAGAGAGCAGAGCTCAGTGATGCCCCTTCACTCCCTGTGAGGATCTATAGGCCCCCATGAGACCTCCTCTCAGCCTCCTCTTCTCTGGGCTGGGCAAACAAAACAACCTCAGCTATTCATAATATCCTGCTTATGTTTCTAGTTCCTGTCCCTGACTATGCCTACTATTGCAAGTATCACAAGGCTTTCCCAATTACTATCATTATGTTAACCTCTTTATCTATTACAGCTTTTCTCTCTCCACTATTTCTCCTGTATATTTACTATGTAAGCTATTCAGGATAAGATTATTTACAGCCTAACACGATGGATCTCAGTCACAGGTCATTTTTAGGCAATTGTAGTGATTAGTTAAAATAATAAGGCTCCAGTTGTTAGCATTCACAATGTTTCACTGATTGTCAATAGCATGGAATTTGAAGTAAGCTAGCTTTTATGCTCTTTTTATGTATGACAGGGCTGTCTTTTTATTTGTTGTTGTTGTTGAAGTTCTATTTTTAATAGGAAATTTGCTGGCGCAGCAGATGTTGTAAATAATTCTGTAAGTTGCCTAAGGCTGTTTATATCATAACCTATGGGTACATTATCAGATGATGAAAATAGACAACTCTAATGAGAAAATGCTTAGAAATAAGTGAAATGTAAACTCTCCTGCCAACCTTTCTTATTGGTTTTGTTTTTGATTTTTTTTTCTGTTCAGCACGAATTATCAAAACAAAACAGTGGTGTGAAATGCTGCCATGTTTAGAAGGTGAAGGCTGTGATTTGCTAATCAATAAATCAGGCTGGACCTGTACACAACCAGGAGGCCGGATAAAGACAACCACGGTAAATCACTTCTCTTTTCTATATTCAGTTTCTTTTTCACTGTGTTTTACTGAAAAACAAAGAAGAGTGAGATTTCTAGTTGCCTTTCAGCACAGATTTGTAAAATCTGTTGCCTTATAATTAAGCTGTGGGTCCAAATGTTCTTACTGAAATGCATAGGCAGGAAAAAAATGTAAAATGCCCCTAAGAATGGAAATTATGTCAAGATTTTCTTATAAGGGACCAGTGGTTTTACTAACATGTACTCAGGCTGAATATGGTCTCTTATTTTTTCACTGCATGAAAATTTTCTTATACTGAGGAAGTATAGGGTGTAAAACTGAACACATGTTCTAGCAGAGCAGAAAGAAGGCTTTCACTCAGAAGTGAGGAGGAAATATTTCTTCTACTCCCACCAGAATAGAAAAACCTTTGCAGAGACAGATCTTTAGTTTTCATTGAGGCAGTAACTGGGTAGCATAGAAAACCTAGTAAAAACAAAAACAAAAACAAAACCTTTTACCTTCCTTTTGGTCCTAGTTGGTTGATAGAATCTTCAGATCTCTGATTTGGTGTCTTGGGGCATATGCTTGCAGTGAAGCTGATAGTGTATATGACAGTGATAGTTTCTAGAGTCTGTAATATACCAAATATTTCTACAAAATGTTCTCAAATGCCAATAATTCTCTGACTTCAGAAATGGAAAAAATCTTGATGAGTATAGTAGAGAAACATTCTGGTAGCTAGCTAGACCTCATGAAATGATTTTTCCCCTATAAAGGTTTTTTTGATTTACAGGGAGCTTGAGTGTAATTTAAATAAGAACAATTTCAAGAATATTTTGTGTTACAAGTACTTATTAGTGAGGACTAAATTAATGCCTATCAACCCCTGCACAATTTCTCTGTCTGAACAGGAGACAGACAGCAGTAGAAAGCCTCTTATAGCCTTAGAATATCTGTAGTTTGGAAAATTAACATTTTTCTCTTTTATAAAAGGAATGAAGAGTTGATTGGACTTTTATAAGCTATATGCAAAAGAAACTCTCTGAATTGTGATTACTGTTTTGATGCTCTTATTTTTGCAATACATAATTTTCGTTATGGACAGGGTTACAAAACTCTCTCAGTCTCTGAGATCTTAAATATTTTTTGTCTAAAGATATTTTGAATTCAATTATATTTAAAAAAATAAATAAAAAAAAAAGAGAGAGAGACCAAAAAAAAAAGGAATACATGCTTTAAACATTAATGTGAGCTTCTAATGGCAAGGATTCTTGATATAACTTTGTCAGACCAAAAGTATTATCTTAAATCTTGTTAACGCAGGGGTGTTTTCTGTACTCGAGGTAAGCGGAAAACCTATGTACCATGACACATTATCAGCTGTCATTATAGTTCCTTATTTGATGTTTTATGCTAATGAAATGGCTGAATAATGCAAAGTAAGCTGAGGATCTATCCTTCAGTATCTATCTTTAATAAAGTGATTCAGATAACCTTTCAGATTTAACATCAGAAGCTTGATTCTTAGCTCTTACTTGTCTATATAGCTCTTAAATGCTATTGACACGAATTGAATGACTCATGATTTTGATTAACATAAATGAAATTATAATCATGCCCCATCTCAGTATGGCCGAGGCAAGTATAATATTATTAAGCAGTTTCTCCCCCACACGGATACATTGTTGTCGTTGGTGAGGAAAGATTCTGCCAGAGAGCCAACTGTAGAACAGCTCTGAGCATAAGCCCTCATCTAACATTGAGCAGCCTTCAACAGTTGGTATCACACATGCAGACACACAACAAACACACAGTATTTTTCAGTCAAGGCTGACTAGCTCTCAGAATGTTAAAAGAAGCTCTGAATCCAGAATGGGAAGGAAAGTAAAGCCAACCAACAGCAAAACCATGAAACTGCAAGCCATAATGCAGTATTAATAAAATTACATTTTAACAAATATTCATTTGTTCTCTAGACACTTCGTTGAAGGTTATGAAAAGCTCTGGACAATGGTAACAGGCACTGAAACTATGTCTTAGGATAACTTTTTGATGTGCTTGACTGTGATTAAAAAGAAGATAAATTTTCTAGCAGAAAAATCATGAGACCTTGTTTTTTCTAGCAGTATTCTTAGGTCAAAAGCTTCTGAAGCAGTCAAGTATTTTCTGTTTCTGCTCAGAATACACACCTGAGTTACCAGTCCCACAGTAGAGTCTAACTATAATGGGGAGGATTAACAATGTGCAGAGAAGGGACAGGAAAATGGTCATCACCAGGAAGTATGGTGAAATTCATGTCCAAACATATTAAATGAATTGTTGTACATTATTTGTATTGTTAAGTAGAAACAATTCTTAACCACATTTTCAGTGGTAGCTACATTATATCCTTAATTATATCCTAACAAACAGTTGTGTTAACTCACATTTGTTAATCTAATATTTGCAGGCCTTTTCTAAGTATATGAATTGGTATCATGAAGATGTTTGGCACTAGGTCTTACATTGTCATGGTGATGATAGATCATACTGCAGAGAGATCTCTGGTAAATGCTGAGGACAATCATTTGCTACTGTGTTGATGCCAGGACAGTATTGAACTCTGATGGACTGAAACCAGCTGTTGTGATAATACCAGCTGTTTTGATTACAGATAGTTGTGTGTAAGTGTAATTTTTGAATAATTGGGTTTGGGAAAAGCACATGAAATTATAGAACTAATGAAGATTCTGTCTAGGGCATGATTTCCATATGTGAGAATATAATCTAGGACTTCTAGTTAAATATGATTTTTACCAAAACACAGATGAAAGAGTTTTCATTTTCTTGAGATATATTTAACGTTTAACATTTTTTCCTCTGAATTTACCAAGCAAACAGGATAAGAAAATAGCCTTTTCTCCAAAGTATAAACACAAATTCTTCAAACTGCTACTTTATGTTTGTGCCAAAATTCTGTAGACTTTTTGTAATTACCTCTGGAAATAATGCAGTGAAATCAGAATTCTCTCCTCACATGGGTAGGAGTGTTTTATATCCATTTTGTGCTCACTTTGCACAGCTATAAATGACTACACAAGGTGCAAGGCAAAGGAGAATCAAAGTATACTCTAAATGGATCTGGATGTCACTTCTGCCCTGTCATCCTATCTACAAGGTGTGAATGAACTAAGGATTTTTCATCTGCTAAGAGGCTTTTAGAATAGAGGATTGTCTGGGCTAACTGCCAATCTATATATTAAGCAGCTGATAGAAGGAAACAATATGGCAACTTGTAAAATAAGGTAGCAAGAGAATACTACAGAATTGTTAGCACTTTCAACATGCTAAATACTTTCATGTGAAAAATGTCCTTACTGTCACTTTAATACCTTCTACCTTAAAAATTTCTTCCCCTTTTGCTATTCTTACTACTATTTCAATTTCTTTTCTTTTTCTTCTCTTTTTTTTTTTTTTTGAAGTACATTATATTTTAAAATAGTATGTAGAATCAATAGTACCATAAAAGATGTGATAATTATTATATTTTTTTCAGATGCTGTTGAGAAGCTTATCCATTTTATAGGTCAAGTTATGAAAAAAAACCCAAAAACTTACCAGTGTATAAATGAGAAGATTCAGAATGTATCGGCTTTACAGGGGAGATTAATTTTAGCAGCAAAGTGTATATATGTTGTCAATGATCCATCACTACCTAATTGTTACTTAATTAATTCCTTCTTCTACATGATGTGATTTCAATGCATGGAGCTTAACAGAACATTCATGCGCCAATTCCTCAGTAGCTAACCTTTTAAAACCTTTGCGATTGTACTGCTAAATTAGCTGAAGTGGGAAATTAAAGAGTATGAAGAAGCTAAGAGAGAGCTCACAGTGGATAAAAGGTGTAATTACTCTGACATGGAGCTCAGTGCTTAGCTAGTAAAATTTACTAAGGATCTAGTTTCACCAAGGGACGTGACTTTCTTAATAGAGTTTACTTACACACAGAGCAACTTAGCATTCCTCGCCATTAATATAAATGACATGCTGGCTGGGTTGGAAAGGCAATTTGTTCTTTACTCTGAGAAATACGACAGCTGTTCTTATTGGCTGCAACTTAAATCAAGATTTTTTTTTTTTTTTTTTTTGTAGAGCCTTATCATACACAGATGTATGATAACAGTAAATCAGTGAAAATATACTGGTTTTCTTTTTATCATTGACTTATGAGCAATTTGTTCTAGTTCATGCCATTACATTCTAAGTAAATAAATATATATGTTACATACTTGTAACATACTTGAGAATTTACTTTTTTTTAGACTGAAGACCAGCTGGAAATGTCCTGAGGCCATGGTCTAGTGGTCTGAGCTTGGGACTGGGAGCCAGAAACTCCTGAGCTCTAATCCCGGCTCTGACAGTGACTTCCTCTGTGGCCTTGGGTAAGTCACTGAACCTCTCTGCCTCAGTTTACCCAGCAGTAAAAATAAGATTAACAATCCTTAGCTATCTATCTTAGTGAATTTGGAGATCTGAATTAATATTTTAAGAGCTTTAGAAATTCAGGGATTCGTAAAAATGAAAGTACTGTAATTTATGTCCTTACTGGTGATATTCATGTTTTTGTTAGATACTCTGGCTTTAGTGTACTTAGCTTCACTCACATTCCAGCTCTGAGTGTTTCTAAATGTGCATTTCACATCTCCACAGCTCAGCTGATTGTATTTGGTTAAGCTGTTTTTGGAAGTTTGTTGACATCTCACCAGTTGTAATTCTGTGTCATTCCAGAACATAAGACCCACCAAAATAAGCTTTCAGACAGCACTGAAATTATAGCAGTGGGATGATGCAAGCATGCATGCCGTGCCAAATTAGGTTTCTCTCTTTCCCCTTGATGGTCACCTTATGAAACAGATGCATTAGACCCACTTGTCAGGGGGTCATCTACCAAGTTCTCACACCGTTCTAATTGTATGTAGGAACACTAAATACAGGCTGAAATTAGAGAGGTCATTTTTCAGGAAGCTGTTTTATCCCTTCGTCCCAGTCCAATGAAAGTTTTTAGAAACAAGAGGAAGTTATGATCCTAATTTTTCTATCGTTCATGTCCAAGACTGTTGGGGAATCAGAATCTTGCACTATTTAGCCTATGCCACCAGGAGTACATACATCCTAGCTTCAAAGTCCATATACATGCACCTTAGTGAGTAGCAATGTCTTCTCTGTTGTCTTTTCTTCAGTTGTGCAGAAATCATAGAATCATAAAATCATTTGATTTGGAAGGGATCTTGTAAGGTCAGAATCTGGAAGTCCCCTGAGGGTCTGGGGAAGAGAGGTTGTCATGTATGCATGTGTATCCAGTTCGATGACCTTTTTGAGCAGGTGGCCATGTTGAAAGAGGAAATCACTAGGCATAGAAGTATCTAGTAATCAGAGAGAGAGATACTGATGCATGATATTGTGCAGTGACATGGGCAGACCAAAAGCCCTGTCTGAAGTCCCTGGAAGAGGAAGCAGATAAACAAGCTTCCAGCCCTGAGGAGACAGATGACAAAAACACAGAAGGTGAGGAGACTGTATGCTACTCTCTGCTTGGAGCAGAAAGAGAACCCTCCTCCTTGACCCCAAAATTCCCATAAGCAACAGATACGAAGCTCTGGGGATATAAAGAGAAAAAGGTCTGGATAACAGTTCAGCCAGTCCTGAAAAGGGACAATTACAGTAAAACTGCCCAAACAAGGGCACAAGTCGGAACCAGTGCTGCCAAAAAAAGGCACTGTCTTAGTCACTGGGGACCACTGAGGCAGTCAGTTGCTGCCTGGATAATCTCTCTAAAGTGGTTTGCTGCCTGCTCAGGGCTTGCATTCAAGACATCAAGAAGAGGCTAATGGGTATGATAAGACTACTTTCTGCTCCTTCTCTTTCAACATCGGTCACAAGAGGCTGCAACTAGGACACTACAGAATATTAAAAAAGATTTTATGTCCCTTGGGAAGATGTAGTGATTGGAAGCACAGGTAGTGTTCTCCTTGATCCTGCTGGTTGGAGACTGGGTTCCAGGCAGAAGGAGGAGAACAGATCAGTTAAATGAATGGCTGCGTGTCTGGTGTCATTCTCAGGGTTTGGGGTATTATGAGCTTGTACACACTTTTGAGAGACTGGACATGTTGACATTGGACTGGAAGCAACTAACCAGGATGTGTGACCTGAGAAGAATATGAGGATGTCATCTGAACATGAAGAGATGGGATCAGGAAAGCCACAGCACAGATGAAACTGAACTTGGCAAGGTGCGAGAAAAAATAACGAGAAAAAAAGGAAAAAGAAAAGAAAAAGAAAAAAAAAGAAGAAAAGAAAAAAAAGAAAAGCTGGATGTGAGCCAGCAGTGTGTGCTTGCAGCCTGGAAAGCCAGCCGCATTCTGGGCTGCATTAGATGAGGGGTGGCCAGCAGGGTGAGGGAGGCATTTGTCACCCTCTACTTCGCCCTTCTGAGGCCCCATGTAGAGTACTGCATCCAGGTCTGGGGCAGCCAATACAAGAACGATGTGCAGCTGTTGGAGCAGGTTGAGAGAAGGATCATAAACATGATCAAGGGACTGCAGCACCACTCTTACGAAGAAGAGTTCTGGGAGTTGGGCTCATTCAATCTAGAGAAGAATCTAAAATCTGGGGTGACCTCATTGCAGCCTTCAGATACCTGAGGGGAGCTTATAAACAGGAAGAGGACTGACTTTCTACGTGTCCTCATAGTGATAGGACAAGGGGAAATGTCTTGAAACGAGAAGGAGCAAATGACTTAAATGTTAGGAGCAAATATTTTACGAGTATGGTGAGGCACTGGAACAGATTGCCCAGAGAAGTTGTTGATATCCCATCTCTAGAGGTGTTCGAAGACAGATTGGATAGCCTGATCTAGTTGTTGGCAACCACCCTATGGCCATACAACCATCTGCCTCTGGGCTGGCATCATAAAATAGAAGGCATTACTTTCAGAGCATGGGTGATAATTTTTTTTTTTTTTTTTTTTAATTGAAGCATTTAACAAGACAACAAAACCATAAAACCAGTGGGATATTTGACTTTGTTTTTGTTAAACTAATAAATCAGTCTGGTTTGGTGGTGGTGGTTGTAACATGTAGTGAGCTCTCCAGGTGTTTGTCAGATGTTTTTGATGAAATTTTATTCTTCCTCTGCTTCATCCTTGAAAGCAGTTGTTCACATACATTCGTACTGCCAAAAGTGATGACAGGAATAAGATGTGACTGTGAAGTGAGGGATATTTCTCTGTTGTAAAGGAGGGCTTACAAAAGTCTGGTAGAGACTTGATCAAATTGTGGATTGCAACTCTATTCATTCCATTTGAAAATCTGCATGTAGTGTATTTATGTTAACAGAAAATGGAGTCACGAATAAACGAAAAATCTGATTATTTGTTGACAGTCTTGAAAGTTGTTCTCAAATTCCAGTTTTTTTGCTGTTCACAGGACTGTGTTCAGCTTATCTATAAAAATCCATATACTTATTGCCATAATTTGAGTTGGCAACCTGTACCCTGGTTTCAGCCCAGATGGGGTTTCTAGCATATAAGTGTTTGTTCAGTGCTGAGGGGTTGGGCTGTTCGGCAAGAAGAGCCACCACCATGATGGTTCAGGGCGGGGGGTGGCTACAGTGTGAGTTGTTCCTGCAGGGCTGTGGGCTGCAAATTGGATATGCCTGCACAAAATTCTAAATATCTGAAGTGTTAAAGTATATGAAAGCTTTAAAAATTGTATGTCAATGAATACCTAAATTTCTACCTGGGTCTTGATTTAAAAAACAAACAAACAAACAAAAAACCTCTTGAAATTATTTTAATGTCCCTTAACTTTGCAGTGCATTATGGTTAGGTTCGTGGTTTAGTGGCCAGTATTGGTGGTGGATGGCCAGTTGGACTAGACAATCTTAGAGGTCTTCTCCAACCTTAATGAGTCTTACGATTCTGTGGTCAGAAATAATTATATAATTATATGGAGATAATGGTTAAATTATGCTTCATGATAAACTGGTATTTGTCTTAATGTTCTGTTTTTTTGCCTGAACATGAGCAAATCAATTTTCATTTAATAAGTGATTGCAGGGAGAAACTATTTGAGAAAACAGTCCTGAAGATTGTTTTTACAATTTCATGATTCACTTTAAGTAGCACAACACACGATAAGAAGTTATTCGCTAGATCTTACATGCTGTGTAGTTGAACTGAAGATGACAAGAGGGTACATGATATGTGTGGAAGACAAAAACAGATGTTATAGTGTAAGTGGGGAAGAAATCTGTAAGCCATTCAGTATAGAACTTGAGTATATAGTTTGAATTGTGTTTTTAATGGGAATGTAATGTAATACTATGAAGCTTGGAAATTGGTATGGCCCATTGACATCAGAAACCTAAAGTTATGTTAAAAATATTACACACCCGTTTCTTATAGTGAGAATGCTCATAGTGCAAGTCTTAAAAGATGAAGCAGTTTAAAATGCTTATCCATTTCTGAACATTTCTTTTTAAAAATATTTGCAAAAATTTCTGTTAAATCACACAAAACAAGCTAGAATTTTTGGACTGAACAAAACAAACAGTGAATACAGAAAATTAAATAGATGTGATAGCATAGGGCTTTCGATAATTTCTTTGACACATTATTTCCTAAAATCGTACTTGAAAATTAATTCAGATAGTCCTGTCACATTGAAAACTGCCATTTCAACAAGAAACTGATGGAGGACCTGCGAACAGCACATAATAGCAGTTAACAGGAGTGTATTGATCTAGGTTGAGGTGGCCCAGGAGGTGAGAGATTTGTGAAAGGTCTAATTTGATTTTATTAAGAATGGTTTCAAAAGCATAAAAGATGTTAAGCCCTCAAGTGTTATTGAAAATCTGTGGAAGGCAGCACATAACAGACATTTCTGTTTTTCTATATTCCCCTGCACTATTTTCATTAAGTGTCTGGAACAGAGCTCCAGTCCTTAGTAGCAGTATGTCTGCACATAAGTTTCTTTACATTGGGGGCAGACCTAAAGGGTAGCCTTGTATGTTTTTCAATCTTATTAACTCATGTCTGTAAGACCTTGTTCTCACCTATTCCTTTTTTTCTCATGCATATATGAGCATGCTAGGGTACACACGAGGGCAGTGCAGCTCACAGAGTCATGATAATGTGAGAGCCCTAGGTTTCAGCTTTTCATGCTTTCATTAGAGTCTCATTACATACCTGAGACCAGAATTGAAAGTGAGCAAGATTATCTGATGCTTGATCCAAATCAAATGAGGCAGTGAAGACAGTCAGTAAAATCAAAAGCAAAATGTAGGGAAATAGGACCTTTGTCTTTCAAACGACAGTACAGATTCATGGTAGAATAAAGTAATCTAGTTCCAGACTGCACTGGTATCATCCTCCCAGCCCATTCTGGCTTGTACATGCCTGACCTCTCTGTTTGGGCAAGCAGTAAGTTCTTGTGGAAATGGCTGGAATGCACAAACAATAATCAGTTTTTACCAGGTGAATTTTCAGTAATATCAGCTCCCAAAGACAGTCCTGCAGATTAATGCAGATACAGAGCAGATTACCCAGAATAACCCAGAGGTAGAAAAATTTGAGTTATTGTGGCCCGAAAGCTCTGGGGTGTGTCTTCCTTTATTTACAGAGCTCCAATGTCCATTGGGCTATCAACAACTGCTGCAGGATATCTAGATAATTCTTTTTTCCACTGATGTTGTTATTCTTATCCATTCACACTTAACAAAGAATTCTAGAGCTGCCTGTAAGATGCAAACAAAGCACGTGAAATGCATCCCTCATATGAAATAGACTGATTTACACTATTTGAGGGAGATGCTTGAAAGCCCATGTCGTGTACTGTAAAGAATGCTTTACTGTTCCGAAGCAAGGATTTTAAAGGCAGCCTCTCTACAGCTATTCCCCATTTACACTGAAGTATATATAAACACACACATCACAATTCAAAATTGGAATGCTGTTCATCTCTGAATAATGTGATGACAGGATGAATTCTGAAGAAATATTTAATTCTACTAATAGATATTGGACAGCTTTACATACAGTAAAGAAAGATGGATTTCACATAAGATTTAAGGATATTTCCTTATAGAAATAATTTTGTTAGCTAGAAAAGGGTGAAGGTGTTGCAATGGAGAGACTCTTGTAGGAACATAACTGAGACCTAGCTGGACATGTGATAATACAGCAGAAAAGAACTCACAAAGAACTAAGGGGTCATAAAAATATAGGGAGTTTTGAGGGGTGGCACAATGTCATCAGTGAAAATTAAGTATTTAATCTCTGTGTGTAGTTAAGAAGGCTGAGATCTGCAGGGCTTAGGTGAGTTGTAAATTTTGGAGGCCTAATGTGAATAATAACTAAAGCCCCAATTACTGTGATACAGCACAAATTTGAGGAGGTGATGCACTTATGTAGGAAAGCATGTAGGCCAGTATGGTGTTTCTTTTAGGTCTGAGATCTGTACCTACTTAGCAGAGATCAAGGAAGCAAGACAAGATATCACCATTGCATATCTAGAGGTTGTTACACTTCTGTGTAAATCCCACATACATGCAGGAGAGGAGCACATTCCAGATGAAGTTTATTTGCAGTCCCTCTTTAGTAAACTTGAGCAGGAGGCCATTCAAGACTTATGTGTCCAGACAGAAACTTAGTAAAAAGAAACTTGACTATGTGATCTAGTAAGATTACTCCTTTGGAGGAGAAGAAAGCACTGACTAATGATCATACTGCTGTTTTTGGTTCTCTGTGTAAGCCCTGAGAGAGGGACACCTCTCCCCTGGATACATTTTTTGCTGAATTCAGAGCTTTCCTAGTACATGTGTATGGCTTGAACATTGGCAGCAGATTAGGAGTTCCCTGGAATTCAGGCTTAATTTAGGTGCTGATACACTCTTCTCAGATACTGTTTGAGCTCCTTTCTTCTCAAACCAAGGTATTTCTGAGTATCTCAAACTTATGTCCAGATGTTTATGAATCTTAGTATCCTGTTTTGTCTCCACTCCTAGATTTATTTATTTATTTATTTTAAATTTTAATGTAGATGCTTCCAGTGGAAATTAAAATCTGACTAAACTAAAACTTAAATGGAATTTAAAAAGGGATCTCATTAAGGTTGTCAGACAGCATAAAAACCCATGAGCTAGAATGTAGCTGATAATAGCTGCTGTGGACATGTAGGTAATGTACATCCTGATACATACAGGAAAATCATAGATGTATAATCAAACACATGTAGACTTGTCTGTGTAGAATTATGTAAAACATGAAATCTGTTGAGCTAAAGGGGGAGCCAGAGATAAAGTCAGTAACAATCTGTGACTAATTCAACATCATAAAATCATAGAGGGAGAGGAAGTATATAAACATGCCTTCAGAGACAAAAGTATGGATAGAGAAAGATTTAGGAAAAAAAAAAACAAACAGTTCAGTCTATTAAGCTGTAGAATATGTTGTCCAAAATGAAAACTCCAAACTGTTCAGGCTAGCTTGATCAAAGTCTTCAAAAGTGTCTTATAGTGATAGGATATGAAATACATTTAACTGACTGGTCTTTCCCAGTTCAAGCATTATAATTATATTTTAACATCTTTATAAAAGTCACGGTGAGATAATACATAAGCCATAAGAGGGGAAGAGTTGTGATACTCTCACACTGCTCTGGGTCATCCGTGAGATTTAATCTTTCTCAAAGAGATTTGTTGTTTGTTCAGCCAGACAGCACACTGGTTACAGAAACTTGTCATTGAATTGTGCTGTGGAGTAATATTTCAGTTGGTTTTATGTGACTGAAAGTGTATTGATAGGTGGTGGGATTTATTTCAGTATTACGTCAGTCTTAACCATCTTGTAGCTAGATTTAAGCCTTTAGTAGAAGAAATCTACAATCACAATAAATTTGGACATGCAGCAGTGAAAAATGAGAACAGTCAAGACTTTCTGCAGTAAGTTGAGGATATCTATGTGAAATTACAGAAAACAGAATACACAGTGATGTGGAAGATGTTTCCTTACAGCAGGACAAATTCCCTTATTATAGCCTTGAAATCATTAACAATAATAAAATGGCCAACAGATTGGTTTGAAATAAAGTGAGAATCAGTAAATCTCTACATAGACCAGCATCCTTGAGGGCTTTGGTTTTCCTGTCTTTTTCCTTTCTACATTTTTCTTTCTGTTTCTCCATGAAGTACTGAGAATCTCTTGGTGTATATTTTCTCCTACAGAACATTTTTTATAGTTGTTTAAACAACAAAATAATTATGCACTCTGTGCATAACAAAAAAAAAAAAAAAGGTAAAAAATATACAAATACAAAAAATTGGTATTTAGCTCTTATAATAGTTAAGGTAGTAAAGGCAGTCTACTGAACTCTTTTCCCTTTACATAGCCATCAAAGGAGTTCAGTCGCCCATTTGAAAGACATGTGGACAAGTAGGATGAGATTTGTGGTGTTTATGTTGTCTAATCACAGGTATATTTTAATGAAATATGGCATTTTACATACTTCTGAGGTAACTTTTTGTCATATATGTGAAGTGAGTCATATGACTGAAAATGCATTTGGTAACCTAGGTGATGTCCAGGGATTATACTACCTTAGATCAGCACAGAAGAAATTACTGTAGATGAAAACTGTGCAGAGCTGCTTTGGGTGAAGGAGGAATATGTTCTGTCTCAAAAATCATTTAGAAGTCTAATGTGCAATTCTAGCATGGGAAAGGAATTGCTAGCCAGTTGAGAGAATTTCTCTCTTTGACCACAAGACATGACATATCATAGAATCACAGAAGCATAGAACAACTTCAGTTGGAAATGACCTTACAGGTCATTTAGTTCATCTAGATATGCCTGGAGGGTACCACTGATTACTGCCTTTCATCTGGCCATAGAGGCATTGACTATGACCCTCTGGCTGTGACCATCTGACCAAATCCTTCATTGAACAGTACACCTTTCAAAATGATGTATTTCCAATTTAGAGATAAGAGCATGGTGAGGAGCATATCAAAGACTTTGCACAAGTCCAGGTAGTTAACATCAGTCACTCTTTCTTTGTGTACTGAAGTTGTCAGTGCATCACAGAAGGCCACCAGATTAGTCAGGCAACATCTTCCCTCGGTGAAGCCATGCTGGCTCTCTTGGATCACCTTCTCATCTTGTATATGCCTTAATATATCTTCCCAGGCACAAAAATGGGAGTAATGTTTCCCTTTTTCCAGTCACTATGGACTTCAAATATGATGGAGCGTTGCTTGGCAACCATGTAACCACGTATCAACCAATTCCTTCAGGACACTGAGATGGATGTCATCTGGACTAGTACGCATTTCATTTCAGCAGGTGGTCTTGAACTTGCTCTTTGCTTACAGCAGGAGGGAGATGCTGCCTTAGCCCCTCCCTAGAGTTTCAGGGAGAGAGATATAGGAAGCCGTTGTCTGTGGAAGCAGTTCTCCCTTCTCATTTATCAGAAAGGTACACTCTCCTCAGCCTATCTTTTCTTAGCAATTTACCTGTAGAATCCCTTCTTGCTATTTTTTACATCCCCCCTCGATTTCAAATCCATCTTTGTCTTGGATTTGGCTCTATCTGGGGCTTGGAATAGGACACCAATTACATGGTCAGATTTCTTTCTGAGAATTTTGAATTGAATTCATCATTAGGCACGGTGTATCTGAGCCAAGGACATGGGCAAATATGCCCAGCTTTGCTATCCAGAGAAGTAGATGCCTACTTAGATAGACAAAAGGACACTGAATTTTCTGTCTCCAGTGACTATGTAGGCAGGTTAGGTATCTTCTGAAGACAGTGAAATTCATTTGTCCTGTTTAATTATCCAATCAATGTCAATTCTAAAAAGCATACATGTATCAGGGAGATAATTCCATGTCTTCTATTTTTTTCCCTACGGGGGCAGGTCAGCTATAGGACTTGGGCAGCTTATCCTGTCTGTCCTCCATAATATGTCATGATTTGCTGCAAAGTAGCTTAGCTTTTGGAAGAACAGTACAAAATAGTCTCATTCAGGACATGTGCTAGGTGACCATGGTATTTCCCTGAATGTCCTGGTGTTTCAATATTCTTTGCAGTAAGGAGGCCTAGATGCACCCTAGATGAATAGTCTATGAGACTAATATGTGGAAGATGGATGGCCCTGTTGGCATAATAAATAGCTAAGGTAAAGCCTATGTCTGCCTGAGCTTTTCCTAGTGTTTTAGCCAAGCTTCATAATCTTGTCTGCCTAAAGAAAAAGAAATTGGAGTCAGTGAATTTGAACTTACTCAGCATGCTACAGGCAATCAAACTGTATATTACGAAAAGATTCTTCACTGAGAGGGTGATAAGACACTGGAACAGGCTCGCTAGGGCCGTAGTCACAGTCCTAAGCCAGCAAGAGTTAAGAAGTGTTTGGATAATGCTTTCAAAGAAAGGGTTTGCATTTTTGGTGGTCCTGAGTGGAGCCAGGAGTTGGACTTGATAATCCTATGGGCTCCTTCCAACTTAGGATACTCTATGTTTCTATGAGTTTGTCTAGAGTATCCAACTTATCTCTGTAGTGTTGTAGTATGAGTGCTCAGTGTCACATGGAGTGACAAAAAATGCATTTGAAGGAGGAAGATTCCAAGCATTGTTTTCCTGCTTTTAGTCACATTGTATGCCTTTATTTTGAATTCAAATCATGTCCTGGTGCTCTCAGACCAAGAAAAATATTGATCTGGATGAGAATAGTATTCTTTTCACCTCCGTTTCATTTGTTATTGGGCAGGGAGATTAAGGGAATACTTGCATTTTTAAGGTATGGAAGTCATCCTATTTTCTCAGAAGGTTCTTACATTAAACACAATTTCTTTCATCTGTTTTTCCTTTACAAACTGTTGTCTTCTCTTTCTTCTCATTCGCTACGTAACTAACTATTGAAACCAATGGAATCCATCATGAATGAGTTTGTGTGTGCAAATAACAAAGCTAGTTAATAGAAATGCTAATTGCAATGTACATTATTTTGTTGAATGTCTGTGTTTCTGTCACAGAAATAAGTCACAGCACGAGTACTTTCATAGCATATTGTTCAGCTATTCTGCTCTAGGCAGTATGAAAATGCCCCTACCTGCACTACTGAAACTGTTATAATGCTCTGATGGATTCTTATTTGAGTATTATGAAATCTATATGTACACTTGGTAATGCAGAAAACCACTCCCACTTCATTCCCTAGAAGTAATATCTTAGTTTTCATTTTTAAAAAAATCAAGAGAAAGCTGGGCCAGGTCTTCCTCTTACTGTGCATTTTGTGCTAAGCATTTATTTGTTTTTGATTGAACAAATAAATTCAGAATGTTGTCTCTATATCAGTGAATTTGAAGGATATAGAGGGATCCGACAAAACCATGTTCTCTGCAATATAATCATTTTAATGAAAGCTCGGAGTGTGGAGTTTTTAATGCATGTATATTTTAAATGTGTCAAATTAATGAACTTTGAAATGAAACAAAAATTTTTGAAGCATCTCCCCAAAGTGTTTCAAAAGTTGCTGACAAGGCAGTTTATACTTGAGTGTTATTCCTATTGGTAGGCACAGCACTAAGCATATGTCAGCTCTTAACAAAATTACTGAAATACCGGGAATTTGCATAGAAATAACACATGTTTTTAAAAGGAAAACAAACAAGGTTATGCACAAAACCTCTGCCATAAAAGTGTTTGTTTGAACACAAGCAATTCTGCCATGAAAGCAAGTACTGCATAAAAATTTGGCACCATAGCTTATAAGTATTATAGCTAGGTCGTAACAAGTGAAATATCTGCACATCAGGGTTTATGTCACTTTTCAAGGAAAACTTCATGCAGTGTTATGAAGCTTAACCAAAATCACATAGTCTGAAAGAAAAATGAAACAGTAATTTGTAGTTACCAGATGTGAAATTTATCTGATACGCAGTATTTGTTACATTACAACTCAAAGTGTGCAGTGTTTTAGTCATAAGGTTGTCCTGTGAACAGTGGAACTAATAAACTAGTATTTTATTCCCTGCAATTTTGATCGGTTTTCCTTCTTGTCACCCAGTAGTCTAAGACCTGCAGCTCTTCTCAGATCTGCAAATGCATCTAGAACCCTTCTTTGTTCCCTGCTTCCTCACTCTACCATTCCTATTCTCCTTTCTGCCTACAAAATACCATGGATAAATTATCAATCATTTTTGACCAGCTGGCAGTACAAGCAGACTGTTTGTGCTGCCTGACCCTGCAGCTGCAAGCTTTCCCATCAGTAGGATCATTAATAAGCATGAATTTGTCATTTACAGGTTTTTTTTTACTCTTCCCTGTTGCCAAGCTTTCAAATATTCCAGATCTTAATGTTTTTGAGATGTTTATCAAATGTAGTTGAAAGGGGTCTACAGGCTCAAAAGCTGATAATTTGAGAAGGGACTATGAAACCTCTTAATGAGAAACCAGATTGGGAGTGTTAAGTCGTAATGTTATTGGGGATTTTTTTTTTTCAGTATGATTTTTATTGATTGATTTTACGAATATCACATTTTCAAAGTTAAAAGTTGTCACAGCTTTGCCAACCAAATGACGCACTGAAAAGATATAATGAATATCACAAGATTTTAATGAAAAAGTACCTTTATTATTATTATTATTATTATTATTTAATGAAACATTATTCCAGGCCACCGACTACTCACAAATCAGGTAATTTTATGAATTTCTTTTCTAGCATCAATAAGAATGAGGACATATAGTACTGTATTGACTACAACATCAAATGTGAATTCTTGCTTGAATTTCTAAGTAGATAGCAAGCTAGACTAATAAAATTAATAAAAATTATAATAAATAACTTATAAAATTAATAAAAATTATAAATTATCTGGATATTAGTTGAAGAATAGTACATTAGTTCAAGAACATCATCCAAGTTCCATATTCAGGGAGGAGAATGTTCCTAAATAAACCTTCTCATAAGATAAGATTTCCTTTTTAATGTTTAGTTCCTAATTACAAATGTAGAGGTTGGCAATTATAACATCAGAAATATTTTGGATTTAACTCTGTACCTATAGGCATGAAGGCTTCTTTTGTAGACCTGAGAGGCTTAATTAGCCAGCCTCTGCTCCTCCACGGCTGGATCTGGACAACACTGTGGTCCAACCTTAGAGGGCTTGACCCTTACACACCACTCACAGTGACCGTCTCATCCAGGACAGCCAGTAACTGAAGCAGAAGTGAACCAAAACACAGACCTCAAATGACTTTTTAGTTGTGTGGAAGCAGTTTCCAAGCACATGATATAGGAATGAGATGACAGTGTAGCAAGTACCAGCACTGATATGGTCGCAACTCGAGTACTGTGTTCAGTTTTGGGCCCCTCACTACGAAAAAGATGCTTAGGTCACAGGCAGCGGTTGATGGTTAGATTAGATGATCTTATTGATCTTTCCAACCTAAATGATTCCATAGTTCAAGTACTGAGAAATATTTTGTGTTTGTTTTTGCCTTTTCCATGGGAAGAGGACTGCAAATCCTCTTGTCTTAATTTATTTGATGCTGTTGATGGTGCTTCCTTTGAGTCTCACTAGATATAGAAGAGCAAGATTTACTGATCTTGCTTCAGTAATATTCTTCTGATCAGCACAGAGTATGGATATTTCTTCACACTGCACAGTTCTATACAAACTGTACCGTATGTAAACAAAATCTAGAGTTTTCACTAAATTCTAGTAGGATTTGGTACTCTTTGATGTTCTTTTCATTCTGTTACTTCTTTATTTTCTGTATATAATTTCCAGCTGTTTGTTGTTGGCTTTTTTTCCCTTAGTATGTGTACAAAAAAGTCTCTTGTTGATGAGTAATCAAACACTTTAGAAGAACTTTAACCTTTGCTGTAAATGAAAAACATCCACAAAAATAAGTTCATTAAAGCCCAGATTATTTCCAAATGGGTTGTTCTGAAGTGTCTTAATATAAAATAGGGAAAAGGAAAAAATATTACTGTGCTTTTGTGATTTCTGGAACAATCTCCTTTAAAATGGTATTCCATTAGGAGCTAATAAAGAGAAAAAGAAGAAAGAAAAAGATAACTACAGCAATGATTGTTAACAAATAATCAAAACAGGGAAAGTGTCTGTGATTTTAGTGTTTGTGGTATATATTTCAGTAAAATAATTTTATCCTGCCATCTCTCATGCCTGAAGAAATAATCACATAGCTCTTACATTACCATTAAGTGATAGACTGTCCAGCTCCTGGCCCATAGAGAGGACTCCATGGAGCAGGTGACAGGAACAGAAACTGTACTGGTGGTTTGGAAAGGGGCAAAAAATGATATTGCCTCAAAATACTTGCCTGTGCCCTCTTAGAAGTTCATTGGAAAAGTCTTGATGATTTCCTGGAAAATCTTAGATTGCTTTTCTGTTTTCTCACTAAAATGTGTATCTTGCAGTATCATATGCCAGTTGCAGATTTCATCTTTCAGACAGGTTTCATGTGAAATTTTTATTGGCCCCCAGACAGGCATCTACTATTGCTTTCAGTGATGGACTTGATGTGAGTCACTCTTGCTGCTTTATCATAAGCAGCATCTTAAACATATGTAATCTCATTAACACTCTGAGCCCTCTGAAGATAGAACAGCCATGATAAGGGCTAATCACAGAGCTTTCATCTACAGTGAGTGGCTACTTTTTTGGTCATTTGAGTTAGTAACTCATAAAGGGCAAGGAGCCAGTGGGCTCTCCAGTCCGCTTAACTGCCACTCTCCCAGCATTCTGCCTCCTGTAGACCTTGTGCATGCTGACTTACTTGGCTAGGTCACAGTACAGATTTAGTCTTCCTGGAGGGAATGGTCTGTCTTTTACAGTCCTTTGAAAATAAAATCCCTCTCAAAATAGGGTAAACATGAAGAATGGAGGAAGCACAAGAAATACATAGCTGATTTGAGAAGTCCAGGAGATATAGTTACATTCATGAAGTGGGTATATTGCTACTTTCTTTACTGTGTGTATTTCCTTCATGATAAATTCAGGCGAAGCTATCATACTATTGCCTAGTGGTAGAGAGTAACCTGCAATTAACAGTGGAGGTTGTACTGCTGTAAGCATTTTTATATAAAAGAGTTCAAAGCAACACACCATAAAGAAAAAGAAACCACCTCTACCATCATTTTAGTAAAAGTGCTTGTTAAAATAAGAAAGAAGTATGCATCTTGTATGTCGTTGATAACATATATTGTAGTAAATGCAAGAGTTGTAATAGTCCAGGATTATATCTCATTAATTTATGTGAGGAATGATATTCCCATTAAAATTAGTTTTTTTTCACACACTTCGCTTTTGCCTTTGAAAAAATTCATGATGTGATTGAAATGTGAATTTGTCATCTAAATAGAAAGTCCTAAGCTACAAAGAGTAAGAGGTCACAAAGAACTTACATTTGGCCTATTGTTATTGATGTTCATAAGAAACAGGTGCACTACAAAGTTCTGGATTTCAAACTCATCAAAGGATTAGAAAGCCATTATGCATTGTAAATAACCATATTTTATGTTTTTCTTCACCTGTGAAACATTATCTCTCAGGTAGTGTCTTGTTGTATACATATGGGAAGAGTAGGAGGTTTGCAGCTGGTGGCAGAGGAGATGTAGCTGGGACAAGGTGACAGGGATGGAGATAGTGACAGAGGAAGGAGCACACTGAGGTGGTTTCAGCTAAGTGGAAGAGGAAGGTAGGCAGGTAGATTAACAAACAGAAAAGTCGATATCTGCTCAGCCAATGGCTGTCACTGCAATATGGACATTCAGCAGCCCAGCTGGATCTGGTTTAGGACAAATGTCTCTGTCTTTATGTTTTCAGAACTGGTTTTTAAGTGTTAGGAGATGAAGATCTTAGCTATTTAGTTGTAGAATCCCAAATCTGAGAGGTCATTTTTAATTTACTCTTGTTTTTTGGAAGCTTGCGAATACAGAATGTTTTGCATTCATCTTCTGTCAGGTTTTCTGCAGTATAAAAAAGAATTTCTCAAACCTTTATTTGTGAAGCAGATGGATACCCAGGGCAAAGGATGTGGAAAAAAAGGAAAACTGCAGAAAGGCAAAAAAAAACAAACGACAACAACAACAAAAAACTTATGGGTGATAGGATGCTGCCACAGTAGGTCTCTGTAAATAAAGAACTACAAATTAAGATGTTGTGAACAGTTATTTGTTTGTAGGCCTTCGCAGAGCAGACAAATTTTTAAAGGCTTAGTATTCTGCTGGATGAATCTCTACAAACCTGAAAAAAAAAATCTGAATTGTCTGATTAAAAATCTTCAGATAGGCATGCTCTAATTTAAAAACACAAATCTGTTACTATGTCGGTATTTTGTATGCTCCACTCACAATAGAGCAATACTACATGTGCTTTTCTAGCCTAGGCAAAGACTTCAATATTTGATTTATTCATACAAACGGACATTGAGTAAAACAATTCAACTGAAGCAAAAATCTGACAGTTGCATATTTGGCAGGGCTTTCATTGTTAGTCTCTGAGTGAACTAAAATGGATTATACTTATCACACCTTTCTGCAAGCATACTTTGAATGTAATTGTAATAAAATTGCATTTTATGCCAACAGTTAGCAACCTTCCGAATAAATGTAAATTCTTGGCAGGCTTTTATTATTTTCTTATTTAGATTCTAAAACCATTTTTCCCAGTTAAAAAATAACTAAAACAGCAATGAATGTTCTTTTAAATAAACTGGGTTTTTATATGGGACACTGATTACAGCAATGGCTTCAGAGCCTCCTGCATGTCTTATGTGTTAATAACTTTATGCTCTTCCCCAGCCTCACTATTTTGTTTCTTGTTTAAATTTCCACCATGCAGTTAGGATGATGGAAACTGGGAAATGTGAAAAAAGCTGAAGGAGGCAATGCTGTAGTCTAGGTTATTTATCTTAGATCCTTCCAGACCACTGAGTTACTGTCTGATGGAGGGAATTTCTTGTTCTAGGTCTTGGGCTAACAAATAACTTGAACTATTCAGCATCATAGTTTCATCTTCTCTCTTTTAATATTCTATACTAACACAGTAATTACATTCATTGGCTTCCTGTTAATGAGAGAAGAAATATACTATTTTATTTATCGCACCAAATGAAGGGAAAAAAAAGGCTGTTTTCAGCTGCATAGTGTGAAAGATGTTGGGGGATATTTTTTTCATTCACAGATGTTAACAGATTTATGCCATGTAAATTGGTTATGTTAATGAAGTTCCAAAATGTTCTAATCAGTGCTTATTCTGTCATATTTTATTTATATTTGTTTTTCAAAACGTATGTGCATGTGATACAGAAAACTTGAAATTCATAATAAAGCAGACAGATTGAAATATAGATTTCAAGTTAACTACAGAGATATGTGTTTTAATTAAAATAGTTGTTAAATATGCATTATGAATACTCAGAGGAGACCTAACTTGTTTAGCAAAGTAATGTTTTAAAATATTTCCTCTTGAATTATAACTGAAGTCTTGCACAATGTGCTGATAATTCGGGGGGAGGGGGGGGGGGTGAAATGTTGATATGCTTTAAAAATATCTAAGAATTAATATTTAAACTTCTAACATGAGCTATTGGAAAGTTATTCCAATATGTCACAGGTTGTGAACATAAAGCTGTGTGGATGTACTGTAGAGAACATGGATGATAACCATTAGGTTGCTGCCTTAAAGTTTAAGACTTTGTTTTCCATTACTTTTCAGAGTGTAATAACCATTAAAAAAATAAATAAATCCAAATTTTCTGTAAGTTAGGTGGCATTTAGTTTAGGCAAAACTGATCATAGAGAAACTCTGTCAGAAGAAAAATGTGATTCTTTCCAGACATCACACTTCCCTGTGTATCATTATCAGAGCACACACAGTGGAATTTAATATCACAGGGAAATTTGAGATCAAAATGAGAAACAATAAAGATTATAAGTGGTTGCAGATCTAGGTAGAACTGGATATTAGATGATGTAGAAATGCTGACTTGATGTAAGGTAAATACTACTTTAGGCATAATTTAAATTAGCCTGCTGTTAATGTGATCAGAGTGATTCCTAGAAAGGTAAAGAATGCAGTCTGTGTTCTGAATATTACTGTATAGCCATACCTTTGAATTTTTTCCGTAGCCCTTGTACCACAGTAAGCTCAAGTGAGACAGCTTTCATATACTGAACTTGCTGGTAAGTTATTTATGTCATCCTGAAATCACTGAAGACTGCAGATTCACGTACGTAGCTCTCTCACAGAAGTACAGGGTATATTTTTGGTGACATTTGAAAGGCAAAAAGACAGAATGTCCTGCATTTTATTTAATAGGCTATACTTTGCTGAATAGCTTGACTAGTATCCTTTTTGGGGGGAAAAAAAGTTTTCAGTTTGCTTCCTTACGTATACTGTTGTTTTGCTGGTAGTGTTTGGATTTTGTTGTTTGTTTGTTTGGCTATCTGTATCAACTGTTTGTTTTAATGAGTTTCTTAAAGATTGTCTGCATAGCTGTCACTGATATGTATATATTTAATGTACAAAATAAGTAGGTAAGTAATAACGTACTGGATTTGTTCAGGTCAATGAGCGATAACAAGATTTATGGTGCAGACCTTTGAGACACATAGAGTCTGCATGTTAAGCTGAGCTCCCACTGAATTCAGTAAAAGGCTTTCCTTCCCTTCACATCAATAAAGTCAGAATTCCATCTGAGTTAGAGGAGCTGTGCTATCCGGATGTAGTTGTGTGGCATTTGCCTCTATAAGGTGACTAGAAATATTCATAGGGAAAGTGAATTTTCCGTAATAAAACCCTGCTAATGTACATAATCTTCAGTGCCTCCTGTTCTTGGTTTATTCCAGTCTCTATATGAAATGACTCACATTAAATATGTTTATCGTCTGCTTGCACCTCTCAGAAAAGAAGAAAAAGCAACTTCTGACTTTTAGTCAAATAGTCAAATGAGGCACTATTGCAGCTGGACAGAGTAGGAAAGACGAAAAGGAAAAGGAAGAGGAAGAGGAAGAGGAAGAGGAAAGGAAAGAAGGCATATGAACAAGGCATTAAAGAAGATCAACTAATTGGGAGATGAAGTT
This sequence comes from Alectoris magna, assembly GCA_030625065.1. Taxonomy (NCBI): domain Eukaryota; kingdom Metazoa; phylum Chordata; class Aves; order Galliformes; family Phasianidae; genus Alectoris; species Alectoris magna. The sequence goes on along the minus strand of CM060560.1, from coordinate 180,979,247 downwards.
GCTGAAACCTGAAAGTGCTTCCAGAGAATAGAGTAAAGTAGGAACTGGCAGAATTGAACAAGCTAATTAAAAATCCAGTTCTATTTTACAGGACTCAAGGTTTTTCTTCTGTGAGTTTGATAGAAAAGTTATAGACATTTCTGGGTTTCTTCTACTAACACTGCAGACACTTGCACAGCAGATAATCTGTATGGATAGTGACTTTGATGACATTTCAATGGTAATATTTGTGCAAGGATGAACTGTTCTGGAACAATTTCTCAAGTGAATGAGAAACATACAATTTTCTCTGAAGATCGATCAGGCCATTTGTTTCTACTGTTTTGTTTCAAGCAAAAGTATTTTTTGCAATCAACTAATAAGGAACACCACATTATTTTGAATTTTTTTTTATTCTCCTTGGTTTTCATTTTTGCCCGTCTGCACTTCTTATTTTAATCAAAAGACAGTTTTGGAGTTTTTAAATAGGTAATTTTCACTCTAATCACGCTCAGACGAAAGAGATATTTTGAGTACCTTTAATAAGGCTTTTCTGTTGTGTTTTGTTTTGTTTGTTTGTGTTCCATGTACCAAATAGATTCCCATGCTGTCTTACTTACTGATATACTACTACTCCACCACTGTCTCCTGTGTAAGAGGAAATGAAAAATCACACTTCACAGTGAGGGGGCGTGGTTTAAAGAATATTTGAGAGAGAAAATGAAAATCTTGGAACATCCAGTCTGTTGGCATAAGAGAAGCACAAACTATGTGCTGGATATCATCACTTTTTAAGATGTGTTTGAGAACTTATTCATTAAGAAAGAATAACAATGTCTAGAGATTTCTGTTTTTTGGAAATACAGGTTGATTTTTTTTAGGCACTTTCTCGAGTCAGTATAAACATGCAGTTTTGGTAGGACCTAGATTTATTTGCAATTTTTTATTACTTTTCTGCTTGATAACACAATTGTACCGACATCAGAACCTAATTTATGAATGCTTTTGTACTATTAACTGAGTATCTATGTTCCACAGAGTTAAAAGTTAAAAAATAGGAGTACACAGTGTGAACAGTGTGAACAGAATACAGTTATGTGTGAACAGAATACAGTTATGCAATAAAATTAAGGCTTTACCTAAGTGGTAAAGAAAGAAAACTCCAGATAAGAAAATCCCCTTTTTGCCTTACTATTAACAATATCTTTACACATCATTGGGATTAAGTGAACTTGATAGGGGTTTTGATAACTACTAGTATAACTACTAAATTATTTTGTTTTGGTTTACCAAGGTCCAATTAATTTCCTTTCATTTCCAATTGCCAGTAGTCTTTGGTACATACCTACTATGCTTTGCTGTCCATTTGCCAGCTCACTCCTCCACTGCAGAGAGAAATCAAACAGAGAAGTCTGCAAAATGTAAATTGTGGTCTTGTGCCTGAGAACAAAAATTGTGAGTGTTTGAATTTAGCAAATCTAAATTTGAACACTTCAAAACTTATTTTCCACGTAAAGGGACTGAATTTACACAGTAATCACTTGGAGAATTCATTTTCTAATACAATTTGGATACCACTTACCTTTCTTTCCAAACAGGAGACTGGATTTTTGCTGCAGATTTTGAACTTGACTGAGATATCACAATTGCAGAGACACTGTAAGTGCTTAGTGTACAATATTTTATTACTGAAGGGCAAAGAATTTGGGGAATTGATCATTTTTCTTCTCTCCCCTTTGTGGTTCAGCTTTTGGCAGGTCAGCTTGCTGCATTCAGGGGCTCATTGATCTCTCACCGCGTGGAAGTGGCAGGTGCTTGTTAGGCCCCCAGTGGGATTTGCTTCAGTCTGCAGTGATTTCTTTCTTCTCACAGTATTGTTAATAGCATCTATCTTTTGGTTCCTCAACCTTTTACCAGCAAACAAAATTGAACCTGTTCAATATAACCAGCGTTCTGTGTTTTAATTAGTGTACGTTAGAGCATGATCACAGACACCTGGAGTTTGAAAGTGACTGAGTGCTTGCCAAAAGATAGATTTTTGTGGTTCAAATGATCTGCGATCCACATCCTACTACATTTAAGCAAAACTAAAGCCTGAATAAACAGTATGTCATCTGAAAAATGTACTTCTTGGATGACAACTCAAAATACTGTTTTCCCAAGGGATAACATTACAATGGACACTTGTTTTTTTAGCTCTGTGGACATGTGAATAAACAGAGTTCTCCATAAAAAATAAATAGCTTCTCTTATATGAAGTTTCATAAAAAAATGTTTGAATCATGTATTTGTTAAAAAAAAAAAAAATAGTGTTTTACCATGCTGATCTTGTACCAGAAGTACCATTTACTGGGTGTCTGTAGATTATTTGTTTGGAAAATACCAGGTTATTAAAAATATGCTCTAAGAAGATTTTAGGAAAAGCTACCAAAAATTTTTACAAAAAATATTTTAAAACATCAAAGGATAAGAATTCAAAGTAATACTAGATAGATGCGTCCAAGTTTTATTTATTATTTTCTATCATAATGGTATATTAGAATACAGATGTATTTAAAGTAAGCAGAACTTCCAAACTAATGGTTATCTACATTGTTACATGAATTAATGGTTATCTGCATTGCACAGGAAATCTTTTGCATTTACAGAGGAAATCTGAGTATTTATGATCTTCATGATCTTCTGGTTTAATAAAGGCTAGATGTAAACATAGTTTGTATTTAAAACACATTATAAATCTTTTGGCTTCTATCTTTTTAGAAACTGGTGAGAGAAACATTTTCTTTTGTAAAATTAAAAATTGTATTGTTAAAGAAAAATGTGAGGGAATAATTGGGAATTAGATGCTGTCTGCTAGTAATTTCTCCATGAGGTTTTTTGTTTGTTTGTTTGTTTTGTTATTGACATTAAAGGTTAGCGAGGCTTCTTGTATCAAGGAACAAGATTCTAGTATGAAAATCCTAGGTTTATCTATTGTTATTTTTGATCTCAAGAACAGATTTGTTGGCCTTTACATTGGGTGATAATGTAACTACTGATAAAGTAGTTAAGTTCTGCTCTTGGATTATCTCATGCTCATCACTTTAACCCACAGTACTTTTCTTTTGTGGAAAGCAATAAAACACCACATAGAGTATTTGTCCCAACGAGAGATTTTCTGTGATGTGCTCTAAATGTTGCAGTATTCATCTAAAGCTGGGAAAAATGCATATGAAGTCTATCAGGACTGCTGATATATGCCTAAACCTATTTATCCCAATTTTATCAGAAAAGTTCCATGACTATGAGAGAGGCAATAAAATACATAATTTAATCTACCAAATCAAAGTGTAGGCTGTGGTAAAGCTATAAGGAATTCAAAGATCTCATCTATGGATCTCAACTCTTCATGGGTATCCATCTCATTTTCGTGAAGAGATGTGTACGGGAGGAAATATTTCTGTGACCCTACTGAGACTGTTTACCATCAAAGTATGACATTTCCAAGGTCTGCCTGTCTCTGAAGACTCTCAGATTTATGCCAATGAAGGACAGAGTCACAAACACTGTTACAGTTATTTCTATCCAGTTATGTACTCAGAACTGCTGTAATGGATTTCTGCACTTAAGGTTGCTCATGAAACTGAATTCATCATTCTGTTCCTTGACCCAAAACATCCAAAATGACAGCCACTCCTGATGTTGTTTAAGTGAGAAATACGCCACTGAATTTCTCCTCTTGAAGAGTGAGTAGTATTCAGAATGCTACTTCAAATTCATGGATGTATGGTGCTTAACAGAAACATAGACATTCAAAAGCAAATAGAAGTATAGATATTCTTCAAACAGATAGACATCTCAGAACATAGTGTACAGCATTGCTACTTCTCACCAAAATGTGAGGCTTTGAATTCATACTACTGCTGATAAGAGTTGTCTGGAAAAGGCTAAGTAAAAAGGAAGTAAATTCCTGGAAATCTGATAGTTTCCTCTGTGCAAATCAAATGAATAAGTCTGGATTTTTTTTCTTACAGTTCATATAATTTCTCAAGTTTCCTGAACCTCTCTAGACTTGTGTTGCTAGTGGTAGTTCTGAGTGACAGCTTAGTGACTCTCCATTATCTTAAAGCCCTAGAACAGAAATTACCTTAAATTCATTCTGTTCTGATTCACATGGAGAATTTGTTCTCAAATTCTCACTGATTTCCTGTCTTAGCTTAGTTATTTATTTCAAGCCACCTCGTAGCCTTCTCTTCTCCAGGCTGAACAGCCCCAACTTTCTCAATCTGTCCTCATGGGAGAGGTGTTCCATCCCTTGGATCATTTTTTTGGCCGCCCTCTGGATACACTCCAACATGTCCATGTCTCTCCTGTACTGAGGATTCCATATCTGGATGCAGTACTCCAGGTGAGGTTTCACAGCTCAGAGCAGAGGGGCAGGGTCATCTCCCTCACCCTGCTAGCCATGCTTCTTTTGATGCAGCCCAGAATATGGTTGGCTTTGTGGGCTGTGAGGGCACATTGCTGGCCCATGGCCAACTTACCACTAATAATGTTCTCATACCAGAGAGACTGCTGTAGCAATAGAGAAAAAAAAATGTAAAATACAATATATTATCAAAATGAGTCAATCTCAAATGAATCTCAAAGTTATTGGTCTCACTTTTAGCAAACAGAATACTTTTTTAACTTTCATTTCCGAGTTATTGTTTTGAGGGTTTTTTTTTAATGCTTTTTATCCTTTCAGTTAACAAACATTATATATCTTTTAACTGTATTCTTTATTTAGACAAAAAATACAAGCTATAAGAAAAATGAATACTAAAATACCGGTGATTTTTATCTTTTAGGATAGAAGAAAAGATCTATGTGTGATTGAATAAACTTACTTACATTCTTCTTCACTCCAGTCTTGGATAATGCAGGAGTAGAAAACATTGCCATTACATTTCCAATGGCTCTTTACAGTAATTGTACAACATTAGTCTCAATTTTCCATAAAACAGAATTTCTTGCAATCATTTTAAATGTGTAAATTATAAATAATTGAAATAAATGAAGACATACATAACTGTTCATTCACCAGCAGACTTTTTAAATACAAGCCATTTTATTTTATGCTAGACAAGGCAATGCACATGAAGTGCTTAGCTCAGAAAATAAAGAGGAATGATCTTCTGCAGGGAAATAAATCTTGCTTGAAGGTATAATCAGTACTGTACTGTTAGTGCAAATCTAGCTTATGTACAACAATATAGGAATCAATTCAGTTCACTGGTGCCTTCAAATTCAAGATCATTTGTAGGGACAAAGGGCACTGCCTTTAATAATTTTAACCTACTAATCTTTTGACTCTGCCTCAGAAATGACAGTGGACCTCTTTTAACAAAATGCACAAGATGCCAGACAGAAAGCACACCAAACATGCTGCACTCTATGAAGTGCCATTAGGACACATCTGTACAGCAGAACACACATATTCTCTGCTGAACTAAGAATTAATTTAGGTTTCACCTGAGGCAGCAGAATTTTGTTCTGGCAAAATTAGAATGCAAAGTTGCTTGGTTTTCACCTCCTTTGAGCAATGTGCAGTCAAGAATCATTAACAGCATTTGTTTTAAAGGTGAAGAGCATTCAGTACTTCAAGTACTTCAGGTATTATGTACTTCAAGTCTAGCATTAGGAGAGCTTTCACAGGGGAGAATGAAAATATATGGTTCTAATCTCATTCCTTGGGTGTAAATTCAGTTTCCAGCACTGAAATTAACTGAACTTAAAATATTTTTAAATTTAAAAAAAAAAAAAAAAAGCCTTTGAAAGTTAGTGGGATTTATTGTTCAAAGTTTTATTCCTGACAAAATATTTCTTTCTATTTTTTCTGCTTACACTGTTTGTGTTATAATATGTGCACATAGACTACAGAAGGAGCCTCAAGGTGTATGCTTCTATCATCTGTGAAAAGTAGTCACTATTAAAAGAACAAGGTTTGCCAACATTTTCAAATACAGCAGCTTACCATAATTACTTTTCTATTCTAGTTGTAGATTCAGGTTGTAACTGTTGGCAAATTCAGGCTTTTTAATGGTGCCTACTTTAAGTAACAGCCTTTCAATTATATGCACTAGCAAAATGCTGCTGATATCCTGTTCCAGCAATCCAGGTATAAAAGAACATTTTGAAGTGCCACATGAAATAAGATAGTGGTGAATAATAAGCTAGAAAATATGCTTAAGGAATCACTTTACTATCGTTCCAGTGTACAAATTATACAGGAAGAGCTGAAGGCTGACATCTGTTTCTTAGCTCACTTCTGTGCACTGCAAGCTTAGTATCGCTCTTTGCCTACAGCTATTTTTGCACTTATTAAGAATCAGTCAATCATGCAGCTTCTAAACAAAAGAAAATTATTTTGTGTTTGAATTTACATCTATGGCTTTCCAAATCTCCAAATTATGGCTTTCATATTCAAGGTGGAATTAAAAAACGATCTTCCTATCTCCTAATGATGGTATGTATTCTTTCAGTATAAACACATACTATTAATCATTCCTTGCAACCTCACTATTTTAGTCATCAGAAAGGAAGATTTGATATTAGATGATCAATTGCATTTTTTTTCTTTAAAAAATCCCAGATTTTTCTGTTATTTCAAAAAAAAAAATTATCTTGGCTCCACCAAAATTTTGTGTAGGTCCTTTTTCCTCAATAGAGCAGACTTGAAAGGTTAGAAGGTGACATAATTTTTTGGTGTTTTTTACTGGCAAAATATTTTCTGAGGACATTATTGTGTGTTTGGTCATAGCATTTCAGGATGCTTTTTTTCAGGTAAGATAGATAAGGCATTCATATACTGCGTACTGACTTTGATCTTCATTGAATTCTCTGTGAACTGAAAGCTGAATGAATTCCATGTATGTCTTTGTTTCTCAAAATTACGCTATCCCAGTACTGATTCTTAAAAATCAGTTCAAATTCAAACCAAACATCTTAACTTTGAGACAGCCAGGGCAATTAGGCTAGCATGTTTGATTCCTGGAGACTTACCAAGATTAAGTAAATAATTTGTGAAGTTTTATCATTTGTTCTATGCCTTCCTAGACTTCATGATTCCAATCTGTCTGCTTAGTCCTCAGCTAGGATCATGGAGAATGTTCTAGAGGTGATGTATCAGGACAGACTGATATTTGGAAAGCAATTTGAGCTGCCATTCAGTGTGACAGTTTCTTTCTAAAGATTATGGATTTTGTTTTCGAGTGTGAATCAGAAGGAACTGAAGTTCTGAAATCAGCATGATTAAATTGCCTAATTTAATTTGAAACAAGATTTTAGTTTTCAGTTGTTGACTAGACTCCTGTAGGGTGATAAAGGCACATTTTAACTGCTCACTAGGCAAGCTGTGTTAGAAGAGGCACACATGGAAAGGGACTCATCATGACTGAGACTCCTGTTTGGATTCTGTAGATATAGGCAAACCCTAACAGAAACTGATTTGAGTCTTCATTAAAGAAAGCAATACAATTCCAGATGTGATCACATGATGAAATAAATACGCTATAGGCAAAGTTCATTCTAGCTAGCAGCAGAATGGTGTACTATCCCATGCTCTTTATCAAAGGAACATAGCAATAGTAGATGTCAAGAGCCTTTCTCTGTCATTCCAAATTACATTCTTATGATTTAATAAATAAATAAATAAGAATAAAAAATTAAAAAAAAAAAAGGGGGGGGAGGGAGGAAGAAGTAAATAAGTAATATGAAAATGAAATAAGTAGTGCTGTTCAGGTGTAAACAATGACAAGCAAGTGCTTGGATGACTTGATGATGGGCTTGTAAGGAAAGCAGGATGAAGTTCACACCTGCAAGGGATTCAAGAGTCTATCATAAAGGAAAGGTATTTAGTGAAAATTTTTAAAAAGAGTTGTAGTGCCTTGCTTGCTCTTCTGTGGTTTGCTTTTTTGGGGTTGTTTTTTTTTTTTTTTTTTTCTTTTTGTTTGCTTGTTTTTGTTTGTTTGTTTGGTGATTTTTTGTTGTTGTTGTTCTTTTAATATCTGAGAATGAGGGATATGGTGTTGCAAGAACATTGCTGAATGTTCTGTAAGCTTTTCAAACACTGTTATTTTCTTTCTCTAAGCTAGTAGTGTGTTGGCTGTTTTTTTCTCAGAGATTTGCATTTTTAAGTGTAAAGTTTTGTGTTTTTTTTTTCAAGTCAATTCAAAACAAACCAGAGACAAAACAAAACACACAAGCAGATTTAAGGTCTCATACAAATTTTGTAATACACTGTGACGTTTCTTACGTTGTTTATTTTGTCCGTCAGTAATATTCTACCAAAGACAGTAAAAAAAAACCCTAAAACAAATGCACAGTTCTTCTGCATCACTGAGTTAATTAAGCCCAGCAAAGTGGTTCCTAAGAATGCCTTACTTATTGCTAGAAGCTAGTTTGGTTCCCAGCAGCCTTAAAAAATTAAGAAGAGAAGGTGACAAAAAGGTGGAGGAGAGCATGCATGACTTCCAATGACTGGTTTATCCCAAATCTGCTTTTGGCATTATATAGAGTATATTGCACAAGCTGACCTCTTTTCAAAGAGAGTCACATCTCTGAAGAGGGTATGCCAGAAGGGGAACTCTGTCATTTCTGAAAGGGTTATTGAAGGCCACTGACTGAGTAGATGGAAAAATGAAAGAGAACGTAAGGAGTTGGCCTAGTGGGACTGCCTAGGTAACAATTACTCTTATGACAAAGTTTTCTGGAACAAGAGCTTTAGGAGGAAGTCTAACATTTTAGGATTCCATCACAAAATCCTATCTCAAGGAAATACTTATGAGTAGTGCACATTTTCTCACTTTAAAGGAAAGTATTTACAGCATGTTTTTGCGAAAGTATCATTCCTTCTTTTTCCTTTGCCTGGCTATTCTTTTAATGAACATAGCTATATAACTACATATTTATTCTTTAATTTTTGGAAATACCGTAGAATACATAGATTTTTTAACAGAATCGATACTTATTAAAAGTGAGTTTAATTTCATGATTTTAAATTAAAATCTGTCATTGGGCTTTAAATAGCCAACACAAAAGTATTATTCAGTAACCTCTGGAGGTTGCTACTTAGAAGATTATTTGCATTTGAACGCCTAGGATTAAAGGAAAGATTTGAGCACTGTCACAACAATATTTAGTAGATATTTAGTATCCACATTTCTTGAGAAGAAAAAGCATAAATAATTTAGAGTGGACTTTTGTGAATTAAGCAAACAGAAGATTAATTTCTTCTCATGCAGCAATGTACTCTGTAGGTGAGTTCACCCTGGCAAGCCCCATGAAGCTGCGGATCAGCTGATCTGGGAAATCAGGAACCAGGTTGTGATTCCTGTTGTACTACAGAATCGTTTTGAATTTCTAGGTGCTGAGTTCTTGGCAGAAGAATCCCCTAATAAGAAGCAGGTGTCCGGAAAACTGCTTGTCCTTCTATTATACATATTGCTCATCCTGTTTGCTCTTTCTCTTGAACACTCTTCTCAGGTCTTACAGAGTAATATCTCACCTTGACAGAATTTGCATCAGTTTATAGCAGGATTTAGGCAGTTTATGGACAGTTTATAGCTGTCTGCAGTGCAAGCACCAACCTAAACTAGTCATCTAGATTTCTTCTGTAGTCATTATAAGGAGATTGGCACTTCATTTAATCAGACACCTTCAGTATAAAGAAAATATCAAGTACTTTCCAGACTGCAGCTGGTTACACATGAAGAGAGGGATGTGTCCCATCCTCTCAGACATTATGTGGTGGACTAGAGGAATGAACTGCTCTTTGAAGCACTTTCACTTTTCCAGTTGATTGTAGGGATGCCTTAAAAAACTTCTTCAAGCCTATAGTGAGCTGAAGTATTAACTGTGTGAACTTCAGCAAAGGAAAATGTAGAGTACTTCAGCCAGGGAAGAATAGCCCTGTGAACCAGTACCGGCTAGGGGAATGAATGTCTGGAAAACAGCTATACAGAGTAGTGATCCTGATGGACACCAAATGAGCCAGCAAGGTATGCTTTCAGCAAATAAAACCAACAGCTTATTGAACTGTAATAGGCGGAGCATCAACAGTAGGTAGTTGGAGGTGATCCTTCCACTCTGTTTGGGACCGGTGGGACACATCAGAAGTGCCATGACCAGTGCTGGAATTCCCAGTACAGGAGATACATAGGCGTACATGGAGCAAATACAGCAAAGGACCACAAAGATTTTTAAGATCCTAGAACCTCTGACATCATATTTGAAAAGGCTTTGGACTATTTAGCCTGGGGGTTCAAGGGGCTCTTATCACCTGGGTAAGTAAGTTTAAGTAATTGATGCGAGAGTTTAAAGACAAACAAGTCCATCTCTACTCAGTTGTGCTCAGTGAAAGGACAAGAGATGATAGGCACAAATGGAAATATATTCAGAAGAAATTCCACTTATACAGAAGAAAAATCTTTCTTACTTTGAGGATGGGCAGACACTGGAACAGATTGCTTAGAGGGGTTGTGGTGTCTTCATCCTTCAAGATATTCACATTTCAACTGGCCATAGCCCTAGGAAATCTGCTGTAGTTGAAGGTTTTCTGAGCAGAGATTTTGGATTTCTGGATTTCTGGACATGTTAGCTATTCTGAGATTCTGTAAGTCTGCTATACTTTTCTATTATCTGATGTTTGTTTGTTTGCTTGTTTGTTTAATTTTAGTTTGTTCATTTCTCAGGTGCCTGTAACGCAAGCTAAGACATGTATCAAGAAAATTGCTCTAGGTCAAGAAAAACACTCAGATGTTTTTTGTTATTAATTATATTTATTACCTATTTTATAAAATATTTTTGTGTGCTACAAACTACATAAGATATGTCCCATTCTAGTACGTAGAATATAAAAAACATAAAAAGGGAACAACTGAAAGGCACCAAAATGCAGACCATTGATCTGAGAATTGTTCCATAAAGTATATCTGTCTAAAATCATGGTGATAACATTCTCATAATTTAGACATTAAATGCTAGAGTCATTGTGAGCATCCCTCCCCCCAAAAATAAAACTTTATTCTTTATGCAGGTGTAAACATCTGTATTTGTGTGCAAAACCAGGTTGTTGACTATGTGAGTGTAGTATATGTATATGCCCTGTGTTACACTAGACAGAACAAGAGACAAAGAGGAGACGTGCAACACTGGAATCCCCTCCGGGAATACTCTCTGATTCATCCACCCCATACTGAAGCCTTTTCAGAGAGTGCCAGACCTCTGGAGAGGGGATGCTGGAGGAGGAGTTCAGCTATAGTTTGAAATGGTTCAGAGCCTGTTTATCACTGCTCAGCTGAATTCTGCTAACCTCGACTGCCCTTCCCAGTAATCCTGTGACTCTTTACCTGCAAGAGTAGCTTTTTCTGTCATTTGCACATTCGTGTGTGGCCAGCCAAAGCCTGGAGAGTATTTGATGTTTTCTTTATGCTGAGTATGCCTGATGAAATGGATTGTCAGTATGATCCCACTGAATTCAACACCTTTTGTGTTTAGAACCCGCTCTGCCTTTTAGTCATCAATGGATATGTAATAAAAACAACTGAACAATGGCCAGTGTTTTGGAGTTGCTCCAAAGGAAAAACCAGAAGGAACTCGTTTGTAGCTAACTGCATCCAGTGCTGCTCTTGTACTAATGTGAGGATTGATATTCAAAAGGATTAAATAGAAAATTGATATTAATTTTGAGCATCATTAGAAATGAAAGCATATAGAAGACAAAACAAAACATTTTCCAAATAGAAAATAGCATATGCTTTAAAGCAGCCAACAGATCATTTTAAGTTAAAAAAGAAAAAAAAATATAACAACTATGAAAATGCAATCAAAAGAGTCATTGAAAAGTTGTGTTGCATTATATGGATAATAAATAAGTAACTTAAAAAGAGATGAAAGTATTGCACAATTTTTTTTGCTGTAGTCTGTTCCCATTTTCAATTACAGTGAAGTCAACGCCCTTATTTAATGTAACAAGTCTAAGGCAGCAAACTCAGGCCTGTATTGGGCTCACTGTTTTTCAGCTATATTTTTAATTGCATGTCATTTTTGTGTGTAAAAGTTTCTTTAAAACACTGCCATAGCTTTTCAGGTTAACCAAAAGCAGTAGTGAAGCTTGTATGTATACATACACACATGAGCCAGCCAACATGTACAAAGCTGAGATATATATGAAGGCCAATCTGAAAGTAATGCCTTCTATTTTATTATGTTGACCCACAATGTCATGTGTTTATGGAAGTCCAACAATGAATGTGAGCACAGTGAGGTGGTGGGTGGTACGTTTCAGCAGTGGTGACAGCAACAGTGGGTCACTTTGGCTGGTGCATTTTTTTTTACAAGCACGATATGCAGGCTGTTGTTCACTGCTGGCAAAAATGAATAATGAATGGTAGTGACTGTGTTGAAAAAGAGTGTTTTGTAGCCAAAAACTTACTCTATCAAATAGTTATTTAGTTATTTAGCTATAGTTATTTAGCTCTTTGTATCTGTTAAAAATTTCATGGAAATAAATAGAAGGGAGTACTTTTGAGTGACCATTGTCTGTATATTTTAACTGGTCTTTTGTTTTGTTTTGTTTTTATGTACCGGGAGCACAGATTGGTGATGAATAGAGAAGGAAGATTGTGGAATGGTGGAAGGTATTTCCTTCAAACATCACCAATTGCTAAGATTTACCTGACCTGCTTATACAAAACTTACTCTCTAGTTACAGATATATGATGTATATAATAGCAAGAGGGAAATAATTTAAGATGAAAGGAAACAACATTATTTAATATGTTTTCAATGTAGCTTCTCTGCCCAGTACCTGAACTTCTTTTAAAAGGGTAAAAGATCTTAATACAAAATGTATTCAATTTAAAAAAATAGTAGCAAACATTCTAGTTCCCCTCCCCCTCCCCCCCCCCTCTCCCTTCTTGGATAAAACCTATTTTTGAGCTGTTCTCTTGAGGAGAACAAGTTGCTACTTTTGGCATTGTTCCCAGAGTGCTGCATACTTGGTGGTGTGTGAGGCATTGCCTCTTGGGGAAAAGGCAGGAGGGGGGCTGAATCACAGCATTTAATTCTTAATGATTGTTCTGCATGGTCAAGAGGACTCAGAGCAGGCAATGCTCTTTATTCATTACTTACTGTTACAGCTATTGGCAACCAGCCCTTTTAATTTAGTTATCAATACTCAGTGCCTTTAATCTTTTACTTTAAAGCCAGTCCAAAATAAATACTAGCCAATGAGCATCTACTAAACAAATACTGGAAGATAAATATGATTTAAGGTAGTGCTGTCAAGGGCCTATCAGTGGAAGTTCTGAGTAAGTGTTATTTGGTATTCTCTTGACAAATCTTCTTTCTTTATCAGGATAGTTGCTTCTCTGACAAAATATCTGACAACTAATAGTGTGTGGAAAAAATCACGTGTTGCTAATAGATGAGCTTTTCTGATTATCCCATCGGTCCTCCTGTTGGTATAGGACAGTCTTCTAAAGTACATTTTCTCTTACTAAATTGAGCTTGGATTTCAATATTCCATGGAGTGGTGTGTCTATGTTTCAGAGTTTACTGAACAGCTAGGGCAGTGTCACACACTGAGAAGTTTCCCTTTATATTTCTTGTCTTTATTTTCACACCCTGCCTGCTAATTACAGCCCAGAATAGTGTATACTATATAATTTCTTTCTTGTGAGTTCTACCATTGCAAGCTGGGGTACTTGTGCACTCATGCACTGAGTTCTTTGGAATGTTTAAATGATTTAAATAGTAAAAATCTAATCATTTATTCCTAATCCCTTTTGTTCTCTGGAGAACTCCATCCGTTTTGCCAATATACAAGGGCTGCTCCAAATGTAATGCCTCCTATTTTATTAAGTTGGCCTATGACTTCACAAGTGGATGCTGGTGGTATGGCAGTAGAGGCTGAACCTTTGTGCCAGTATTCTATTACATTTTGTTGCCTTGTGACAGATGGAAGCAGAAGGGCAGTCTGACAAAATGGTGTCTGACATGGAAGTGAGTATGAAGCAAAAGTATCTAATTGAATTCCTCCCCGTGGAAAAAAAAATGCACATTATTTGGCATTCATTCATGTTTTTTGGTTGTTTATGGAGACCTAGTAGTGGATGTGAGCACAGTGATGCAGTGGGTGGTGCATTTCAGCAGTTGTGACAGAGACAATGGGTCACCTCCACTAGTGCAGTATTTTATAAGTACAACATGCAGGCTATTGTTCATCACTGGCAAACATACCATGAATGGTAGTGACTACGCTGAAAATTAATGTTTTGTAGCTGAGAATTTTCTCTATCAAAAAGTGTTATTGTGCTCTCTGTATCTCTTGCAGTTTTCATGGAAATAAGTAGGAGGCAGTACTTTCAGACCAACCTACATATTTGTGAAGATGTAGTTCCTTTATATGAATATAGCATTCCAAATAAAGTAGCTTCAGTTGAAAACCCTTTTTTCTCCAGTGATTCACCTGCAAGATTTTAAAATGTACTGCTGTGGAAGTTCACTTGGTTAACAATGAGTCTGAAGCTTGGCTTACTTGTAGAGCACATACACTACAGAAGACCCTTTAAGCAACCTCTCACTATGTATGCGGAGAAGAAAGATGTGCACGAATGAATTCATAATACTGTTCTCATCCTAGCCCTCTGCAAGGGCATGTAGGGAATAGTTCATCTGACCAGCTCTAGGTGTTCGCTTTAGAATAAATTGAATAGCTCTCTGGATCCATTGATCAAGCAGACTAAGGCTTCACTTTAGTTGGGCTAATGTCAAAGGCTTCACTTGATATGTGTAATGCTGTTAAACATGTCCCAGGTATCCATACCTAGCCTCCAGCCTCTTCTTCAAAAGGGTATCCCTCAAATCCTCTGTGCTAACTGCCGTTCCTGTGAGGTTGTCTCAGATACCCTAAGACATTTTAAGTGGAATGGCAGTGGGCATCTTTATTTAGAAAACTGACTGAAACTCCAGAATTCTTCTGACTATTAGGGATGCTCTGGTAGTAATGCCTCTTATTTTATGATGTTGCCCCAGAACACCAGAAGCAGATGTTAGTTGTAAGACAGTAGAGGTTAAACCTTCCCACCTATATTCTGTTACATTTTGTTTCCCTGTGACAGATGGCAGCAGAGGGCAGTCTGACAGAGCAGCATCTGACACAGTAGTGTGTATGAAGCAAAGGTGTGTAACTAAATTCCTCCAAGCAGAAAAAAAATGGCAGCCATTGGCGTTCACCAACACTTGCTGAACGTTTATGGAGGTCCAACAGTGGATGCATGCACAGTGAAGTGCTTTTGTGTATTTTGTAGCAGAGAACTTTATCAAATAGTGTTATTTTGCTCTTTGTATCAGTTGTAGTTTCCATAAAAATAAGTAGGAGGCATTACTTTTTATCCTGAGTACCTAATTCACATGTAGATACATAAATTTGGCATCTTTATCTGTGAGTGGAATCTTGCTCTCTTAAAGTTCTATAGTTAATTGAGAGGAATCTCATCATCAGTTGAGGTGATAATAGCCTATCTGAACTAAAATGCCCAGTTGGTTACAAGTAGAATAAAGGACGTTTTGAGTAGAAGAATTTACCACCTGTCTTACTTTTTCTTGCCTTTCTTTTATCGCTTCTTACAATTAATGGGTATTTTATTACAGGTGCTATATTTTATTCTCTTTTTGTAAATTATTTGCTATTTGTAAATAAATATTATAAAGGTGAGCTCAAATATGTATAATCTCTCATGTAATTGCGCTCACCTTGTTCTTGTCAAAATC
The DNA here is from genome assembly GCA_030625065.1 of Alectoris magna. Classification (NCBI taxonomy): domain Eukaryota; kingdom Metazoa; phylum Chordata; class Aves; order Galliformes; family Phasianidae; genus Alectoris; species Alectoris magna. Next base: position 180,963,473 of record CM060560.1, on the reverse strand, counting down.
TTATCTTCACACTGTTTCTCAAATAGATTAGAGCCGTGATTTTTCTAGCAGTTCCAATAACACTATTGCAAAACCATTTTATCTGACCTCTACCAATATATTTTTTTATTTGTCGATTTCTTTTCTCCATTGTAGGTTCGGTACTGTCAGTTTGGATCTCTAAATAAATAAATAATAGCTTTGCTTAATAATGGCTATAATTGGAACAGCAGTATCAACTACATCAAGACGAAATTTAGGGACAGTAAATTTTTAAAAGGTCTAGAACATATCTTCAAATTCTTCCAGGAGTAACTGCAGACTGAAGAAGAAAACATAATACTGGTTTATTCCTAGATCACATTTGCAAAGTTGTCTCTGGATCACAAAGATTAGACTTAAAAAAAAGTAAAAAAATGCAATGAGTGCAAGTTGCTATAGAATCTGATTGTTGTCACTTGAGAACAGATTCTAATTTCCATGGTTCAGTTGGATTTTCAAGGTACCTTGTCTGGTGACTTCTTTTGTTGAATCTACCTGGAGAATCAAGGCCATTAGCACTGACTCCAGCATCTTTGGGAGTACTTTAGCCTTGAATTAAGTCTTAAGCCCTGTTTCACACATTTCTGATCTCCCACTGTGTAGCTGTTCTGTCCCAGCTGCCTAACTGATGATCAAGAACTCAGTGCAGGGAAACACTTGCTTAAAATCTGTTGTAAAATGTCATTTAAGCACATGCTCACAAATGTAATCTTCAGTTCATGCAAAATGTTTTTATTTTAATATGCTTAAATAGACAACCCGTGGCTTAGAATAAGGATGCATCAGATAGTTAGCTACTTTGTGGAGTAGAAGAAAATCTGGCAATTTTAGGTAGAGATGAAGATTAACAAATTAACTCTGTTGTGCTTTTAAATTTACTCACGCTTTTTTCCCAGAATTTACACCTTTGTTTTTTCCTGCATTGCATTTTAAATGTCACTAGTAGCTAATATGACCTCCAGCAGAGCTCTGATAGGCCGTCACTAGGTGTTACTCTTTCTTGGAGGGAGGCAGTCATCTGCCAGTGTGACTGTCACCAGACAATCCCTTGCCACAAAAGATTCTTTGTATAGTGGGCTTCTCAGATGGACGTTTTTGTTGGTGATGTGTTCTTTTTCTTTTTCATTCCCTGTGTTTGAGCTTTAAATTTCGTTACTGTGAGCATTTCTGTGGCTCATTAATGACTGTCAGTAGTGGGGGGGGGGGGGGGGTGGAAAAAACACGCACACAAAAAACATCCTTGTCATTTTACTGTCAAAACAAGACAGAAAAATATATTCTTAAACTATAACTATCCTACTATTTATCTGAGTTGAGGCAATCACAAATGGCTTCCTTAAGAGCCATACTGTCAGCAACAATTTTAAACTGAGGATCTGCACTGATTTTTCCTTTTTTTTTTTTTTTTTTCCTTCCCAACTTTTTTTCTGTCACACTTTTTAGATAACAAAAATGTTCAACCAGGATAAAACTATCTTATGCATACAACTCTTTTGTCATTTCTGCTTAAATATGTGTGAATCTTCCGTAGCAGAAAATAAAAAAAAAAAAAAAAAAACCTAAGTGAAAATAAACTATTATTTAAGGAAATACAAGCATTTTCTTAAGAAAAAATAAACTGCTTTATATGTATTTTTAAAAGCATTTATTAAGCAAACAGCTGTAAAGCATGATGTGGTTGTGAACTGTCAAATTCAGTCTCTGTTGCCTTGATTGCTCTGATTGAAAGAACTTGGTGTACATAATGCTGCAACTGTCGATGCCTTGGAAGTCGCAGGACTACCACAGAGAGAGCTTGTAAATAACAGCTTCAGAGGCTGACATTTATTACAAGCAGAAATCAGTAGGTATTCTGTGGCTCAGCATGCAGTTCAGTGTGGCTTGACCGCCCTCTAGTTAGGGGTCGACTTCTTCCTATTTACAGAAAAGAGGATCCATTCACCCACCATCCCAGGAACTCTGGTAAATAGGTTTTGATCAAACTATCATCATTTCTCCTATCCAAATGTCTGTTTTCTCATCTGTGAAAGATTCCATCATCACAATGTCCTGCTTGAAACTGCCTGCTTTAAACAGCTGCCAACAAACAGCTCCTTTTTTAATGTACTTCCTGCTATACTGAATTTGAAGGTAAGTATAAGAGAATTACTCTTTAAAGTATCAAAAATACTTTTAATCAGATAGCTCTCTCTTTAGAAGCAACCAGAATCACTGTTGTTTGAAGCATTATTATTTAGTATGCTTGCTCACTGCTTTAATTTTTTCCCAAGTCAATTTTTAAAACAAAAATAATCTCCCTGAGGCTCCAAATAGCCAGAATTATAGCAGTATCTAATTTTAAATTAAGCTCCCATATCGTCTGTATGTATGTGAAGTAGGCGATCTTACACAAAAAACACCGGCTTAAATTAGCGTGATAAAAGTACGTATTTAAGGGCTTAACAGGCTTGCAAGATAAATAATGGTCTTGATAAACGTTAGAATGGCTCACTTGCAAGCCTTTTTGTTTAGCAGTGTTCTTCTCCTTGTACTTTCAAAAGAATGATGAAACGCACAGAGTATATAAATTAAGCCTATTATAATATCCCACTTGAAAGAAAAAGAGGTTTTTTTTAGATCCACTAACAAATTTAGAAACTCCGGAGTTATTAGATTTACTGAGAATCAAAACACACAACGCTTGTTAAAAAAAAAAAAAAAAAAAAAAGTGAGAGATTCTGTTAAGCATGTTAAGATCTGCTAAGGTATGTAAATGCATCTATACCTATGTAAGAAACAGACATCCTGACTATACAGCTGATCGTGACATGAAATCATGTTGACTTCTATCCTGTATATGTAATTTTGTTTGCACTTTTGCTGTAGTCAGTGATTAAATAGCTCAATAATGAATTTATCAGTGGCTCACAGTGGTAGTGAAGAATGTTCTCAAGTTGCACCAGGGCAGGTTATTATTGAACATTAGGAAGAAGGTCCAATTGGATGTTAGGAATATGTACACATTAGGAAGAATTTCTTCATGGAGACAATGATCAAGCATTGGAATGGGCCGCAAGATCTTACACCTGAGTCATGGCAACCTCCTTCTATCAGTACAAGCTGGGGGACAAAAGAATAGAGGACGGCCTTGCCAAAAGGGCATTGGGGTACTGATGGTTGGAAAGCTGGATATGAGCCAGCAATGTGCCCTCACAGCCCAGAAAGCCAACTGTATCCTGAGCTGCGTTCAAAGCAGCATGGACAGCAGAGTGAGGGAGGTGATCCTGCCCCTCTACTCTGCGCTATGAAACCTCACCTGGAGTACTGTGTCCAGATGTGGAATCCTCAGTACAGTAGAGACATGGACCTGTTGGAGCATGTTCAGAGAAGGGCCACAAAAATGATCCAAGGGATGGAACACCTCTCCTAAGAGGACAGGCTGAGAGAGCTGGGGCTATTCAGCCTGGAGAAGAGAAGGCTCCAGGGAGACCTGAGAGTGGTCTTTCAGAGTCTGAAGAGGGGCTATGAGAAAAAAGGGGACAGACTTTTTAGCAGGGTCTGTTGTGATGGGAGAAAGGGACGCAGTTTTAAACTAAAAGAGGGGAGATTTAGACTGGATGTAAGGGAGAAGTTTTTTACAATAAAGGTGCTGAGGCACTAGAACAGTTTGCCCAGGTAGATAATGGATGCCCTGTACTATGATACATTGAAGGTCAAGCTGGGCGGGGCTCTGAGCAATCGGATCTAGCTATAGGTGTCCCTGTTCATTGCAGGGAAATTGGACTAGGTGACGTTTTAGAACCCCTTCCAACTCAAACAATTCTATGATTCTGTAATTCTGTTGTTCGGTGATGGGACTCGGTAGGTCAAGATGGCAGTCAGTTGTGCTCTTGAAAGTCTTTTCTGAACTCGATGATTCTATGATTCTCTGATCCTTCTGCAAGTATGAGAAAGTGCTAAAGAAAACAGAAATTATAATGAAATTTGAGATGTCACTGATAATTAGCTATTATGAATATTCATTTCATATTCATTCTGGATAGTGCCATTTTTCACTATATTTAATAACGGAATAGCATTTCAAGAAATAGAGATATAATAATAGTCATGTGATAATTAACATGGTCTTTACTGAGTGTTGTAGCACTTATCAAGTGCCACGTGGGCTGGAGAAATGACTAGAAATTTAATTTTCGAACATGGCCAGTTCAATGTGTTTAGCAGGATCATTTGACATTCTTGCAGAACTGCTAATTTACAGGAAGATAAAAATCTGCTTGCAAGTGTTTTCACTCATGCTGCAGTCTCATTACAGAGGCTGAGTGCAAAGCTGGAATTACACAACTGTAAATCAGGACCCCAAATGAGGGGTGAAAAGAAATGAAGCAATAATGCTCCCAAAGAACAGTGACATCCAATTAATTTGGGGAAATATGATTCACTGTCCTGCTTTCAAATTGGCATGTGCTTAAATCTTGTGGACAGAAAGCTAGTATGTTCTTAAATGCTTTTTTTTTTCAGTCAGGATGGAGGCATCCATGACAGTGTAGGAGGTAGTGCTCTCTTTGTCAGCTACATGATCTTCATAGAATCAGAATCATAGAATGGCCTGGGTTGAAAAGGACCACATTGATCATCTAGTTTTAACCCCCCTGCTATGAGCAGGGTCAGCAACCACCAGACCAGGCTGCCCAGAGCCACATCCAGCCTGGCCTTGAATGCATCCAGGGATGGGGCATCCACAACCTCTTTGGGTAACCTGTTCCAGTGCTTCACCACTCTCTGACTGAAAAAATTTCCATCTAATATCTAACCTAAACCTCCCTTGTCTCAGTTCAAAATCATTCCCCCTTGTCCTGTCACTATCCACCTTCGTAAACATCCATTGCCCCTCCTGTTTTTATGCTCCCTTCAAGTATTAGCAGGCCACAAGGAGGTTTCCCCAGAGTCTTCTCTTCTCTAAGCTAAACAAGCCCAGTTCCCTCAACCTTTCTTCATCAAAGAGGTACTCCAGCCCTCTGATATCTCTGATCTATTTTGAATACTTCTTAGCATTATTGTGCTTTAGTATTCCTTACAAAGGTTGTGGTAGAACCTCCTGATGTTGTACTAAAAAGTGCTAGTACTGATGAAATGCACTGAGTCTTTCATTTAATACCAACCTGTGACATGTGATGACAGACTGTAATCAGTCTGTAGAACAATGGGATCTTCCCTGAGTCTTACTGAATGTTTTGAAAAGAAAGTCTTGGTTTCAAAAGAAAACATAGGTAGCTGAAAACCCAAAGCTCTCAGAGAAAATGCATCATGGAAGTCTTCATTTTACATTACAGAAGGATGCAAAAGAGCAGAATATCTGTTAAATTAATTCTAGAGAATCTCTTTTGTGTAAGTACTATATGAAAATAAGTGAGATAAATATATTACCACTACTCCTTTTGCATCTCACTGATACTTTATTATTATTATTATTATTATTATTTTATTCAGTACCCTTCTTCATTTAGCATGTGAAGGAAGTAGGAAAAAGCAAATTTGAAATTATGTTGATACAGCATGGCTAGTAAAAAATGATAAAGCATATATGCTAGTAGATTATGCCCACAGCCTCTATTATGTAAAATTCCCTTTTCTATTTTATAGTTCTGAAATGTGGGTTTTCATTGTCTGAGAGAGAGAAAAAAAAAAAAAGAAAATATTAAAGCAATGGGGAGAACATTCTTTATTTATAGTGTAAAAAAAAATGAATCTGCACCTGATTATGAGGGAGGACTCATAGAGTCCTTCTAGAGACAGGTAGAGCCCTGCTGGTGCTCCAGAGGAGATTTACCTGGAGCATTCACACACAGTGGTTCTCAACAGCAAAATATCTGTCCTATAAGGGCTGTATGCTAGCATACTCTTAGATGAGTGGCAGGGACAATAAGATTGCACATGCAAACTCTACCAGTATATACTCCAGAAAACTATGTAGGAGAGCGGGAAATTTCCTACATAAGCTTTTGATCAAAAGCTACTTGTAAAGAATGAGATTCCTCAGAATGCAATCAGGCAGATTTGCTTTTAAACCTGGCTCTTTTAAGTAGTGAAGACATTCTACAAAATGTAAGTTGTAGAAAATAACCTTGGATTGCACAGTTGTAAAGAAATCAAGTTTTAATTAAATTGAAGAGTAAACAGAGTCCTATAATGAAGAGTATCTGTTTCAAATAGGCAAACTAAGGTAGACAAAAGTAGTTACACATACAAGCAATGGAAGGCTCAGATTAACATTTTACTTGAATGTCAACGAGACCTGGGAGTCCTGTGTAATTCAAGTCCAAAAACATTCTTGAAGCTTTATCCCAATGAGAGAGATAGAAGACATTGTGGCTGGGCTCATAATGGGGTAAATGATCAATACAAACAAGTATTTAGAAGTAAATAGAGAAAGCACAAAAGATGTAAAGCCTTGCGCCTAGCAGAATAAAATGAGAACTTCCATAAGTCAAACTGAAGTGAAATGCTTAAGAAGCGTAAGACAGAATATGCTTACTGACCATGCACATGCAAAACTGGAAAAGAAAAAAAAGAAAGATTGCTCAAGGCATTAGAAGTACCATAACCGTTTGCCCCAGATTAAATTGCTTTTATTTTCTACAAGACTAATGTTGAAGAGAAGTGGTATTATGGTTTAAGTTTCTATGTCCTATATAAAAAAGCTTTGTGTGTTTAAATTGTTCTATTTGAGAAGTGAGGTTAAACTACGTGGCAGATATCACATCTTTATTAGAAACACTGGTGGCTAATCAGTTCAAAAGCATAATGGAAGACATTAAGTAAAGAATTTGAAAAAGCCTAACTCCTGCCTTTGGATATAACCTCATAGTCACAGTGCAGCACTGTTTCCATCCTTGGTTGTCTAGTTTAAACTACTTATCTAATCTTATTTATGCTTATTTATTTCTAACTGTAATTATAACTCTTATTTCCCAGTTTTCTACTTTTGTTTTCCCAAGGCGAACACGAATATTATTTTAATCTAACTCATCTGACCCAAAGCCTGAGCAGCAACACTTGTCTTTTATTTCTTTTCTTCTTTAACCCAAAGTTAATAGTCTTATAATAAGTTTCCTACAGATCCTCAGGAGTATTCTTTGTTCAAGAAATAATTGCATGCACCAGTATAGGCTGGGGGAAGACCTGCTGGAGAGGAGCTCTGCAGAGAGGAACCTGGGCGTCCTGGTGGACGACAGGTTGGCCATGAGCCAGCAGTGTGCCCTCGTGGCCAAAAAGGCCAATGGCGTACTGGGGTGTATAAAAAAAAGAGTGTTGCCAGCAGGTCAAGGGAGGTGATCCTCCCCCTCTACTCTGCCCTGGTAAGGCCTCATCTGGAGTACTGTGTCCAGTTCTGGGCTCCCCAGTATAAAAAAGACAGGGATCTCTTGGAAAGAGTCCAGCGGAGGGCCACAAAGATGGTGAAGGGCCTGGAGTATCTTCCCTATGAGGAACGACTGAGTGAACTGGGTCTGTTTAGCCTTGAGAAAAGAAGGCTGAGAGGGGATTTGATCCAGGTTTATAAATACCTGAGCTGTGGGGGCCATAGTGGTGAGGCCGGACTCTTTCCAGTAGTGCGTGGGGACAGGACAAGGGGAAATGGGATGAAGCTAGGGCATAGGAAGTTCCGCATGAATGTGCGCAAGAACTTCTTTACGGTGAGGGTGACGGAGCACTGGAACAGGCTGCCCAGGGGGGTTGTGGAGTCTCCTTCTCTGGAGATATTCAAGACCCGCCTGGACGCCTACCTGTGCAACCTGCTGTAGGGAACCTGCTTTGGCAGGGGGGTTGGACTCGATGATCTCTAGAGGTCCCTTCCAACCCCTACAATTCTGTGATTCTGTGATATGCTTTTTTGTTATTAACTCTACGACTTCTACATCAGGCCTTCGAACAAGTGTATGTTGCTTTGATAAGGTAAATGTTACTTACCCATGAAAGCACATGAAAGCAGGGGACTCACATCCTGGAGTAAAACAGAAGCAATAATGCCATTGTGCAAGACACAAATAAAATTATATCTGGAATGTGTAGTTACTTATATGGTGCTTATATGGTATATGACTTATATGACTTATAGTCACCGTTAAAGATAATTTTGAATTGAAACATGTAAAGGTTAAGGGTTACAATAATAATCAGAAGCCATTTTGTAACATAAGCTCACTTCTTTTTCAGCTCATTGTGAAAAAAATATGGCTAAGTCTAGCGAACTGAAACCTGTAAGGGTATATGATTGCATATTGTAGACAGGCAAGAAAGTAAACACCAAAGAGAAAGAACTCCTTCTAAGAACAAACAATTGCGAAGAACAATTGTATGATGATGATAGTAGCCTGAAATTAAAAGGTTTCTGATTTGCCAGTGGAAGTAGGTTTGGGAATAACCTCTTAATAGGAGAAGTGAGTTGAGATGGTCTAACCAGTTCAAATGCATAGAGTAATTAGGTATACGAAAGAGGTGCAATTGTTTGATACAGCTGGGGTCTGGTGGACCCTTACAGTCCTGTAACACTGTGCCCTATTTTAAAGGTACAATTTGTATTTCTTGGGTGTTGAGCTTTCTCGTAACCTATACTACATATACTGACACAACTGAAAAAAAATCAAGACAGTCAGCTGAGAAAGAATATTTAATATTCTTGTATCCTTTTTGGGGGGAGGGCAGGGGGTGTTTTTCTGCACTTTTTCCTTTTGTTTTGAAGTGCAAATCACTAAAATAAAAATATATTTGCTAGTACATCTGGTTTCTTCTGGATTATATTTTTAAGAAAGTTACAGCTCATCAAAAAAGTGTCACCTAACTCCACTGCTGACCCAATCAGAATATCATGGCCTTCATTCCCTTTTTGCACTCAGCATTTCTGAGTGCAAACATCTCCTTTCTCATCCTTTCTAACATCTCATTTAAATACTTCAACTGTACACATTCAGAACTCTTCTAAATTAGGAGTGAGACTGTTTTGTGTCTGCCTCTTGCCTGGATGCTCGAGAAAGCAGGAAGGGCCCCTTGTACCCTTTTGTCTGATTCACTGCTAGCTCCTTCAAAGCAAGATACAATGTAATCCAGATTTATAATCTGTCCTTCAAGTACCAGGAGGCAATATGAAGCAAGAATAACAGATGTAGCCATGTGTATAGTATCAAGTGGGAAATAACTCAGAGAAATGTTTTGCATTTAACTTGAAAACATTAAGGGAATCACTTGAATGATTGTCAGGCAGAAGGTCATTTAGTCCTTGCAGAAGGAAGGGAAAATGTCCTGTGCTGTGTCTGGAGATAGCTGAAATACAAGTAGCACATAAAACAAGCTTTCTGACCCAGAGAAAAGGTCTATATTGAAACCGACTCCCAGATTTAGCTATTTTCTATTCAGTCTAATAGGGCCATGTAGCTTACAACGTAGTATTTATACACTGGAATCCAGGAGAGTTGCATATGAAAAATTACTACAGAGAATGAATGCCAGGTATCTTTCTTCTGCCACAGATCTAATAAAGGCATTTCTGTAAAAACTCAAAGATAATGTTTCCATGCTGTATTATGTGGATACATGTGGAAAAAAAGTTCTTGCAGATTTTTCCAATCCAATGAGGACCTTTTGAGGACTGAGTGAAATTACTGTTCTTGCATTCAGAGAAGTACAGAGCCTTTTCCACAGTTTCACCTGACAGCCTGTGAGGTGAGAATAAGGTCTGATGATGGTTCACTGACGGTGATTGGTATCCCTGGCATCCTACCAACTGTCAGAAGGACATAATGAGAAGCAATTCATAAAACAGCAAGGTCAGATACATGGAAACAGCCCTAAAGTTACTGCATGTCTGGACACAGCCACTGCTCAACTGACTGACAAAAGCTGTGAAAGACTGTGCCGATGGAGGAATCTGCCAGGTGTACTGTCAGGAGTGCTGAACCAGGTACCTTACAAGAAATGGCAGTCTGAAATGTTATGGCATGAAATGCTCTAGTGTCAAAGCTCAGGAGGTTTCCATGGAGCAATGTAAGAATAACAGAAACAGATCTGTGTGGTCACACTCTTGGTGCTGTATATTTGAATCCACGCATTTTACAACTGACAGTGTCAAAGAAGCAAGGCAGAAATTGTAAATGGCCATTGCAGTAATCAAATTTCCAGGTAGGTGCAACCACAACACTGTCCAGTGTTCTGTACCAAAATTCCTAGCCAAAGCATGACCTGAGTGTTCACAGAAAGGCTATGCTGCTGTATTCTGTTTACATTATCTCCTACTTTTTCACTGTGTTTATGAGATTACTGCGGTGTTTTTTTTTTTTTTTTTTTTTTTTTAAATCTCTGCTCATTTTGTTAATAGAACCTCACAGCTTTTATTACAGAAATCTGGTGTTATTAGAATTTGCATTATTTTACATATTCACTTCCAGCTTATTTCTTCCACAATGTTTTTCTCACATTGTGTCTTTACACTTTCAATGTGCCGCTGGGAAGATTATCCTGTTACTTTAATTGTATGTGACCTTTTTTCATAGAAATTACAGTCCAGACAGAATGGTTAATGTTATCTTAAAAGATATTCTAATATATAAAACTCCAAAACATCACTGCCAGGTTAATAATAATAATAATAAATAAATAAATAAATAAACAAACAAAAACTCAGCAGTAGACTTCTTCAGTTAGAACTTTTTGTGTGTTAAGAGTTTGCCAAGACTTTTTGCAAGCTTTGGACTAAAGTGGTCTTAAGTGTTGTATGTGCTAGACAGCTTGTATTTTCCAGTTACAAAAGAGTCTGACCAAGTCAGAAAGAGTAGCAGAGAATGAAGAAAAGAGTTTGAAGTTGTAGGTTCATTATGAATAATACATTTAAGATGTTTTGTATTGATAATGTTAAGGATTTGATTAAAGAGGATATTGCACAAAGATTTTCTTTCACATTATAACATGAGGACAGAAAGAAGTAAGGAATACCTAGTGAAAAAATAGCTTGTCCATTTAATTGTTTTAGGAAACGACAGATTTAATGTTGCGAGAAGAGCATGGGTGCTTGGATCTGTGGCATGACTGGAGAGACGGCTCCTAAGATAACATCAAAGAACAACGGACTCCTTTTTTACTGTGTCTGTAATCTTTGCAGAGGTCTTTTGGTGCAAGTAACACCTGTTGCGGACTCAAACATAATCAGCTTCATGTGCCCATACCGGCCTCTGTGGGGGCAATAAAAGGCTGCAGCTCATGTCCAGCTTCAAATGCATTGTTGTATCAGCAGAGGAAGCATTTGTAGTCCTATGGGACTGCCTGCCCCCATGATGAGGCCATCCTGTTCTCACAGGCTGGCAGGAGCTGTGCTGGCACAATGTTGGGACAAAAGCAGGTCATTTGCTATGGCCTGGTGAACTTCTGCCATGTGCTCATCCTCTGCCATAGATATAGTGAAGTGACTGAGAAAAAGAGGACAAGGTGTGTGCTTACCACATGAAATACATAGAAAGGCACTGCTTCTCTCAGTCTCTCTTCCATGCCTCAAAAGCATGTTTGCCATGGGCTCTTTATCTCAGATGTAATTCCTGTCAGTGGGTGAATTACCACATTACCACAAGAAAAAGGTCCCAGTTAGAGCATCCATTTCTGTAGAGACAGGCCTGAGTAAGGATAAAAACTATATGTATATATATTTCAAAAGCACGGAATCCATGAAAACCAAGCCCCATTCTGGGTAAATGCCTTTCTAGTAGTCACTATACCAGAAATGTATCTCATGAACTACCAGTAGAGGCTGGTTAACCCTGAGAACCATTGCAATCCCCTGCTCAAAGGGGACTGCTAAATTCTGATGACATCAGTCTCCTTGGAGTCTATTTACAAGTCATTGCCCACAGTCACCCCAGGATCTCCAGCCCCTGCTGGAGATGGAAGGAATGAGGGTTACCGTTAAGAGTTTCTCATGCCATCAGGGAGATTGACATCTTTCTGCATCAGTTAGGGGAAATGTGGACAGCAGTACTTCTGAAATTCCTAACATGATTTTGCCATGAGTTCTGCTTTTGCACATATGAATGTACAAACTAGGTGCTAGTGTACTAAACATATTTGACACTGGTGTAAAAACACTACTTCAGTAACACTGAAAATGTGAAATCTAGATATACACATTAAATCTGACAAATGTCCTTTTAGAATTATTGTAAGGAAACTGGAGGGCCACTGTTGGAATGTAGCATGCTGCAAATAGTAGATATATGTAACCCATTAAAATCAGTATATCACCTCAGCCTGAAAATGCCATCAGAATGTAATGCAGGGGAAAAAAGAAGTGAAATGGTGCAGGAAATGAATGATACCAGGGGCCTGATAATAAAACAATGTTATACCTTCTTGGCCTGTATACCTAGTATACCTTTTCAGAAAATCCTTGTTTATGACATACAGTATAGTCTGCAAGTAGCCATGTATCGAAATACCATGCTGAAAAGTACCATTCATTTGGAACACCAAATGCACCCACTGTAATTGCTAACACCCACAGCACTCATTATAGCCTATCATGACCATGTTGCATGTACCTTTCAGTCTTCTGGCAGCTCATTCTGTTTGAAGGGTTGTTTGGAAAAGGAGCATTTTCTGAAAAGGACAAAGATAAATTGTTCCAGTGATAGGCCAGAGAAGGGAATGTAAATGCAGAAATATGATGACAAATATGATGTTTGCTTTGCTTCAGTTGCTTCAGTACTACAGAATGTAGCATGCTCAGAACTGCCAGCTTCTGAAAGAATGGAGTCTTCAGCATTGTCGCAGCATTTAAAAACAAGACATCTGACAGTGTGGGGGAAAAAAAAAAAAAAACAACTCAGGATTTTTCAGTCTTGGTGGATCAACAAGATTTGATTACTTAAACTGGCACTGTCAACACAAGTGCCCTTTGGGTATTTCCTTTGGTATCTCTGTGTATTGCATTAGTGCAAGGTATGTGCCATCCTAGAAGTTTATCCTATCTTGCACCATAGAATGGCTTCTAAATTTATACAGCCTGAAGCAGCTATTGAATTGAAAACAATGTCTTTGTCAAAGAACAATGCTGTGTGTCACAGAAAGATATAGCCGATCTTGAGTTTGGAAGAACTGCAGAGTAATTCTACTCAGTCAACTTTTGCAGCAAAACTTCTGGTTTGAAGTGTCTTTTGAAAACAGTTGGCATTTTTGGAAGAAGGTACAAGTAAAATATTTCATTGAACAGGCAAATGTTAGTGCCCTCAGCAAATACAATTGTACATTTGTCTATACGTGTAGTATCACTCAAATGGCAACATGTATAAATAGTGACCTGATTACTGCCACAGACTGAAAAGTAGTGTTTTAACTTTTTCAGTTGAGAGCAGAATCACACTTGTTTGTGCTTGATCATCCATGCTCCCTTGGTTTTTGCTGGTTTTATTAATTTGATGTGTTTACCTAGCTATCTTGGTCGTGTAAACAGAACACATTCTCTGGAGTGGAGTATGCTGTCCATGAGCGGCAAAATTCTAACAGCCATCAAATAAAATGGAAATTAGGCTCCTTCAGAGGAAAAAAAAATGTTTTTTTTCTTAGTTCAGACTTCATTGAAGAAACTGAAGGATCAACAGGAAAACATCCTGAACACAGTAAACATAACCTGAGGGAACTTCAGAGCTATCTGTGAGACTGTTTTATCCATTGATCCACAAAGTAGAAAGACATCATAATTCTCCAATCCTCCAAAACTGTCCCAGGTTCTACGGACAGTGCTGTACAGGTTGAGGCACTGCAACTGTAGCTGACAGGCTTGACCTCTAATAAGGCAACAAATTCAAAGTTCTTTAACTAGGAATAGGATATGCTTAGTCTCTCTCTGAAGAAACAGAAATATTGTCCAGCTTGAGTTGTAAACATTTTATCCAGTTTTATCCACTGTAAATCAAAATGTTCTCAATGCCAGCAAATAAAATGAAGCATTTTTACCTTATGAAGGCAACTGAACTGTACTGAAATGAAATGAAAGGAAATCATATCAAATCAAACGGAATGAAGGCCAATACTTCTCTTCATCATTAAACTTTATTTGGAACATGTTCCATGGGTGCTGGGCGACTCTTATGAATCCTCTTTAAAATTACAAATTATCTTCATGAACCTTGATATGAGCAATTACTTTTCCTATTGGTATAGATAATATTGTAGAAGTAAACTAGAGTAATTAGAAATTGTTACATCAGGTGCCGTTCGCATACATATCAAATATGGTATACTCTAACCTCAAAACTTCATAATCCAAATTTGTGATGTGTGAAATGAAGGAAGTGATATGTCAGAAAAAGAGAGGGAAAACAAAAGTTAGCAAGATTACCCAACATTCGGTACGTGGTATGTAGCACTTGTGAAGTTAGTATTCTGTTAATTTTAGTAAATGAGTAATAGTATTGTGAAGTATATGGTGGTTAGCAAATATCTGTAAGAAGAGTTGAAACCTTGTTGTCTTTGCTTGAAATTGTATGTGGTAATTTTTTCAAGTCTGGAAATTCTTTGCTGGTGCTTACGGTTCTTAGAAAGGCCATTTTCAATATAGGAAACCTACAGATCAGATGAAATAGTCTACCGGCCTGCTGTGAGCCTTGCATGTACAAAGTCTATGTAGAAAGTAGTCATTAGTTTGCTTTTACAAAAACTGCAAGATAAACACATTTTGAATACCACATTTTATCTCCCAGTCATTGTGCTTCTATGTGTCTTTCTCAGGATGAAAGTCAGGTTGCACCCAATCCAGAACAGCTCTACATTGCCTTGTTCTTCTAGGCTTGGCTGGAAGTTCATGTCCATTCCTTTCAGCTAACAATTGCATACATAAACCAGTTAAGTTCACTGATATGCACAAAGTCTTCTTTTTCTTTTTTTAAAAAATGAGTTCATTTTCTATCAGATCAGTGAGCTTATCCACTTCCTTTTTTGATTGCATTGATTATATTTGAAGCAAATGAAGGAACAACTGCATATTATGAGGTCTGCTCCAAAAGTAATGCCTCTTATTGTTTTGGTCCATGATCTCAGATGTGGATGTTAATAGTATGACAGTATTTGAGGTAATATTTACATTTTGTTGCCATACAACAGATGGCAGCAGAGGATCAGTCTGACAAAGTGGTATCTGACATGGAGGTGTGTATAAAGAAAAGTTGTACAACTAAAATCTTCCATGTGAAAAAAATTGCACATTTGTTGATATCCATTGATGTTTACTGAATGTTTATGAAGACCAAACAGTGGTTGTTAGCACAGTGAGGCAGTGGGTGGTATGTTTCAGCAGTGACAACAGAGACGTGAAAGACAAGTCACTTTCTGGATAGCCGTGCACAGCTGGTGCAGATTTTTACAAGCACGGCATGTAGGTTCTTTTTCACCTCCGGCACAAATGCATAGCTTATGGTGGTGACTATGTTGAATAATACTGTTTTGTAGCTGAGAATTTGCACTATTACAAACTGTTGTTGTGCTTTTTGTATCTGTTGTCATTTCCATGGAAGGAGGCATTAGTTTTGGAGCAACGTGTAGATGTGCAAAAAAAGGGGGAAGAGTGAATTACATAGCTCTGTTAACACAGTCTATAATGAAACCACGCCTTTACTTCTTCTGTAAATGAACAGTTTAGTAATCGACATAAAAGAGTGAACAGATTGGTACTGGCTTTACTATTGAAATGAGTTAGTGTCATCCATTTGCTTTATTTTATACGTGTGTAATACATGGTGGTATCAGGAAAATGATGGTAACAAGGCAAAATGTTACCAAAAAATAAAAACTAAGAACAGTTACTATATTCTTAATCTGACACAGGATTTACTTTCAATAATGGTCAGAAGAGTTATACTATGGAAATGTAAAGAAAATGTTTTGTTACAGGATCACATACAAATCCTACTGTTTGTGTACTACTGTCAACATTTACCTTCTTTAGCAAAGTTCAGTGTCACTTTCCATGCTGTTACCAGCTTGTCTCATGCTTTAGATTTCCCCTATCCATATCACTGTATACAAGTAACCCTGTGTTTGCACTCTAAGTCAAACAAAAAAATTACTGGCCTTGTTTCATGCAAAATAGTTACCTCATTTCCATTCACATAAACCACTTTACAGTGAATCAGCCTTATGATGATTCTGTTCATCTGACAATGGAGTGTTTCAACTGGATTTCACCAGTCAGCTGTTTACCAGAAAGAAAAGTAATAATGCTAGTCATAAAAGTATACAGTATTTATTCTTTTTTTGTTGTTGTTTATGTTTGTTTGTTTAAAAATAATTGAAGTTTAAAAACCACATGGATGTGACAGTTGTCACTTTATAAGTAATTCCATTAGAGCAAGCAAAAGCCATCACATACTATTGGATTATTAGAGGAATGCATATTACCTTGTAAGGCACTGGTTTCAGATGCTTAAATAATGTATTTCTACAAAAATAACTGCTGGCTGGAGTTGTTTAAGGCTGGAGATAGCAGAGGTGCCTTTTGTCTTCATGATCTTGGCTTATCCTAGATCTCTACTATTGTTGTTACTCATTTGCACTGTGAGGTCTAGCACAAAATCAGTCATGTTTTTGATCCAGTTTATTGGAGAGCAGTAATAGTATCTTGTAGTAGAATTGCCAAGATTTGTACCAGTTGGGAAATACTGGGCAGATTTAGGAGAGGAACTCATGAGCTAGTGGAGACTGTACTTTCACAGTTATTTCAGATGTCTGCAAAAGAAAGAAACGACACTGAAGGGGAACTTGAACTAAAAATATTCATAGAGTGACTATTCATGAGTTAGTACAAATCCTGGTTAAATTACACTTATGCACACAAAATAATTAATCTACATTCCCAATGGGAATTTAGGCTACATTATCCAGCTTTATGGGAAAAACAAACAAACAAACAAACAAACAAACAAACAAACAAAAACAGCTCTGAAATGAATTAAACACAATTTAAATGGTTTTAAATATTATTTTGTGGACAGTATCAATTAGACGAAAAGGATGAGTTGTCTATCTTGATTTTCATTCTTTTAAATCTTATCTCAGGATAGCATTATGTTCTACATCCAGTGTGGCTTTCCATTTTCACGGATCCTCTTTCTGTGTCATCTATTTTGATTCAAGCAAAAATTAAGAATGCCTTAGTTGTTGCTGAAGATGTATTCATTAATCTATTTTAAATTTCCCAGTAAGTTTGTTGTATTTTATTTTCTAAGTAACTAAGAGATTTTCTTGATTTGTTTTCTAACGCACAACACTAGGGAAAATTAATGGTTTTTATCATCTCAGACAAAAATAAGAATACTAGCAACAGTTAAAAATGTATTGAAGGAGGAAAATGTTGGAAAAAAGATCAACTGCATACAACCCTTGAGGAAATAAAATTTTGGCTTGAATGGTTAATGTACAGCATCTCAAGAATTCACTGAAACCCATCTTAAACTTCTTGATGTGATCGATTCCATTTTATTGCTGTGAGATTTATGCAGTAAAACAAATAAGTGATTGATTTATTTTAGTGTTCCACTTGTGTGACAAAGCATCAGAAGGGATGAAGAGACATGAACTCAACTGATGTATGGAAAAGATCTGATTGTATGCTAATACTGTTAAGTGATGTATGAAGATTCTAGTAATTTTAGACTTTAATTTTTGTCATTTTTAATGGTTTCTGAATGAATCATGCACTCCAAATAAGGATTCAATTAAAGGAACTATTTTTGCATTCAAACTTTAATATTATATGTGCAATACAAAATCCCAGTATTTTAGGAAGTTTAAAACTATTCATTCTGAATGGAAACTGATGTTCTCTGTTTAAGTCAAGAATATGAAGTGCAATGGAAATGCATTACAAACTTCTTAGGTGTTTTCCTTCCAAACCATGTGCTGGTGACACCATCACTGGACTGAAAGAGTCAACTATTTTCTCTATGTATATTATACACAGCAGTTTTCTGATGCAGTCAGAAAAAAATTAACAACGAGGAGGAAAGGTGCTTGTCTAAGATAGAAACTGAAATTAAATCTGGACAACACAGAAGACCAGAAGAGACACTGCATAGAGTGAATAGGGATCCATTCCTTCCCAGCATCATTTTATGAACAGCTGAATGCTGCAGAGAGTTAAAGGGCTGAAGAGATAACTGCTGAGTGGAAGACTTATCAGTTTGTTATATTGAGTTTGTGGGAGGATCTCTTCTTCTTTTCTTGAGGAGTATGTTTGCAGAATTGAATAACAAAGCTTCTTATGCAGATTTTTTGTTGTCTGTGTGCATACACATTTAATGATCCCATAAACATTAACTTGAGGTGTGCATCAAGTTTTAACCTCCCAACAAAATATATTTAAATTATTTTCTGAAGCATGGCACAGTCTGTTATTCTGTGTCCTATTTTTCCCTCTATTTCTTCCATGTAAATTTGAGTGAACAGGTGATAATTATGAAAAGTATGCTCAAGGAAGACAGAAAGGGATTTCTTTGAAAGGCAGACTGCATGTGCTTACAGGGGGGTTGATTTCTGCTGGATATCTCCCGTTGTAAGGTCGTGTGAAACACTTGTTACTTACAAGTGAAAGTCAGAGAGGAGAAGATACACAATCTCCTGCAAAGTAGTATGCATTAAGTAGCTGTGTCAGTATGGAAGATGGTTTTTTTATATAATTTTTTTAAATAATATAATTCATAGGACTCTCTTTTGTTTCTGATATTAGCATTGGATATAAGTGCAAAAAGAAGCTACACCAAACTTTTTTGTTCTTCACTCTTTTTATACAACATGAATGTAAAAAACAGTCTTGCCAGGGATAAACTACAAAACCACAAAGAAATTTTTCATTCATCTGCTACCTTTAATAGTTACACTGCATAAGTCCCTGAGACACCAACCTTCTCATATTCCCATGATGTCGTAGAATCATAGAATCATTTGACTTGGAATGAACCCTTAACGGTCACCTAGTCCAACTCCTCCGCAGTGAACAGGGACACCTACAGCTAGATCAGATTGCTCAGAGCTCAGTCCAGCCTGACCTTCAGTGTCTCCAGGGAGGAGGCATCCACCACTTCTCTGGAAAACCTGCTCCTGGGCTTCACTACCCTTATTGTAAACAAATATTTTCTTACATCTAATCTAAATCTAAACCTTCCCTCTTTCAGTTTGAAACTGTCTCCCCTTATCCTATCACAGTAGACCCCACTAAAGAGTCTTTTTTCTTATAGACCCTTTTTAGACAGTGAATGGCCACTATCAGATTTCCCCGGAGCCTTCACCAGGCTCCAGCTCTCTCTGCCTGTCCTTGTAGGAGAGGTGTTCCATCCCTTGGATAATCCCTTGGCAAACCAAAGATGGACAGCTGAGACAGATGAGACGACTCACCTCCCTTTGTGTATTATATCCCATTTTTTTAATTATATGCTACTTCCTTGTATTTGGAGCAGATCAGACAGCTCATGGGTGTCATACAGGAGTAGCAGATACCCTGTGCTATCTTGAGCGCTTTAAAAATTGCCTTGTAGAAAACGTATTTTTTAGGGTATATCCCATCCAAAGAGAAAAAGTAAACATTTTGGATATTTTTTAATACATGGATATTTCTGAAGTAGGAACAAGATTGCCATTAAGATTGATCATCAACTCTGTTAACTACCCCTTTTTGTTGTGTTTTCAAATACTTATTTTTCATTATTACAGGTAGTATGAACAGAATATTTTGTTCCAAAACTAATGAATATCGTAATCATACAAGCAATCAGACAGAGTATAGATTAGTGGGTCATAAATGCAGACTATGTATTAGAAACTCACTTGCTTTTCACCTTCTTCTGTACAATATATGGAGCTATAGAGCAAACATCAAATATGACCTCTTTGCCTGCTGGACTTCCTTGTGGAATTAATAATTGTAATATTTACTTTTCATCTACTGTGTACATTATTGATTGTAGATAAATAAGTGCAATAGTATATAATTCAGGTAAGCTACAGTTCTTAAGCAAAATTTCTTAAGCAAAACTTCCTAGAATTATGTACTATTCTTTAAACAGAGGATTTTCTGGTTGTTTCTCTGGAATAGACACTATATTTGCTCAATTTGCTCCAGGACATAATTTCAGTAATTGGAAGTAACATTTAAAATTTTTTAAATGATGCACACTTGTTCTGTGGCTAAATCTGAATTCTCCAGTGAGGAAAGATTTGAAGCTGCAACCCTTGTTGATATATCTAGGATTCCTCACTTTTGAAATTTGTATTTTCAGTAGTTTTTAACCCAGCTAGAACTGCTGGAGGCTACAGCTTGGACTAAAACTGCAGAAGCAAAATAGAATTTATAATATATTTGGAATACAAATATGTTATGTGACAAGCTTAACATTCTGGCAGAAACAGGTTGTTGGATGACAGGTATTTGAATAGAACAGACTGTCAGTGTTGGCACTTCCAGTGAACTGCATTTCTTTTGAGGAGTTATACATCTTAGAAGTTTAATGTTGTTTGATTACAATACTTTAAAGTTGGGAAATGCTCTGTGATCAGTAAAATATTGTTTAATCATTCATCCTTTGTATACAAACATGGAGATTCTGCGTGTTCTGTTCATACTCTTTGTTTTCTGATTGTGTGACAGAAACTGAATGAAATAAATTCAGAGTCTGAAACAATTCTTCAAGAAAATTTCAAAAATCCCTAGATCCTTTCAAAAGAACTGTTAAAAACAGTTGCTCTTCAGATATTTACCTTTGGCTCAGTTCTCTGTTTTATCATTTTCCATATAGAGAAGTACTTGTGTGGATCAATGAAGTTTCGGCCTCTGTATCTGTTGAGGTAATTCCAAATTCAAATCCTGCTTTCCAGTCTATGCAGTATCCCTCTCAGCATAGTGGTTGGCTTATTAAGTACTTCCAAGTACTACATAGTAAAATTTCCAGCATAGACTCTGCTTAAATTCTTCCTAATATACTTGAGCACATTCATAGCTAATCTCTAAGTAGGGATATCTACTACGATAGCTAATAGTTTTGCAAATATTGCCTAATATCATATTTTACTGTTTAGCTTATAAGAATACCTTGTGCTTTTTGGTAACCACTGATAGAAAATGAATGTTTCTTTCAATTTCCAATTGGCACCGCCATGGTCACTGACTTAGAGTATACAAATGTATCAAATTTGAGAATTCTAACTCTACACAGTAGATACTACTATATAAATCTTTTATGGTACATTCAGGAAAGTTTCTGAGTTTTTTTTCTCCCATTTTAATTTTTCTAGACCATCTTATAGAGCTCATCAAAAGCATCTTGTAAAGCTTTTTGAAGGCAGGTATGACCTTAGGCATTTCAGTTAGCCCTACATGCCTACAGTGTAGATTTGCTATGGAAAACATCTGTAAAATGGCTTTGCAGATTTCTGCTCTTCTTGTGCTTCAGCAATTCTAAATCAAGTTAACTTCATTAAGAAAATGAAATTAATTATTGGTAAGAACATCTTTTGTAGAGAGATTCTTAAATGGAGGGTGAGACTCATCAGGATTAAGAGATGCTCAGTAGGATATCTACTCAATCAAATGCAAAACCAGTTAGCATTCTTTCCTCCTCAAAAAGACATTCTCCTTGAATCCTGTGATACCCTATTTATCATACCTTTCAGATTATGTTTACACTGAATGACACGAGTGATATTATCATCTGAGTAAATATTCTGTTATGATACAGCATTCAAAATATTCAGCATCACTTTCAGAAACCATTTGAGCTCATGGGGCCTAGAATTCGGCATCACTTTCAGAAACCATTTGAGCTCATGGGGCCTAGAATTCATTCAGCTTTATTCATTCTGACATTCTTTTCATAATTGCTGATGTGTACAGCCTGTGGTCATTATGGAGGTATTTTCTAACAAAGAGGTCAAGAATATGTATTTAAAATGTTTTTCAGTAGTCTTGATGGGGTCATTAAGGCACAAATGTTAATGGAAGCACGTCTTTGCACCTTAGAAGGTGCAAAGAGGGATATAGGCTTTCTTGAACAGAAAAATGTCTTATTGAAATCCTCTAGTGCAGTATGTTTGTGTATACTGCTCCCTCATCTTTCTGTAACAACAGCGTAAAGGACTCATAGTCAGAATCAGGAGTTTTCATTTTGTCTGAATGTTATTTTGCATTCAGCAACATCTGTCTGGGGACTAATATTTCTGGGAACCACTGGGTTTTTGTGCTGTCCAGACTTCTACAGAGAGAATTTATCTGAAATCAGGTCTATGCAGACTTTTGCCAGCAGATACAGAATCATAGAACGGCTTGGTTTACTTCTGTGAGTAGTCTGATTCTTTTTATAAGGAAGTGACTGATCTGCTGCTATTTATACCTGTGGGAGACAGTTCCCACAGGTGTTATCCTGCTTAGCTACTGGAAGCTACAGTTCCTAGTGAAGAAAAGTAGGCAGTTATCCATGATCTTTATAGCCTATTCAGGTTCATCAGTATTCACTACATTAAGGCATCTGAACATGGCATGCAGGGAGTAATGAATTGAAGACCTTAGACGTTATAGATAGACCTAATTAAAAATAGTTACTGATGAGGTAGGACTTTTTCTTTTCAGTGTGGGAGTTTGAAATCTACCTCATCTCTGGTCTGTTGTTAAGGCAAGGGAGAACAAGCACTAAATCTTTTCTATATTAGATTTACCACCATGTAGCCAGAAGCATTGCAAACAGAAGGAAGAACATTATGCCACAACCTAGCACAGAGGATGTTCTTTTGAAGTGATCCTTTAAAAAAAGTAGGGAGAAATTGCTTGAGTATTTCTTTACATATCATCTCATTAAAAATAGACTTGAGTCTGTGAACAGGTTGACATTGCACCGTGAGATATCCACCAAAGAAGTACTAATCAGAACTTGCAGACTCACACAATTCAGCTAAGTGCCTCTTTGATGTAATTTGTAATAAAATTTAATAACTATCATTCTAGCAGCCATACTACTTCCAAAAATTGCACCTAAATCTCTCTCTTAGTCCTCTTATCTATTGCTGTGATTCAAGGTGTTACAGAAGCGTACTCCTTATTTCCTCTTAAGAAACCCAGTGAATACCTTTATTTTCAGTTTATAGGTGATAGTTGTAAAACTTAAGGACTTAGCCAAGGATTTAGTTTACCTTTCTTGTTTTGAGATTCAAACAGCGCTTTCCCCTAAATCACTAAATGGGTGTGTTCTGACACAGTTTTCACTTTAGGTTGCTGTATCTTACATTTTTTTTCCTGAGCACGATGTCCGTTACAGAGATGTCTGGGAAATAAGCCAGTTATATTCTCGAAAGAATCTATCGGTCTGCATAGTAGGTAAAAAAAAAAAAAAGTGTACTTATTTAAATATATGAATGTTTCTCAGATTGGCACAGCAAATGGCAATTGACAGATTTTGATGACTTCTGGCACTAATTTCAGATCAAACTAAGAATTAGGCTTTAATTTAAAATGTATTTATCTCTTTGTTGACATTAATACAGGTCTCAATCTGTAGCTGCTGAGTTGACTTTCCTCATGATCCATGTCTTCTTTTTTATTTATTTATTTATTTTTTTTTCAGAATTTAATGCTGTTTGGGTATTTTTGTCCTTTCAGACATCTGTATGTCTCATCTGTGAACAGAGCATTTGCTAGGAATTATAAGATCATTTTCAGATCATCCTTTGATGGCAAAGTGCACAGTTGAAGTTTATGTGTATTTGGCCATGGGTGTCTTGTCTGTCTTTGAGAAGGATGACCTCTGGCAATATAGATTTATTTATTTAATTAAATATTTTCATCTGGAGCCAGCCCAAAGGGTTCCAGATGTCAGAGCTCTGACTTATCACAGTGCCAGATTTTAAATGAAAGGTCTCTTGAACAGAGTTTATGTATTGAATATGCAGATACTCTACCATTTATAGAACACTAGTACAATCAAATATTAACATAAGTGCATCTTAAAATGGAAAATCACTATGTCCTGTTACTTGTTGATAGAGACGTTTCAATTTTTGAAAGTCAGCATGAAAAATATATAGGGCTAATTAGGCATACTTTTATCAAACTGCACTTAAAGTCTTTAACCTGCATAAATTGCAAGAAAGTAAGCCCTACTTGCCTTGTCTTTTAGGCAACTGTGTACAAGTGTGGAGTTTTTAGATGGGAAAGAAGAATCAGAAATAAAATTCAACTGAATTTTCCCAATTGTTAAATGAAGGAACAATTGGATCTATAACTAATGGTACTTGTTAAAAATTGAAATTCTTACTTATTTTTGACATTGAAATATTTCAACATTTTAATTCTTGGAATTCAAAGGAACTTTTTACTTTTATCACATTTTTCTCATTTTCACTACTCTTTTGAGATTATTTTATGTCAAATCAGTAGCAATTAAAAATAATGTAGCATTTGGACCATGTGATCTCTGAAGGTCCCCTCCAACTGAACTGTCCTGTCCTATTGTGTGTCTTTTTATCTACTGGTGTAAGATTTATTGATCAAATCCATTTTTAGGTATACATTTTATTTTGTGGTTGTCTTATTTTTGAATCCTAATGCTACTTAACACCGATTAAATCATCTAGATCAAAGAGTCTCCTGTTTGTACTGTAATGAGAAGAGGCTAAGCATCAAATGTACTAATTAGAGAAGCAGCTGTTTTGCTGTTAATATCTTTGCTTGAAATAAATTTTTCTAGGAAGATAAAAAGCTCATCTGATCTTTAGAAGTTGCATATCAGACAGCTGTATATTAAATACAAAACAACACAAAATAAAAAGCATTCATCTGGATAAAGGTGTAAAGTGCACCCTCAGTAATCCTGCACATGACACCAAACTGGGCAGGAGTCTTGATCTGTGAGTGTAGGAAGGCTTTGCAGAGGGATCTGGATATACTGGACTGATGGGCCACAACCAATCATCTCATGACACTCAACAAGGATAAGTACTGGGTGCTGCACTTGAGTCATAATCTGTGGAGAAGAATGGCTGGAAAGTTGCCTGGCAGAAAATGACCTGGGGGCACTGGTCAACAGCCAGATCAACATGAGCAAGCAGTGTGCCCAGGTGGCCAAGAGGGCCAGTGGTATTCCAGCCTGTGTCAGAATTAGTGTGGCCAGCAGGATTAGGGAAGTGGCTGTTCACCTGTACACAGCACCAGATATGTGCCTCGATTACCGTGTCCAGCTTTGGGCCCTTCTCTACAGGAAGGAGGTTGAGTTGCTGGAACATATTCAGAGAGGAGCAATGAAACTGGCAAAGGAACTAGGAAACAAGATGTATGAAGAGCAGCAGAGAGAACTGGGGCTGTTTAATTTGGACAAAAAGGAGGCTGAGGGGAGTCTTTGTCAATCTCTACAGCTATCTGAATGGAGGTTTCAGTGAGGTGGGTCTGGTTTCTTTTCTTCATAAAGTAGATAGATGATCAAGTATTGGAATGAACTACCCAGGGAAGTAGTGAAGTCCCACCTCTGGAAGCATTTAAGTAGATATGGTTTAGTGATGGAACTCAGAAGACCTGGTTAATGGACTTAGATGATTCTACAGTTCAATGCTCATTAAAATATTAAGATAATAATTAGTGACATCCAGATTCATTTCTCTATTTAAGGAACTTTCCAGTTACATTAATTGAGAAACTATTTGCTGTTAGGTTTCTATGTCATCAGCAGAGAAACATAGGACCTTTCAAAAGATAAAGCTTCATTTCATTTATAAGACAAAAGCAAGCATATTTTTCCCTTGAAGACTGTCAGACAATCCATTTTTAAAGCATTCGGTAGGATGTATTTATTCTAATTTGAAGGACCTATCTAAGATAACCAAGATATGTTTACGTAGTGGCAGTATGCTCTGAAAAAAAAAAAAAAATGTATTGACACCTCAGACTATCTGCTTTTCTGTAAAAATTGTGGAGTAACTGATTTACTTTAAAATGAATTTTTAACTTTTTGAAATATCAATTTTTTTCTAAAGTGGAACTATTAGATATAATTTTTACATATGCCTGGCACCTATCAAGTCCAGCTATGATAAAAACCCTCTGAAAGGATTTAATCATAGTGTGTAGAGGAAAGTCACAGGTGAACCTTACAGTGACATGTGAGTACTGGGTCACTTTTACGATTGCACCTTGCATAGCTGTCTTTCAACAGCATATTCCTGCTCGCAGTGTCATTCCCAAAGTGGTCTGTGCATATCTTACAGATTCTGCGGATCACACCCACATTCTCTCCTCCACACAGCAGATTTTCTCTGCTACTTAAAAAAATAAATAAATAAATAAAATATCATTTGCTTCTTTTCTCCATTTCTGTTTAATTAGTGAATAAGGGCCAATATCAGACAAACACAAACTATTCCTTGTTAATTAACCCCGATAAAGTGACATCTCCAAGAAACTCATAGCCTAAATCAAACATATTCTGGGGAGAACATACAGACTTCTCATTGACAGTAGAAACTCAAACCAAATGATATCATTTGTGCATTAGTCCTGTACTATATGACATGCAATTCCTGACCTCAAAGGAAAGACTGATCATTACTTCTTCCATCTGATATTTATGAAATGTTGCCTAGCATGTCTGGCAGAGTCAGTAATACATTTTCCTCTTTTTCTGTTTTGTGTCTTGTTTCTATAGCATCTGAGTTTTGTGTGATTTCTCATAAAACATTCTCAAGTTTCACCCACACAGGCCATCTGGACTGTAGTTAATATTTTAGGACCTATCCCCTTAACTTTGATGTACTTTCTTGTAACTGCTAAAACATGGTGATATCTCTTCCTTCTGTCTTGAGAACCTCCCCCTCACAAACCCAGACATATCAGAGGAACCTAGGGCTTGGTACTGCCAGCAGCTGAAGTCTTTCAAATATCTTGTAATTTATGGTTGTTTTTTTTTTTTTTCGAATCTGAGAAAATGTATTATGAGAAAAAGAAATCTCTGCACTCTCAACAGAAAATATTTTACCATAATGACAGGAGTAAAGTCCTAAAGTACGAAATATTGTACTAAAAAATAAGTTTCATGTTATTGGTTTTCGGAGCCTATTAGTTGCATTAGGTAATTCTGTGATGAACAGCAAAGTGTATCATGCTGCATTTGACTAATGACATTGTCAATACTGTATCTTGGTCCCTATCTTCATCTGAAGCTTGTTTTCTTCTCATGTTCATTGAATTGCATCTGAGTAACTGTTTTATGAACCAGTAAGGTTCATTCTACTCCTACAGAGAAGCAATGTTCTGTGAGGACCATAAGGTGGTGTATTTTGCTCTGATTTAACCCTGAACTATATCTTAAATAACTCAGTCACTTTTGCAGTATTTTTGAGTCTGATATTACTACTTATTTTATTTATAACATGAAAGCAAACTTGAAAGATAACGGTCAGAGGAATGTTTCTAGGAAACAAACTGACAGTTCTCATGACTCTTGTAATGACGTGTGCATAGTATAGTAAGATACTTACCAGCGATCTCATCCTCCTGAACTTCTGGGATTGTGTGATCACTGCAGTCATATTTCTCTCTTAAGGATGGGCCCACACAAATTTTTCATTTTTTTCACATAGCCTTAGCTAGCTCACTTTTCAAGCACAAAAACTGATCTTAAGATTGGAATCTTAACCCTCTTCCCTGTCATCTGTGTCACTCAGCCCTGACTAAATGCTCAGTCATGAGAATATGGCTTGGGCAGAAATGCATGTGAACTTACGCACGGTTCTGGTGGGTAATTCATGACCAAACGAGGCCAACAGAGTCCCAAAGAGGAGCTGTCTGGTATATCTGCAACTTGATGAAAGAGTAAGAGCAGAATTTATTTCCCTGATCTCATGTATCCAGGGCATCCAACACATTCCAGGATTCTAAGATACCTTCAGGAGCATGCATGTAGTACACAAAGACTTTTGAAGCAGCATTTGGAGATCAAGGAAGATGTCTGAAGTTTTCTCAAAGGCTCCAAGCATCTGTGTTTAGACAGAATTGAACTGTAGATTTTGTTGACCCTTCCTGAGATAAAACTTTATCATCAAACACATATATCCACATATAGATCTCATAATCTCTGAATGTAACTCAGGGAGAATGTAATAGTGGAGAGCTGAAGGGTTGTCATGAAAGAGACATTGGATTAGGAATTAGTAAAATCTGATTAATAGAGGTTACTATGAGGTAGAGGATTCTCCCCACTACTATTAGTGGTACGTGAAACTTGGTAAGATGACAACATTCTCCCTTGTTTGTCAAGTAAAGATCAAATTTGTTTCTTCTCCTGAGCTTCAAAAGTTGTATTGCAACCACTGTTATATAGTTCTGCCTTTTGTGTGTATGAAATTCTTTGACATTTGCCGCAGTTTATTTTTCCTCTTTTGTTGTTTGTTTTCAGTCTGCTGCAGAAATCTGATCACCACAGCACTGCTTGCCAAAATATCATAGAAACAGGGAAGGAAGGGTAATGGTGATTTTGCCAAATAATTTAGATCCAATATGCTGTACACTGTACAGATCTATCTGCCTAGAAAGTGACACACTGGTTTGCGTTTGAACTACTGTATTTTGCAGTGATCATAAGGACTAAGAGCAGTGGTGGGCTTTATTCTAGTTCTGTGTCCACATGCATTTGAGCTTTGTTGAAAACTCTGCTAGTTTTCCTGTCTTTGCCATAACTAGATGTTAATCCTACAGAAAAATGCAATGCATATTGTTTTGTTTTAAAACAGAGCTATAAAAAATTGAAATTTCTCCCCCATTCTTTACCTCAGCTATATACACGTCCCTCCTCTCATTCCCCACAGTTGTCCACTTCCTAATTTCTCCTATTTATGACAGCAAAGCAGAGCAATTTTTAAATACTGGGATTTCTTTCCCACACACGATGTATTTGTAAAGATGGCTTGTTAAAAGTCATCTACTTTGCTGAATTGTTTTCTGGAATGATGTGAAACATGACTGCTTTCTTAAGCAATAAGTTGTCAGATGGAATACATAAAGCAGACGCAGTATCCCACTGGTGAATGCTGGCTATTCAGCTCCTCCACTAACAGTTGAAATTTCTATTTATAGCTTATGCTTTGTAAGTCAGAATTCTTGTTTAATGGATGAAATATCCAAATATTCAATCTAAAATAATATTGCTTTCTTGATGTATAATTCATTGAAGTTTAACTATTTTTACAATCAGTCTTAGGAAATCACTGTCCCAATTTTATTGTGAGTGTGAGACCAACCTTTCTCCAGACCAGCTGTCTGTCAGTCAGATGTCACTCACAGATGCCCCTGAACAGTTCTCTAATTAGAGGTGGAAAAGTAACGGTTTAGATTGGTCCATGGACTTCAGTGCTGGCAGATGTGGGTAGCTGGCTTTCTTCTTCTTCCATCAAGTAGACTAGCAAACCTTAAGTACAACATAGACAAGACTGCTTTTAAATTTTGTAATTAAAACTCACATCACCCTCTCCGTGAAAGAAAGATATATTTCTGTTGTTGCAGTAGAAGTTTTATTTTGTGGAAGATCGTCATTTTGATAGATTTTTATTAGCACACAGAAATATTTAAGGCAATTTTTTCACAAGAAAGTTAAATGTAATTACTGTTAAGTCTCTGTTAAGATATGTTAATAGGCTGTACACTCTCAATATAGGCGTACAGGTGTGAATATTCAGAATTTAATACACATTAAATTTATTGCATTGTAATTAATTCCTAGATACATTGGTGATTTAGTCTGAATCCATCTTCTAGCACAGAGAAAATTCTCAGGAATGGAAAATCCATGTTATTTTTTCACTATCCTCAGTAAGGCCCCTGGCTATTCTTATATACTCTCACTCAAGTTAATATTGCAGTTGCTTTTATTTGCAGAGTGAAAGGGAGCCAGAGAAGTCATTTTTCAGGCTTACAACTCCATGCCAGTTACAAATCTTAGTTTTCTCTGCTACTTAGGTTCATATGGTTCATAGAGGTTGCACACCTCTAACCATTTTTAAAAAGCAAGAAGTATACAGATGTAATTGGTTTATTGCTCAAAGCCTTAAGTTAGGGATATTTTAAGAGTGTTAGTTTCTTAGTTCAGAAGAGGATGAAAATACACTATTTTTCATTGTTACTCCTTACAAGATGTGTGATCCTCTTTACTCATATTGTTTCATGAAGCTGGCTTTGGACTTTCATAGGTGACAGAATGTGACCTGCCCTGTTCTATTCTCTGCAGTAGACCTAAATGCTCGTACAGCCAAAGATCTTCCATTTTCATCCTTATACTCAACGTCTTTGAATATTCCAGGTGCAGATATTCCTGTTATGGTCTCTTTTGCTAGTTTCATTGCTTTTCCTTGGTCTATGTTTAGATGCTGCAAAGCAAACTTTCATTATTATGTATGCCTAGTCTTGGGCTCTTTAACACAGGTGCTCTACATGATCCAAAGCCAAATGTATTTCAGCTGAGTTCTAGCATTTTCATTCATTGTAAGGATTATCTGTTCAGAAGAAGAGTCCTAGGGCCTTCACTAGTATTGGTTAAAGGTAATTCAGCAGAAGGAAGGGTGTATGGTATCACCCAGCACATTCCAAGATCTAATAAGTTCAAAGAATATAATGTAAGAAAAAACAGGATTTTTATAGAAAAAGAAACAAAAAATCAAGATAACAGTCCTGATAGATGGTCAGGAGAAGCTGAGAATATAGGTCTGGGAGTGATATTTAAGGAAGAATCACACTTTTTGGTACTTTGAACGAAATATTAATACTAAATAATAGTTACTGGGGAAAAAATAATAAAAAAATATATTATTTGCAAATAATAAATACTCCTTCCTGCATCTGATTTGAATAGTAGAAGGGAAAAACAACAGCAACAACCAAGCCATCAACAAATAATGAGTCATAAGAAAATGCATATTCTCCTAAAAGATGTCTAATAGTTGCATTTTGTTCTCTGTAATTCATGAATGCTACTTTGTTGGAGTGCAGTTACACAGCATGAATACATTGTGATATGCTACTCTGCTTTTTCTAAACATGCATCCACAAGCAGCCACTAGATTTGATGAATCTTATTCTTAGTTCTGTGGATATTACAGTTTCAGCTCTGGAAGATGTGCTTTCCATTGCTAGCTCAGTGTCAAAGAATGAAGTATTCTTAAGTAAAGTATCTCCATGCATCTTTCCCTTATTTCTAATAATCACAGTCTCTTTAAAGTTAGATTATCTTGTCTTTTCCTGAAGGCTAAATCTTTCAGTTTGAATGTATGAACAGCATGGAAAAAGCAGGGGGATAGGAGAAAAATTGAATAATCTTTTTAGAGGGGCTATGGGAATTCTCAGCAAATTCAACAGGTCATTGCTACTGCTAGGATCATTGCCAGAAATTTTCATTTTATACCTGTGAAGCATGAGGTATCTCGCAAAGCAGGATGAGGTTTCCTTGGGCATTTTAATGCCTTTATGTATCTATTTCTGCATTATACATGGTTAGTTATTCAGGGACCTAGAACAGCTAGCAGCAGAAGCAGAGGGGAAAGACATACTGTTTATTGGACTTGTAGTCAGTGGGTAAAAGCTTTGGAACTGTTTTCCACTATGAGTAGGTTAGTGAGACAGACTGACCATGCCTACATCCATCCTTTGTGAATGATTTTTGTATTTTATTTTTAAATACATATAAAAATACAAGCAAAAATCAAACCATACCAAACAAACCAAAAACACCCAACCATTTACACTAACCATCTACACTAACCATTTACACTAGCGGGGGCTCTAACAGCATTTTAAGACTCACAGAGGCATTTATACCACTCTAGTCAAAAGAGTAAAATACACACTTCAGACAAGTAGTTCAGCTGTTAGACAGCACTAAAACGTCTAAAATGATCAATTACATGGTAGGCATCCAGAGAATTTCCAGAAATCAGTGCTGGAAATGTGTTAGATTGTTCAGAGTTGTCATCCTACTCTGCAAAGGTAACTTCAACAGACAGTCATGTAATAGCACCTGGCTACTGTACCAAAAATAACAACTTTGATTCACTCTGACTTTCATTTTTATTCTAAAAATACAGAGTGGAAATCAGATGAAACTACTAGAGCTTTACCAGGCTTGACAATGAATTGTTGGTATTTATGTGAATTCCATTTAAAGCAAAAGGTCAGGCCACACATTCTTGAAACTCAGTCCTGACTGAAAATATTTGACAGCTACAGTAAGCCTGGCTGTTTTCTGCTTTGTACAGAAATTGAAATGCTTTAATTCAAAATTTAATTCCAGTTGCTGCACTATACAAAGACATAGGGTTGTTTTTGTTTTTTTCTGTTTCTTTTTTTGTTGTTTCTCCCCCCTCCCCCCGCACCCCCTCCAGTGGAAGGCCTATGTAAGTCAACAATATACCATATATTCCCATCTTCTCATGTTGACTTGCATAATGTGTTTCCTTTGTCCTTGACCATAGGTATCAATAGTGAACTCTTCTATTTTCTGTGTCACTAGGGCACAGTTTTAGAGATAGACTATCCCCTCTTATACTACCTCTGGAGCAAGACAAATCAAGTGGACTGTTATAATTGCTCTAATAAGACAAATATTCTCAGAACACATTCAAGCCACCCCAGAACAGTAATAAGATATACATGTTCATAAGAAATTCATTTTATCTTATGCTTTGGATTCTCTATTAGTATGATATAAATGGCTTTTCCTCCTGGGCAGACTTTTCCTCCTGTGAATCATAATGGAGCTTGGGCTTTTGTCACATAGTCAACTTGCAGTAGCATTTTAATCTCTGGTACTAGATGCCTGTTCAACATCTTGAAGTCCAACAAGCTCAAGAATTCCCCGAGAAGTTTTCATCTTACAACTAATATATTGGGTGCATTTCTGGACCAATTGTTTTAAGATAACTTTTAATTTGCTTCCATTCTGAAGTCAGCTGTTTTTAAATGCAAGTAACATATGTTTTGGAATAATCCTGAACCGAACAGGAGATTCCCCCTTACTATTATGGAAAAGTACCTTTTGGATATTTCGATCCTTTAATCCTTTGGATCAGACAAAGAGTTTTTATGTGGCGTTAAATGAAATTAACTTCATATCACTTCAGACTTTCTTTTAAAATAAAATAATTAGTTTTGGTATGTCGTGTACAGCAGCAGACAGTTACAAAACACAAATACATATAAGAAAAAAACTGAAGTGCAACAGCACATCACTTCCATAAGCTGTTGAGAGATATTAAATAAATGTATTGGGACAGGTAGTAGAGCAGAAATTCATCCTGAAGAGCTTACGATAGTAGTACCAAAGGAAATGAACGGTATTTGAATGTTTGCATGTAATTGTTTGTTTTATTCTGTTTTGTCTGTTATATCAAGTTACCCATTCTCTTGACAGTTTTCTAATGTTATGCCAAAAATGGTATAACATTGTTGGAGCTGTGTGGTATTTCAGAGCTTAGTGTTCACACCTGGGAATCTTACCGTGATGGTGAAATACCCTTGACAAACGCATTTAGTCACTCATCATTTGCCATTTACTGCAGTGCCTTGATGGATCAATGCCCGGAAGCCACTGTACACCTCTTCAGCCTCTTTGTTGAGAGAAAGAACTGCAGTAGCTTTTCTGCAAGGAGTTTTGAACCCTTGCTTTTGAACTCTTGAGTATGTGGAAGGAGGATGATGATATACACAGGAGGGGCAACTTTCCCGTTTTCCCTTGCTGTTATCAGCTGACAAAAAAAAAAAAAAAAAGATTTCTACTGAGAAAACAGATGGCGAGTTTTGAGTGTTGAATGTGAGATGAGTTATGTTAGCAATCAACTTCTTGGTTCAAACGTGTTGAGTGCCAGTTTATCCAGCGTACCATGAAGCAAAGGTGATCTCAGCAAAAACTCAGGAAAAGCAAAACAAAATGAATCAAAAACCACTGTGCAGAGAAAGTGACACAAAGGAAGGTTCTCCCCCACTGCAGTGCAGTGGGTGGCATCAGAACCTCTGGCTCCTTCAAAAAGAGGCAGAACCTACTATTTGAAGCACTTCTGGAGAATTTCCAATTTCACTGAAGTCAGCAGCAAGGTGAATTGTGCAAAGATACCTGAAACTAACGTGATTCAGTTAAATAGAGATGGACAAAAACAAAACTTTGCACTAGGTAATTGTAAACGACGCTGTCTTTAATTTACTCTAATTACTCCCTAAGTAAAAGACAAAAAAAGGAAAGAAACTATACTGACACATCTTTCCAAAGCTTTCAAACACTTCTGTGTATATTGTTATTTAATTTATAATTTGGCATTGCAATCTGTGTTGGTCCAAATAATATTGTCGAAATTACTAACAAATAGTCATAGAGAGAACAGTTTTTCTCTAGAACTGCATTTCAGAAATGTGTTACTTCTCGTGGTTTGAATTGTTAGTACAAATAGCAAATAAGTCTTTTTTACAGTCATTTTGGTTATCCTTTTTCCATCTTACCCGACCTGTCTTTATTTCTGGGGAGTGGTTAATACATCTGCCATGAGAAATGAAAGGCAAAAAAAGACAGGAGATGGGAGGGTAGTTGTGCATTTCATCCCTCCTCTGTGGTTTCTTAATGCTCTCTTCTACCTACTCTCTTCTTTATCTGTTGTTCCTATTACCTGTCTTTCCTCTTTATCATGCTTTCTTTAATAAATGATGTTTAAATTTCCCTTGCTATATTATGCCTTTCTCTTTCCCCTTTTTTTTCCATCTTTTCCCATCATCATTCAAAGTTGTAAATTTACTTCCTGTTCTCTTATCTGTTTCTCTTCATGTAATCATTTTATTTCAGTTGTGCTCCCTGCCCTGCCTTGGTGTTTTTTAAATACATAATTCTTTATCCTCTTCTCTTTTTCTTTTAAGGTGTTGATACCATATTCTCACAGCAAGGATGTGCAAAGTGGGGATAGGGATAGCAAGAATGGTAGGAAGCTGCTTTGTCATCCATGAGATGACAGAGCAGCAGGTAACTGCAAATAAATGTGATTGAATGAATGTGAATTCTCTCTGTCCTGGGACCAGTATGGTAAAGAAACACACTGTGAAAACACTGAACACAGTCCATCAGCAGTTCACTCTGTTGCTTTTAGCTTTGGGCCATTCCAACCTAATTCAGAAATGATGGAGCTAAGTCAGCCTAGTTCTTCACACAGTAGTAGTTTACTTTCAGACCTAATAAACCATAAATCTTTTGTTTTCTGTCTTGCTGTTTAAAAAGTAAAACTACCTTAAAAGATGTGTTCTTTTCTAATAAGAGGAAAAATTGGGGGTACTATGAAAACCCCATGGAATAGCATAATGGGGAAACAGAACTAGTAGAAAGAAAACTTTAAAATTATTTATCTTGCTGATTGTATATTTAAAAGGGGGAATATACCACAATAATCATCCAGGTTTTTTGCCTTCAGCCTGTCTGAGGCCATGTGGTTTGGAGATCTGATCACTAGTCCGAAAACGAAAGGCTGTGTGCAAGATTTCTGGGGTGTTTTTTCCTGGAAAAGGTGAGAGGACAAAAGCAGAAATCTATGACATAAACTTTATGCCTTATAAGGAAAATATCCATTTATTTATCTGTCTACCTATCTATCTATCTTTGTAGATACATATAGAGAGAGATCCTAATGTTTCAAGCTGTCACTAAATTGGAGGCAGGTATTTCTTATATCTGAGAATTAAGTTAAAAACTCTAAATTTGATGTAACAGCTTGAACTAAGTGAATTGGATTTTCGTATTTGTTTTGCTTGTTCACATTCACTGTTCAGTATTTTCTGGTGTAATGCATGGAATTTCCATCAGTAAAGACAATCCTACCTATTTGGAGACAGAATGATGCTGAAGCAGAAGATAATGTTTGAACATTCAAACTGCATTTTGTAACAATCATTATTGCTTAATACACCTCAAAATGTTTTGTGTCGTACAATGTCTGTGTAATTTTGAAATCATTTCCAAACTGATACTTTGGGTGAGCATTATTAGCTGGCATCTTGTTGTACAAATTAATCATTACTTTCTCATCTGTGTTTGTGTTGTCTTCCAGTACTTTTATTTTCTCTATAGTGGAAGCTCTGGCTTATCTTTCGAACCAATCCCTCTTTCTTTTTCAACAGCTTCCTTTCCAGTTTTCTTTTAAACGGGCAGTCCTCTGCCAATTTTCTCTTTCCTTTTTATTTCTTCCTTTTTTCTTTTTTTCTTTTTTTTAATTGTCTGCTGTGTAACTAAAACAATTTTCAGATTATATCAGCTTTTAATAAACATTATTTAAATTTGATTTGCGCTTTTAAGAGCATCACTAGAGGGCAGTATTGATTAAATTAGCGTACAGAACAAGAGGCGCACTCTAGCGCTCAGTGAAAACTTGAAGGCAGAAAAGCCTCAAGTATAAATATATTTGCACTGTTAATAAATGACTGTCATGCTCATTTTCCATCGTATTCTACATGTGTAAATTAATAGTCATCTTAATATCCATGCGTATTAGATATTGTTACATCTAATTTAATGCAGGTAAAAGAACATTCTGTGTATTATTTTTATGAAAAAGAAAGTGCATGGAGCTTGTAGAGTAGAAGGCATTGAATTTGTTGTAAATTATTATTTATATTCATGAATTTATTAGAAATAACTATAAAATAACTATGAAAGTGATATTTTTATAATAAATGTAAACAAAGGTTTATTATATGCTCTTTCTCAGGGATAATGTTTGCTGTGAAAAATAAATATCTTCTAATTAATTAGCTGTCTCCTTGAAGAAACTTAGAACAGAACATTTTAAATTAATGGACAGCAAAGATATAATCAAAATTTTAAATGAAGACATTGACTCATTTGTTCTTATTGATTTACAGGTCTCCTGACAAATGCAGCAACACAGAATCCTCGTAGGAGTGGTTTAGGCTCTGTGTGAGCTACTTAACTTAGTCAAGTTTCACTGCTGTGGACCATCATCCATTATATGTCATCAACTCAACTGTCTGTTTATCTGTATCTCATGAAAGACAGCATAATTTCTCTACATTATGAGCTAAAGTTTGTTCTACCATACTAAGGATCGCTGGACTAAGGAATATAGAAAAAAGAGATATGCTTGGGCATTAGCAATACAAAAAAGTTCATGGTTAATGTTTCATCTGCGTTACACACCACTGCTGGACTTGCTGTAACCTACATGTTTTAATCTGAAGAGTCTGCTACAATGAAGAGTATCATCCCAATCAGCCTTAGAGAAGACTGTTTTGCCTATGGGAGGACACTGAGGTGCAAAAGAGAAACTCTTCTTGTGCCCTAAACTGTCTGAATTGCTTTTATTTTCTTATACTTTCAATATATACAATAGACCAAAGAGCAAAATCTATTTTAAAGTGGACACAATCTTACTGTTAACAGAGTTATGTTGTTAAATTGTAGGGGGTCTCCACAAAGACATGATTCCAGCTTTCACAAAGCTGAGATGTTGTCCAGCAGAAGTCTTTATGGAAAGCTGCAGTAAAAAACTAATCCAGAGACCAGCTCTTGAAATGACACATTCGAGAGAACATAATGGAGCACTGAAAGGAAATGACCTATGTTTGAAAAACTTGGGACAAAAAGAACATAAACTGTCTACAAGGCACCTTTATTCCTCTGTACTTAGATTGACTTTCTCGTACTAAAATCATTTTCAGTTTTAACCAGTTAAACATGCCTCTTCTACAGTTCCATTTTTGATAGTTAAAGTTGGATAATACAGTATTTGCAAAGAGCATGTTTGGTCATCTGTGGCCTATGTCTCATCTGATACACCATTTAGCACCAGAAAGCAAATTAAAGAGAAAACAAAAGTAACACTTGTTTGAAAGAGATCATTAAATGTATTTTGAAAAACCTAAAGTTATATATTTAACAGTTTTTATATGTTGTATATTTGTAGAAAATCCTATTTAACAATTAACGTGATGACTCTGACAGTCATGACAAGTGGTTCAGAGTTAAGTTGTGTTTTATTACTTCAGTTGTCTCTGAAGTGACTGGTGTCGTTTGCTTTCTTCCATTGGGACATTCTGGATGTAAAGCATGACCAGAGAGGACTGTGTAGAAAAAGCAAAGAATAATGTTGTTTATATTACATAAATGCATTCAACCATTGCACTGTTGGAAGGCATTTTTTATTTTTATTTTATTTTTTTGTCTTTATGTACTGATAAAAATAGAGTGTAAAATATTTTACTCATTGCTCTTCATAGCAAGTTTTGTTTTTCTTTCTTTCTCTCTCTCTCTCTCTGTTTTTCTCTTTCTTTCCCCCTACCTTTATGTAATACAGTCTAAGGGTCTGTTTGCAGCCTGTTCCTTTCAGTGTTTACCTCATTATTAGAAAGCCCACTGTTTCAGTATTATTGGTTAGTAAAAATTTAGCCAAGACAGCAAAGAAGAGAGGAAAAATGTGATAAAACAGAAACAACAACAACAACAAAAAAACATTTTATTCCCTTTTACTATATCTTTCTATGTGTAAGTTTGGTACTTACTGGTATGATACAATCAAGAAGGGAGCTTCATTTCTTCCTGGCAAATGTATTATGGTTTCAAGTATACTACCTAATACTCCAATTAACTTTTAATGTTATGCTAGTTCTATGCTACTAAAGAAAAATATATAGAGATTGTTCAAGTGACCATAGATGAAAGGTTCAAAAATGAAAAGTTGATCAAATAACTTTTGTGAAGGCCTGTTCTAATACAGGTCCCTGCTTATTTAATGCAGAAGTTGAAGGAAAGATGAACTATAGATGATTTTGTCTTCAAATAAAATAAATATATACAAAATTATTATTTAATCTTAGGATTTTGACCAGTGTCAAGGTAGCAATTAAAGCCCAGCCACTTGAAAAGTGTTATGGACTGACTGCACTATAAATGACCAATGTCAGGTTTAAAATGTCATGCAATAAATGATGGTAAATACATTTACTGTATATGTAGACCTCAAGAGCCAGATCCCTCACTCTACCAACTCTCTGTTTTGATTTATTTAAAAGGGAGTATAGTAGCCTTATTTAGTTAACACAGTACAATTAAAGATGTTGCATCATTTTTGTTGCTTTACAGTATTCAGTTTTGTGTTGGTTCAGCTAAATTATGAAAAATAAAGAAAATCCTTTTATAAGTGAGACTTTTGTTCCCTGAGCGTGACATGAGCATGGTAAGACTTAGCGGTGGAATGTGAAATCAAGGACATGGGTCTGAAACTGAAGTTTCACCCTTCCCTTTTCATATCCTAGGTATATTTGTTCTGGTGTGCTCAGTTATAGATCAGATTAAGGTCATTTGTTCTCTGGAAACCAGATCCCACTAGAGGATCTAAGAATGGACATCTATAATCTTTAAATTCATAGTTTCCAATTAGTTTCCGAACATGCACGGTTATGTCTGCTTTCTGAGTACCTCAAATGCTGAACAAAAGATGCACACTGTTTACATGTTCTACTCTGGACAAAAATATCAGAGACAAAAATGTTGGGATTATTTATAAGAGATCAGTTAAATTATTTGGTGTGCAACAGACACATCAGGACACTTACAATGTTTTTATATTCCCTCCTCCTCTACAAATATTTCAAACAAACAAAATATACTGACTGCCTTTGTTGATATGAATTACACATCTAAAAGCAGTGGTGAAATGTTTGTCTCTCAGGAACAATATGTTTTCAGAATATTGTGAGCTTCTAATTTTACAAAAATAAGTTCTATAGAAAAAGCATTTCTGAAACTATGTTATGTGCCTCTTCCAGTGCTGCATTTGAAACACAGAGGAGAATGTCTTAATAGCTAACACTCAGCTTGGCCACAAGTAACTTTTCAAAATAAGCTTGAAGGGGACCAGAAGAATACGGAAAATCACATAATAGACAAAAACAACCTCTTGAAATGCAGTAAACCTGCAAATGTTTTTGAAAAAGCTTCTTTATAGCTTATGTTTGCCAAGGTCAGATGTAACTAGTTCTGTTAATATTTAATTGTTTAGGTATTTAAAATCTGAGATATCAAATGGAGCAGATATTAACATGCTATAGAAATCAACGTGACACATCGTTTTCTAAAGTCTTGATTATGATTTTATCTTATTTTGTCTCTCCCCAAATCAGTCCTTCTTTGCAGTAGCTCAGGTTTTATGCATGCAATATCCTCAGTCATTCACTTGTTTATAGAAACTATATTCACATGCTGTTGCATAGATACTTAACTCAGGCATTTACTAGTATGGCATATTCATAGAATCATAGAATCATTAAGGTTGGAAAAGACCTCTAAGATCATCTAGTCCAACTGTCATCCTACCACCAATATGGCCTGCTATACTATGTTCCATAGTACCACATTTACACATTTCTTGAATGTCTCCAGGGAGGGGCGGTGACTCCACTACTTCCTCAGGCAGCCTGTTCCAGTGCCTGACCAGTCTTTCTGAGTAAAAGTTTTTCCTAAAATCCAACCTGAACCTCGCCTGATGCAAGATAATGGTAGAGACATTTTTTCAGCAAGTGGGAATGGCTTACTCTGTGGTGGATGATAGAGTTTCTACCACTAGTTTTTGCACTGTGAAGTAGTTCTGGAATAGCCAGGGTTAAAACTGAGTTTAGCTCACCAGTTTAGGGATTAGGAGAAGTGACATTCATCACAATTATGAGTACTATTCAGAATGTCCAGAAGAAAATAAAGAATTCAACAAAATGACTGAATGACCTATATGGTTATGAGGAGCAACTGAACTAGAAGCTAATAAATTGTCTGTTTGAAAGGCAAATCACAGTACTGACTACTTGAGTCACTGAACTAGTGCACAAGGAAAAGCACAACACTAGAATTAAAAACAAAACAAGTAAGGGTGGAAGTGATTTGCAGCTACTGCTATTTCTCTTGCTGAAAACCCTTCCCTG
The DNA here is from genome assembly GCA_030625065.1 of Alectoris magna. Taxonomy (NCBI): domain Eukaryota; kingdom Metazoa; phylum Chordata; class Aves; order Galliformes; family Phasianidae; genus Alectoris; species Alectoris magna. Next base: position 180,922,483 of record CM060560.1, on the reverse strand, counting down.
ATTTTCCAACAGCAGCACTATGTTTGTGGCCAGAATTGGTTGATATCTCTCAGAGAAGAATGCAAATGGAAGTCATATGCCACCTTTGTGGTGAAAATTATCATAGAATAACAGAGTCATAAAATACCAAGGTTGGAAAAGACCTCTAAGGTCATCCAGTCCAACCATACACCTACCACCAGTATTTCTCCACTATGTCCCTTAGTACAATGTCATTATGAAGGCCTAAAGAAGGTGGTACATATGCTTAATTCAAAAACAGTTCATTCTTGTTTTTATTTTATGCATGTTTTATAAATTATGCTCTTAATTTGTTGTACTTTTCAAATATAAATTATGTCAACAGAGAATGAGAAATGTCAACCCAATTCAGACAGTTCAGTTTCTTTGTTGATGTCATGTCTTAACTGTAACCTTTTTAATATTGCTAGATTCCACAAGTTGCAAAATATGGCATAGCCGTCCCTGAAGTAAATTTACTTCTGAACTTCTAGTTTCTTGTTGGTGTGTGCTTTAAGCCCTTGAGAGAAAGAAGGCTTGTCATATATGTTATATATATACATATATATATATTGTTTTTACTTTACATAGATACAAAAGTTACAACTAAGCAATTGTGGCACTTTCTTCTGCATTTTTCCTAATGTCTTAGTACCCTGGCACACTGAGGCTGCGGATATCAAATTGGGCTTAGACAAATAATGTTGGACAGGAAACAATATTCTACAGCTGATACCTAGTTGGGGCATGACTAAAGAAAAGAAGCCAAGAAGGAAAGTGAAAATAAGGCCAGAGAAGATTAAAGATTTTTCATTTCAAAGTAGCTAAATTCTTAATATTTAATAAGTGCAAAGGAGCCAAAAGGACTAAAAATTGAAATGAGGAAATAAGAAAAAAAAATTCCTTTAACTACAGGTATGATAATTCAACTGATAATATAGTTGTCTTATTTTGAGATATAAATCCCCAAAATAAATTAAAATTTCAGAGTCATGGATAATATGTAAAGAATAATTCCGTCACAAATTAAAAATAAGCTAAGAAATAAGAGAAAATTGAAAGTAAATTGCAGTAAGTCACAATAGACAGTGACTAATGCTGAGCCATTCTATGGCAGAATCAACACAAGTTCCTGAACTTCTTCATAATGTGAATGAAATATCAACAGAGGCTGCATGATTTGTTAGTATCAATAAATTAAACTCACAAGTTAGTGAAGGTGTGGAAGACCTACCGATATCTAAAGAGAGAAAACAGGCCAGAAAGTATTATTAAAAATGGAAAACTGAAAGTCAGGTGTTTCAATTTAACATTTGTCATTCCAGCAAACCCATTATGGCCTCAGTAATGTAAAACTTTAGAGCATGTACAAAAAGGGGAAAAATTGTATTGTTTTGCTGTTGAGACTGACATTAATGTTGGCTTGAAGCTGCTTAATTCCTAGGTCAAACTAATGATTTCATGTGGTAAATTGATGTTAGGTATGTTTTTCCAGAGTTCAGACAGGACATTGGAAGCCTCTTAGGATGATGAACCTATAGTCACAAAGCATGAGATGCCTTATGACATCCTGCATAGCTGGCTTGGAGAGACCATGACCACAATTTCCTAGGTGTGAAGTTGCCAACATCAGGCTAGTAAAAGCGATGCTAAGCACCCTGATGTAGTGCACTGATTCTGTGCAAATAAATAAATAAATGTTTATTAGTACAGCTAATCAGTTTACAATCAGAAAGCAACTTTTCTGAAAATATTAACAAATAGCATGTAAAGCACAGCTAAAGTATAGTAATTAGGAGAGAATGTTAATATATGTAGGTCACTCTGAAAATAATATCTCTTATTTATTTCCATGGAATCTACAGCAGATATAAAGAGCACAGTAGTACTATTTGGTAGAGCAAATTCTCAGCTACACAATTATCTTTCTCAATAGAGTCAACATTATTAGCTATGCATTTTCACCTGTAAGGAACAAGAGCCTTCATGACTCGCATGTCTTCATGATCTGCATGGCTACCTGATACACAGCTTGTTTTTCACATCGCTGAAACACTCCACTGTTTGGTCTCTAAAAATGAATGTTCAGTAACAGCTGATGAATGTCAGTGGGTGCAAGTTTTTCCACATGGAGGATTTTAATGACACACCTTTGCATCATATGCACTTCCATGTCAGATTCCATTTTCACAGACTACACCTCTGCTGCCATCTGTCATACAGCAACAAAATATAATGGAATATTGGGAAGAAGGTTCAACTTATACTGCTATACCACCAATATCAGCTTCAGATGTAATGGGCTAACAAAATAAGAGGCATTACTTTTGGAACAACCGTCCTGTGTACACAAAAAAAAGCAACTATGTGTCAAAAATGTAATAAAAGGGAAAAGTACAGAAGTTCTGTAAAGAACTTTCAGAACAACTGTGTAAAATTTTAATAGTTGAATCTTCAGAGCTATCTATCTTAGAAGTATGTAATCAAAGAAACAATGTAAGCATGTACATAGACAAATTTAGATTATCAAAGTAATCTAACCACTAGCTCAGTGGGCTAAATCACAATCATCAAGTACCTTTACCTTCCTTCATTGCATAGGAAGAAGCTTACATATATATTCCTGAACAGTCAAGAAGAGAGTTTAGTACAGGTAAAACTACATGTCAGCCATGTAAGGTAGAGATTTTAGTGGCAGGAAATACTGACATCAGCTGTCATCTGAAATCACTTACTGAGTACTGAACATGCTACTGAAAGGTTTGCTGTAGCAAACTGAGCCACTTGTTATAAAATACAAAAGCACTGCACAGAACTCACAGAGCCTCAGCAAAGATGGCCTTCCCAACACAATGAGTAATGCAAGTGTTGGGGTAAATATATTTATGCTGTTATGTGAGATGACATTTACTCTTCTATATGCAGAATGTGTCCACGTAGACTCATGAAAACAAATGTGTGCCAATTCTGTCCCCGTTGATAGTCACTTCTACACTGATGTGTTTAAGCAGCCTTCAGAGCAGAAATGCAACACAGACCAGACCTTTAATACATATTAACCTGATTGATATGCTGTTACCAAACAATAAAAAAGTATGTGGAGTCTTAAAGAAAAGTATCTATGCATTTGATAAAAATAGAAGTTCTTCAGTGAACACAGTTAACACTTGTATGACACCGGTAATGGAACATGAAGGCCATTCAAAGCAAATCAAAGGATGGTGAGCTCTGGAACAGTAGATATTCTAGCTGAGTGACCAATAATGACCTTGCTTTGCATAGGAAACCAACATCCACAAAAATGAGAATAATCACAAATAATTGTAATGCCACCCAAGCTCCTTGTTATCTTATTCTCACTCAATCTACTACAATCATAGGAGAATGTGCAATATTAATACTCAATAGCACTTATAATTCCAAGCATTCCTGTGATTGCTTTTACTATAATAATAACTGTAATGAATTTAGCCCAGGCTCCTTACTGTCTGTTATGTTCAGATTTTAAATTACCCTGAAACTGAGTCCACTTACTCTTCCAGAAAAATGTAGAAACTATAGGCTGCATCTTTGTATGTTCCAGGTACTTCTCACTGTATGAACTAGCAGGGAACAGCAGGAATAAATATGCCAAGAGTGGAAACCTTTACCTAAGAACAACTGAACCTTGTAGCTGGAAACAAACAAACAAACAAAAAACAAAACAAAACAAAAACTATTTAAGGGCCTGAAGATGGAAGTGAACATATGGAAGTTTAGGTTAGGTCTTTCCAGATTAAACAATTAATCATGTAACCATCCAACCAGTCAGGAGAAACCTCAAAGGACAGAGGTTATGTATAGCATTTAAGAGCATTGTTCACACTTTAGAAATCATGGTTTCTCTAATTCAGCTGATCTATAAACAGAAAACTGTAATTCAAGATGCATATAGTAATGTCTGCTGTCTTAACATGTAGTGGAAAAGCAAGAGAAGGAATACATATGAAAACTGCTGAAATTCTGAAAGGAAGGTCCTTGTCATCGAGACTTTATTTAAAATAGAAAATAAAATTTGCAGTTGCCCTGTGTACTGTTGCCTCAGTTTAATTTAAGGAGCATAATTCTGGGATTGTTATTCATGATGCTAAATACATTCATAACTTCCTCTGAAAAAGATAATATACAGACAGATAATTCCAGAGAAGCAGAACCAAGTTATCCCCATCATTTCTGTGTTCTGGTGGCAAGGCTGGGATCTTTAGAGAGATCAGATGCAAATGGAAAATACTTGTTTCCAACCTACTGACAAGACTATCAGATCTTTTGGAAACTCATTGGTACAGAAGTGATGTCAAGTGTGACTTAGTCCTGAGTAAGTTAGTATCATTACCCAGTCCAATACCTTCAAGTCCAAAAAACAGCTCTCAGAATCTGTAAAATCACGTGACTGACTTCTTTGTGGCATTAAAGATAGTATTTCCAGCATTTGCAGGAATTAGGTAAAATTGTAAACACTAGCAAAGTAGAAACAGAACCTAAATGCTTGCTTCCTGTCTTTGTAGTGCCAACAGCATCTGCCATTTTGGACAAAATAACTAGTCATTCCTGAATGTTACCTGTGCATAGTTATGCTCTGAAACTTACAATGGATTATATAGTCCCATAAACATCTGGTTTGGGAACAACTTGATTCACATCTAAGACTCATTTGTGATGTACTACAATTGCAGGGAGCCGAAATCCAGATGAGTTAAATTGCTTCTCAGTGTGACCAGTCATAAGCATTTTGGTGAAAAAGCAAATTTTTTATTGGACTAACCCACTAGTAGAGAAAATCTTCATAGCAGATCTTAGCTGACATGGAATCTGAGTAGCCAAGGAATAGTCTATTTTTCCCTTATTTAGATCATCATTGTGAATACTAACTTATTTTCTTTTCCAAGACAATTTGCCAGTACACTGACTACTTCTTGGTAGCTCCCTTCCAAAACACGTTGTTGCTTGGTAGACCTTACTAGTTCTTATGAAAAATGGATGAGCAGCTTAATTTTGGGTTATATTTAGTATGCTGAATGTATATTAAGAAGAGCGGAAGGCTGCAGGAAGTTTCCAGGAAGAGCAAATGGCCAAATCTTGTGCATGTTGTACAGGAGACTCTTCTTCTAGGAATCAACATGAGTAGTGATACAGCTTCTTGAAGTCCAAGAAGGTTTTGAAAATCTGGAAGTTAAATACAACAAGTGGGAGGAGAAGAGCTGTTCTGGTATCTGTTATTTTAATTGTACCCATGAGGTTAGAGCTTTCTCTGCTTCAGAAACATCTCCTTCCTTGTGGAATAGCAAATATTATGAACTGAAAGCCTTTCTTGTCAGTATGTAAACAGCCCCACTGCAAGGCCAGTTTCTATTGTCATGATTACGGTAGTCTACTTAGACAGCTGAACAGAGTGAATGGCAAATTCATCTCCTGTTTCACCTTTTGGGAGCAACAGTTTGGTGTTGACATAGGATTGGTTGCAGCCTGCAGTACAGTGTAGGTACAGCCTGCACCTGCTCTGCAATGGCCACAAGCTGTTCTAAGGTAATTGCTTCAAGGTTGTTCAAACTGATTTGGCTTCTTGTCTGGTTTCTGGCAGCAAGAAGTGCAGTGCAAACTGACAGTCCAATTCATGACCCTGCTTGCAGCTGTACTCTTCAGCACTAGGCCGTTAGCAGGTCCTGAGTTTGCTACTCTAATGGGATTTTGAATAGGTTGCATAATCTCAAATTAGAGTATGATGGCTGCCCTTCTACGGGGGGAGGGGGCTAGGGGAAAGAATTGGAATATTTCTTCAGAATAACCCTCATATTAAAGAAAAGAAAATTATGCTTTTCCAGAATGCTGGTACTATTCTTTTTGGCTATCTTGTGGAGAAGAATTGTGGAAATAACTCTGGATATATGCTCAGTAAAATTTGTTTGCTTTCTGTATACTTGTAAAGATGTCCCGACTTCGGAAAAAGGCAGTTCAGCTTGTAAAACAGTTATTTGGGCCCAGTGGTGAGTTTTGATGCTCTGAAAACATCTTTTCCTCAAGAAACATCTGAAATGAGAGTTAAAACAGAAAGCAAGTGGATATTCCTTCTCATTCAGCTTCTCAAGGTTTTGCCTAAGATTATATTCAGAGGCAAGAGTCTTCCTAAATTTAAACATTTACTTACTCAATGAAAAAATTCACGGAACTCTGAATATGATGATACCATCTGGTGACACCTACAATGGTGATATTTTTCCGAACGAAAACTAAAAGCCATGTCTACATCCATCAGCTGATCAGCCCTCCTAAATTCCTTTCATTCTACATGAAGGAATATATTGCAGTGCCTTCTAATATAGATAATGAGACATGTGTCTGAAGACCACTAATCTTTCATTTTACCTTCAAAAACTTCTTTACCACAAGGTGTATCTGTTTTAAAGGCATTAGGAATGTATCTGTTAGACAGTGAGTTGGCTGAAGGGAATGTATACTTTACAGTAACCTGCTCCTCATCTATAGCACGTATGAGGTTCAAAGGCAATAGCGTATTTCCATATTCATTTCACTGAAAAATTTCCCTTACTAGAATGCACTGACCAGTACTTTAGTCCTACATGAGCTAAAACAGAATGCTTACCATTGTATTAATTAATTCAAATTGTAAAATAAAATAAAATAAGCCTACATCTAGTTATTAATAATTCTAGCAGAAAGCTCTTACAATGACAGATGACATTAGCCTATAAGGCTTTATAACTTACATGGTAATAAAACGGGGTTACATTTTTGAATTAAATTGATAACATGACCAAATCGATTTCATTAGTGTATCTGTCATATTTGCTGTTAATGATGGCTAACAGTGGAATAGAAACTGACAACAATCCCTGAAAAACTGTGCAGATCAAAATTATATTATACTGGCATTCATGAATTTTAATACCCCTTTGTCATTGCTTTTTTGAACTCCCTTTTTAAATTTGAAGCTCACAAGAAGAGAATTAAACTTTCTAGACCTGTCTCAGCTCCTATTATTTCTATTGTTACAAGCTAATAGGCTCAAGAATGGAAGACATTTCCACTAACTAAAACAAAAAAAAATCCTTTCTTTAGTGTCTCTTGTGAGTGCTTTTGGAGGAATGGATGAATCTCCACTGCTGAAGTGTTGACACCACAGTCATTTCACTTGAATGACTAGAGAGCTTTAGGATACCCAAATTGCTGTTTAGAAGGCTGTTTCTGGAAGGTGCTATTTGTATTAATAGACTTTGCTCCTCTGGTGTGTAACTCCCTTTAATGCTAATAGAAGTCCTATTCTGTCTACAAGAGAATATACCTACTGTCATGAATCATCACAGCTCTCTAATCCCATTAGTGGGGCCTAAGTGTATGTGAGCTAAAAGTGTGCAAGTAATGAAATGTTCACCTCAGAGCTACAACTGAGAACACCAAAACACTGTTACGCAATGAGATAACTGGACCTCCCTGACACCTGAAAATATGACAAGCTATTATATGCATATCACGAGGTAAAAGAACATTATTCTTTTCCATGTGTAGTTCCCGATTACAACCCTTTTCTTGGGTTAAAATCATAAAAAATGGATAACTAATAACTAGAAGCGGAGCATGAGTAAGGTATAACTTTTTTTAAAATATTTTATTCCTTATTTTAAATATGCTATCTTTGTACACATTGTACATATTGTGAATGGCACTATGTCTGGTTTGAGTGTACTGTCTTACTTTCTCTTACAGATTATTCTTCTGTTACAGTCAAGAGCTATGATAGCAACATAGGTGAACAAATTCAGAGTAGCTATAATCAATATGTTTTACATAGCAGAGGGAGAAATGTTTGGTGTGCAATATGTGGGGCTTGTTCTCACCTTGGTCTTGGCCTCTTCTATGATGCAATTAACAAAAGTGATGAGAATTTTGAATGAAATGAGGATCCTGTTCTGAGGAATATACTTACAGACTGCAGGCTCTTCACAGAGGGAATGCCTTTCTGTGTACATACAGACAATGTGTATCAAAATATTGCTACCCTTGATATTCATAATAATAATATTGGTATTTTGAGTGTGTGGTGGGTTGAAGCCAGGCATCCATCCAGCTGTTTTCTCACTGTCGCTCCTCAACAGGACACAGGGAGAAAATGAGAATAAAAAGCCTGAGTCAAGACAGAAATAGGGACTTGGCTTATCAATTAACCATCACAGGTAAACAGACTCAGCTTGGGAACATTTTTTTTTTTTTTTTTCCATTTAAGATAAGTTTGGATAGCAAGAAGCAAATATAGAAAGAGCACCTTTTTTCTCCTCTTTTTCCCAAGGCTCAACTTCACTCTTTCATTCTGAACTCCTCACCTCCCTGCCTGAATGGTTAGAGGGTTTGGAGAATGGGGGCCTGTGTCAGTCCCCTCTGTCGATCCTTCCTCCTCACACTTTGCTCAAACATGATCTGCACTACCTCAGAATAAGCCTGTTTCTACATGGATCATCCACAGTCTGCAGCTTCAGTGCTCAAGTGTGGGGTCTTCTACAGGCTGCAGTGTGTATATCTGCTCTAACAGGAACCCATAGCACCTTCTCCCACTTTGCCTTCCTTGACCTAAGGTTTCACAGAGCTGATTCTCCCAATATTTTCTTTACTACCTGTGTAGCATATTTCATCCTCTCTTAAATACATTTCCATACAGGTATCACCATGTTGGCTTCCGTGCCCAGCCATGCCCTGCAGTGGGTATGTTGGAGTCAGTTGGAACCAAATGACTCTGAAACAGGCCAGCCCTGGCCTCTCTTCTTCACAGAGAGCACCTGTAGCCCCTCTGCTGCCAAAACTTTGCCATGGACACACAGCACAGTATATTTTGCTGTAAGTATTTGTGTCCTGATTTCAGCTGGGACAGAGTTGATTTTCTTCAGTGTTCTGGCATGATACCATGTTTTGGCTTTAGGACAAAAACAATTTGATAACATACTTATGCTTCTAGCTTTTGCTAAGCAGTGCTTACAGTGCAAAGGATGTTTCTTGTACTGTCCTGCCAGCAGGGGAGCTGGGCGGGCACGAGGTGTTGGTAGAGAACAGAACCAGTGCTGCTGACCTGAAGTGTTCAATGGGATATTCAAAACCATAGACTCATAGAATCATTTGAATTGGAAAGGACCCTTAAAGATCACCTAGTGACTCCTGTACGATGAACAGGGTCATCTGCAGCTAGATCAGATTGCTCAGAGCACAGTCCAGTGTGACTTTGAATGTCTTCAGGAACAGGGCATCCATGACCTCTCTGGGCAATTTGTTCATGTGCCTCACCACTGCTATTGTAATTTTTTTCCTAATATCCAGTCTACATCTCTCCTCTTTTAGTTTGAAACTCTTTCTGCTTGTCACATCACAACAGATGCTGCTAAAGGGTCTGTCCCCTTCTGTCTTATATCCTCCCTTCAGATGCTGAAGGGGTATCATATCATGTGAAAAAACTATAAAGCTGAGGGGAGGTGGCCAGTGCAGGGCTCATCCTGCTGGGCATCCATCAGTGGGTGATGAGCAATTGCTTTGCGCATCACTTGTTTTGTGTATAAAACATACATATGTAAGTATATAAAATAAGTATTGTTATTTCCCTCTTGCTTTTCTGACTTAGTAAATAGTTTTTATTTTGACCCCAAAGTTCTACTTTTATTTCCCTGATTCTGTCGTCCAACCCACTGGGACCAGAGGGAGTGAGCGAAAAGGTGTGTGCTTTTCAGCTGCTTTCTGTGTTAAATCACAACAGTCCTTTTTGTGCCAAAAGTGGGGCTTGAAGGGTTGAGATAAAAACAGATCTGATCAGAACATGTTAAAACAAAATTGTTCCAAGTGATACGGTAGGTTAAAAGCTGCTGGTCACAATGCTGATTTTTTTTTGTTCACATTGTGGTATTACATGCTTTCAGGGTTATTTTTCTTAACACTGGTTGTGTTGTTTATCATCAGTGAGGGCTGGCCTTTATAGTTTTGACAGTTTGTCTATAGCATGTGCTCATGTTATATCAGTCATGGATTTAAATTGGTACTTGTAAACAATAATGTCATCACTCTCAGACTTCAGGAACCTTACTGTGGAAACTTCTAACAAGTACACTCTTTACTTCAGGCAAGCTAAAATAATTGTTGAAAATTTTGAATATACCTGGGATATTTAAACTAGTATGATATTATTGCTGTCTTCTGCAATGTTTACAGTTTTATTTATGGTCAAGAAACTATTCAAGAATACCACCCAGAGATTCACCCTGAGGCAGGATGGTTGTGGGTGGGAAGGTGTTTGGGAGGATATGGGAAGGTATCTATCGCAATTATCACCACCACTGGATCTGGCACTCACCCCTGAACAAGCAAAGAATCCTAAAAAGCTGATGGAATGTTTTAAAAAGCTATATCCTTATCCTGTCAATGCCAAAGCTTGCTGCACTATTCTGGGGTCTGGAGTGCACCTGTCAAACTCTATTCAGTGCTATTCAGCACCTTCAAACGGAAGATAATGCCTCTGCTTCTGACCCAATCCTTGTGCCATACCCTATGTCTGAACCAGAGAACAAACCTGTACCAGTATCTGTTGCCTCTGTTCACAAACAGAAACAATGGAAGTGAAATTCAGCTCATTTAGTAAGGAAGAAGAGGAAGGTACTCTGTATCAGGGCCATTGTAAGTATAGAAAGAAGAGATAGATGGTATAAATAAGTCAGTAACCACCTGATACCTAGCCCTAGGTGAGCTGTGAGGTATGTGGAATGATTTCAGCTGTCATCCAGGTGGGTAGTGATTCAGGTAGATCTGGAGTGGCAACGTAAGCATAAATTATTTCTAGCTCCATGGGCCCATGACACCTCAGGCCATCAAGGAAGAGATGCAATCTGTAGGTGGTCTCAGGATAGAGGGATGGACTTGTCCATGAATGTTATTGCACACGTTATTCATAAATGTAAATCATACGCTGCAATTAAGCAAACCAAAAAGATAAAGCTTATTTGGTCTGGAGGATGATGGCTGAAATACAAATACAGGGAGACTTGGCAGGTGGACTTTATCATTCTCCCACAAACTTACCATGGTAAACACCCTATGTTTACAATGGTGGAAGCAACCACCAGATTGCTGGAGATATATCTTGTGCAACAGGTGCCCTATATACTATTCTTGGCCTTGAAAAGCAAGTCTTGTGGTGACATGGCACCCCAGAGTCCAATCTGATAATAGGACTCATTTCTGAAATGATCTCATTGACACCTGGGCCATACAGCATGGCATTGAGTGGGTGGATCACATCCCCTTATCATGCACCAGCCTCTGGGAAAATCAAATTATACACAGGACTGTTTAAAACTACATTGAGAACAATGAGTACTGGGGTATTTAAAAATTGGGACACACACTTAGCAAAAGCCACCTGATTTGTTAGCACTTGGGAATCTGCTAATTGAACTGGCCCTGCCCAATAAAACCTATTATGTACTGGATAAGGAGACGAAGACCCCGTAGTGCATGTGAAAAAAAAAAAATACTGGGCAAGGCAGTCTGTGCAATTCTTCCCTTGGGAAAAGGCAAGCCTATCCACAGGACAGCTTTTGCTCAAGTGCTTGCGTACACCTGGTGTGTAACGCTGAAAGAATGGATATCTAATGTGTACTTCTGGGCGATTTGATGTTAAGTGGTAACAGCCAATAATTTTAATTATATGATGTTAATTGCTACATTTTACTGCATGTCATCATTACTATGGTTGCTATTTGCATTATCAAGGATATTGCAGTAAGAATCATACACATTAAAGAAGAAGGAATTCTGATGAAATCAGAACTGGCTTCAGCACGCATCAGTTCAACACCGTATATCATCCCTCCTGCCCTAAAGGACTGTTATGAGAGATGGATCTCAAAGCCGTGGACCAAATGAACTCCACTGATGGTTTACAGGGATGGCTAATAGACCATGCGATTGATATGTATGTGCATGTATACCAAAAGGCAAGATAGGTAATGGTAATTAAGATGCACAGGAAATTGTGATGTTGAGCATGATGTAAATGATATGGAATAAATGGGGGATATTGTTGCATTGGTATCCAGCACAACGATGAGAGTAAGAAGCAAGAAAAAAACAGGGAAATACACAGGAAGGAAACGACTGAGTGTAAGACTTAGTTTCTTTGCTCTACTGCATAATTTGAACAATCTAATGCCCCCGGTGGTGTGCTCTGCAGAGATAGCAGCAACAATATGTGCATCCAGCAGTGCATATCCAGCAGGGAAGTTATCTCATTTGAATATTTTCCAACAATTTTATGTCCCCTCCCACCTCCCAGTGGTTCTGCTGGACAGTTTCATCCAAAAAATCTGCACAAAACCACATGCTCTCCTATGTGCTGTGAAAGATGTGTTTTCTTTTTTACTTTTAATTTTTTTTTGTTTGTTTTTCCTTTTCTCTCTTCATTAATTGCAATACAGAGAATTTAGTATATAATCCAGTACATTTTAATAACAGCTGTCTTCAAAGAGAAACTCCACTGATCTTCAATGGCACTTAAGTAGCAACTTAAAAAATTAATAATTTCTTAACTGCAGATATCAGTGGTAAAATACGGCAAATTTTCTTTACTGGAAATTTGTGAAGCCAACAGAGATGAACATTACTTCCTGGACAGTCTCATTCTGATCTGAGCAAAATTCCCTTTTCCCAAGTCTGTGTCATCTTGTTTGGGGATAATTGCTATTTCACTTGATTAAATACCTGATCAAAACTGGAATTTAGAGTTGAATTACAATAAATGGGAAAAACAAAACAAAACAAGAGCTTTTGAAGGTATTTGCTTCCTTGTACAACCAACTCCAGGCACTGAGACATAGATATTGGAATTCCTTTCAGTGTCCTTAACAGTCAATGGAAAAACGTAGTATACTTACTGATACTGAGCTGCAAATATCTGCAGGTGACTATTCATTTCAAACAGACCATTCTTTTCAGACCTTCTTCTCTCATTTTAAGGTTTAATACCTCTGTCCATGGCTGTACACCTTCATTGTGAAGTCTGTAGGAATGGGAGTTCATAATAAAAATCGCAGGGGGATGGTCCTGGTCCTCCCACAAAATTTTAAGCATGGTCTCACTTTGAAGGTGAGGGATGGAGCAGGTAAGTTTATTGTATTTTGTGTGGGTTAGACATGAATGTAGTGAATAACATTTTACAAGGAAAAGAATGGATTTATGCAGTTTCAAGAAAATGGTTTTTAATGAGATGATAGCTTTCAGCAGCAGTCTCTGTAAGTTGGATATGTCACATGCTGGGCTTTCTATCCATTCTACCATGGTGGAGTGCAACCTGCTTTAAAAAAAAAAAAAAAAACAAACACTAGTTTTGATGCTTGAGTAGAAAATAGTGGAAAATGTGGCAGCAATATGTACATGCAATTCTCTTAAACGAGAAAGTAAATATTAGTGCAACTTAAAAATAGCCTGATGTTCTTCACATGTATGTCTTGTCAAAGAATAGTTGAGTTTAACAGATACCTCTGCAGGCTGTTTGATCCAAATTACTGTATTTCTGTTTCCTTCTTGTCCTACTGGTCTTTGAGTATGCTTCAGCACTATTCTACATCACTACAAAAAAAAAAAAAAAAAAAAAAAAAAAAGGAAAATTCCATATTATTCAGTTTTTTTAATGCATAAATTTAATACAATGGAGATTTTTTTAATTGTTTTTTTTTTTTTTAAATAACAATTCTTGATGTCTCTTGAGATAAGACAACAAAGACATGTCAGACTGCCTATCCAACGATGGTGGATAAGACAGAAAGGTGGAAAAAAGAAAAACAATTAATTTAAATTAGATTTCTGGTGTGTGTTTTTTTTCCTTTTGCTTGGTTTTTGTTGTTTTTGTTTTTGTTTTTCCATAGAGCAAGCACTTGACTCAACTCACTTTTATTTATGCATTGTTTCAGAGCCTGCTCATAATGTTTAAAATGTAACCTTATGACCATTTTCCCATATTGCATTCTACTTCTTTTAAAAAATGTAATTTTAAGAAACTTTGCAACATGATTACAAACATCTATTTCTAATTTACATTCAGTTACTCAATTTGACTAATTCTTTAATATACGTAGATGTTGTTTAGATCACCATTTAATGCGTACCGCCACAAGATATATTACCATTGTTTATGATCTAATCTAATTAAAGAGCATGCAGGAATGAGAAAGGGGTCGATATCTAATAATTTTTTCCCATCTGCTTTTCTCATCACTAACATGTCAGAGAAGATGTCAATACTTTGAACTCATACATGTGCTCTGTTACTTTTCCACTGATACAAACAAGGTCATTTGTGATGTAGGATGCTCTAAAGCCCCTGAACGTTCCTCAATTGTTATGTAGTTTTCAGACAACTTATTCAGAACTTGACGTAAACTATAAACTGAAATGCTAAGTTTGAGATATCTTCAAACAAAATAAATATCAGATTTTAAGCCATTGAAAGATCACCTGCAAAGGTTCGGACTATATACTTGCAGAATGCTTTTTTTGTTGAAAATATCTGAAAGTTGTGAGTTTTATAATAAATTTCTGTGAATGTAGTTTCACAATAAATCCAGGCAAACTCTACTGGAAATCTTTTTATATGATACCGCAGGCAATTTACTGAGATCACAAGAATGTAATCTTATTTTTCTAAAAGTCTTCAGTTGACAGTCTTGAGAGCGATAATAAACTTCTCTCTTGTGCTAATAGTTGCAGTTATAAGACTGAGCAGTTTACCCATATGTGCGTAGGCTCATATGACTGTTTCATAGTAAACCAACCTGTGGCCATCGAGTTATAAGAAGTAGTATCCACACTAATATTATTGTTCCTTATGTTTTCCCACCAGTTTGCATCGAGTCCTAACTCTAGATTCTGTCAAGTGTCTCACTTCCTGTACTGTTTGACTATTATTTCTTTGTTGTTTTTTTTTTCTTAGTTCTTTTTTTTTTTTTTTCCCTCCACAATGCTGTGCAGAGCTTCTTCGCATTTATAGAGTTAGAGAATCAAGGCTGTGCCTATGTCTTTCATGGGTAGCAGGTTTAAAAAAATAAATAAATAAATAAATAAAGGATGGAAAACAGCCCAGTATTGTAGAAGATATCTGACTGTATCTGTGCCTGCTAAGACATCAGAGTTCTGACATAAATACAAATGGGAACTCGGTTGGTGATTTCAAAGAGTTGGGATTTCAGTTTTCTATTTACACTTCCCTCAATGTGTTTTAAACTGAGTTAGTTGGCCATAATAGTGTCCTAATTCAGGTCCACAGTGAACTCAAGAGTAGCACTAGCAATGGTGAATCAGAATTTCTGTGATAAACAATCCATGAAAGTCAAAAGAACAAAAAATAAAGTGAAGATCAATGAAAGGATATAAAATATGGGAGTAAATGGAAAATTAATCAGTCTGCTTTCATTGTAAGATTACCATTTACTCATGAGATTGTAACCAATGTTAAATAATAAAATGGACCATTCGGCTTCATTTTCTTGTAAACTTGGACTTTATAAAGCAAAAAAAAAAAAACCAAAACAAACAAACAAACAAAAAAAACCAAACCAAACCAACCAACCAAACAAACAAACAGAACACCTAAAAACATCTTTAGCAACTTACTTGGAAACTTAGGTGATCATCAATAAAGTGTTTTTACAATACTTTGAGATGACTGGACGTTTTCTGTCTGATGTGTTTTACTCATGTTGAATTCATACTCATCATCTTAAAGAAGATAAATATATACCCAATGTTAGGTTTGTTGTTTTACAAACTTCTATAAATCATGTTAACTGAATGAATACTTCCTTGGAAGAATTTTTTACAATAAATAATTAATGGCATTATTAGAACTTTTCTCCTACTAGACCTCAACTTTAAATAAATAAATAAATACCCTCAAAGAGTAATACTTTGAATTAGATTGTTGTTTCGTTAAACCTCTCACAGATCTAGCCTAATGTACTGCATCTGAATTAACCTTTATGATTTAAATATGTAGAAGGAATAAAAATGCATTCACATTACTAAAAGAATGTGTGTGTTGATGTATGGAAGTTCTCAGATAAAAAACTGAACAAGTTAAGTCAAAATGTAATCCAGGGGATATGCCATTATGATATAAAAGGAATTTTAGGAGCAAAAGGTCTAGGGTGAAATAAATAATTAGTAAAATTCATCTAATCTAAATTGTAATCTAAATATATCTGAACACTGGACAGCAACAGTAGAATTTTCCTTGTCTCAGTTTTAACTGGCACAATCATAGGTGAGCTGTTCTAAGACTTCCATTACAGTCAGTGCAGATATTTTAAGTGCAATTAATAGCGCCTTGAGAACAATTTGCCTTCTGCTAAGGGAGATAACTATATTTCATCTGGTGAATTGTATACATATTACTAGCTAGATTTCTCTTTAATGAGAATCTAAACACAAGTTTTGTAGCTGCTTATATAGTTTATAACTAAAATTAGTCAAAATTTGGCACTACTATAACTTGATTATAACCCTTTAACAGCCAATAGATTACCCTCAGAAGAAAAGTTACATATTACAGAGTAAGATATGTACAAGTAACAAGGGCTCTGAATCCCTTCAAAGTGACTACAGAGGAAACCTAGGTGTATAACTTAAGTCAGATTTCTAACTTATAATATTTGTACTTTTGTATTTAAAGATTGATAGATGAATGAGAGTTAGACAACTCTCTTCTGTTTTAGTTTCAGGCGTTTCCGTTCCCATATGTATTCTCTTTGCTTTGTAGGGTAAATCACTATGATTTTATGTTTGCTTTACTTGACTAGCCATCTTTACATTGTTAAATGGATTACATACTTTCTATAAAACATAGAAAGTAATCTAGCGCTGTTAAATCCTATAGGTTGTTTTTAGAGCTTCTAAAGTTAAAGTGTGTTTTCAAGCTTGTGAAATTAATGAGGCAACAGAGGAGATAGGTTATGTACAGTACTAATTTTATCCATCAAGCAGTTCAATTAGAAGTAAGAAAAATACAGTGCTCTGTATGGAATTTCACTGTTCTCTGAGGGCTAAAGTTTTGTTTTGTTACAAAATTGGGATAGAGGATTATTCTTTCCTTTTTTTTTTTTTTTTTTTTAATGTAAATATACTAATAAAATGTTTTTAATAAAGTTTCTAATGATGAAAGTTGGATTTATAATCAGAAAACACAAGCATGTCAAAATTCAAAACCCAAAGCCAACTCTTTGTGAAATTCTTCTTCTCTTTTGTAAATCACTTGCATAAGAATAGTGGCAGGGGCATAGTCCTGTCCACTGAGAATGAGCATGTCACAGGACCTACAAAAACTGAAATATAAAGGGTTTTTTTGCCTTCATCATGACAATATTCCAGTGTCCAAATGACAACAGAACTTTAGATGGAGATCTTGATGCTTCAATGCATTTACATGTACTTGAGATCTTCAGCAAGAATGCATTCAAAACTGAGTAAATGCTGTTGTCTTGACTGAATGATAATTCCACAACTGGTCATGAAAAATATGAACATACAGTTACCGCTCCTGAGAGGGGATTTGATCCAGGTTTATAAATACCTGAGGTGTGGGGGCCATAGTGGTGGGGCCGGACTCTTTTCAGTAGTGCCTGGGGACAGGACAAGGGGAAATGGGATGAAGCCAAAGCATAGGAAGTTCCGCACGAATGTGCGCAAGAACTTCTTTACGGTGAGGGTGATGGAGCACTGGAACAGGCTGCCCAGGGGGGTTGTGGAGTCTCCTTCTCTGAAGATATTCAAGACCCGCCTGGACGCCTACCTGTGCGACCTGCTGTAGGGAACCTGCTTTAGCAGGGGGGTTGGACTCGATGATCTCTAGAGGTCCCTTCCAACCCCTACAATTCTGTGATTCTGTTTTCCAGTCAGCTGTTTAGCCATAATACAGCTTGCTCATGCTCAGACATTTTTCTATTGTGTCATTGAATCAGATGAGGTAAGCTTACAATATACTGGACACATCTTTGAGCTTCACTATAAAAGAGTTCTGCAATTTCCTATTCCTTCTAAAGACAATGCCATAACTCCCTTGGATTCAAGGAGTTTAGCCTTCCTCTCTCATGCTGAACTCAGTGGATTAAGTGTGAATTCTGTGTGCAGACATGTTGTAGAATCAAACCCATTATCTGTTATTCACATGGTAATATGCGGTACAATCACCCCTCTTCGTGAGTATTGAATAGCAATACAAATCAGAGGCTTCTGAATCAAATAATCCACGTTTCTCTCTTTGTAGACTGAAATAAGTGAACGTGAGGTCTAAATGTTCGCTAACGTGTTGTAATTTGAGAATAATTTATTGTGTACCAGAGAAGCCAGTCAAACAATGTTAATTATAGCATTGTTAAATACTGAAATGACTAAATCTAAATTGTTTAGAAATTATGTGATAGATATTAAACACCTCTGAGAAGGAAAAATGCTGTAGGCAAGTGTTTTTAATAAGTCTAGTTTGGTTAATTATTGCCTGAAGCATTTCTGAACTAATTACTTACCTCCAAAGGGGGGAGTAGGAGGGGTGGGGTGGAAGAGGGCTCCATGTTTTCAGCACAGAAGTGCCAGATATTGATTTTCTTTAATTGACAGGATATGGTACTAGACAGACCACACAGAGCTGAAGGTTAAGCCATTTATAGAAAGTGATAGCCAGGTCCTACAGTGTCACACATTGCATCAATGCGAAAGGGAGACCCAGTCCCTGAAAATAGGGACAGGATTATTTGTCTCTGTCATCTGCCCTTTATGGTTCATTTAACATCTTAAATAGCCTGTGTATATTAACAGTGCTTTGTAGTTGCACAACTCCCAAATCAAAGATATTAAATATCCCCTATTTAACTGGAGTATTTTAGCCATTTACTTAACAAGATGTACATTGTTCAACAAACTACAAACAATGAATTATTTTTTTAAGTCCATTTTATTTACACCCTCGCAGATGGTTTAAAAATGGGTTTAAGATGCCTTCTCATTTTCTGCATACCTACCTCTCACCTTTTTTTTTTTAATCGTGAATAGGTTGAAAATATTGAAAATAATAATAATTCATTGTAATTTTGACATTGGCTTTTAGTAGGGCCTGGGACTTTACCAAAGGTCTTTAAAGAATTTTTGTCTGGCTTGATAGATGTAATTTTTCTTGACAGAATTTGAAGTATTCGAAATATTACAAGTGCCAGTATAATTCAAAGCACCATGAACTTTATATCTCATGGTACTACATGTGATATATAAACAGGCGTTAGCCAACTACAGAGCTATTCTAGTTTACTGCAAAATAAAAAGAAGAAAAACAGTAATAAAAGCAGCATGGCTTCTTAATGCATGCTATTAGTACTAGCTCTGCTCATTTAAACTTAACATTTTTTAAAAAAGTTTCTTCTTGTTCTGAATTATTTGTTATTTCTTGTTTTTATTTCAGTCCTTCAGTTTTCTCTATGATTTTTTTTTCTCTTCCATGGTGATTAACTTCTGCTTGGTCTTTTCTCTTTCAGGCTCTTAAACTTTTACTCATCTCCCAGCTACCAGTTTTCTTGTCATGCTTGTTTTTATTTCTTCCCTCTCTTACACAAGCTCAGGTATGTACCTACAGGAATAAAATACCCTTGCGAGGAGCAAGAGCACTACGGGTTTTCCCTGTAGTTAACAGTGAGATGTGTATTAGGTGGGATAAACTGCCCTCTGAAGGTTCCTATCTCTAATTTGTTTTTCTGTGGAGGCAGCCTAGGGTGATTGATGCTCCAAACGTAGCAGGCAATCTCAAGTTAAGTGGGCTAAATCTAGACCTCGTTCATCTCGCCTTTTTTTTTTTTTTTCCCACCAGTTATTTCAGTGTGATGACATCATAACTTTTGCTTGTTTTGTACCTTCATTTTTGTTTCCTTCTTCACTTCTGCATTGGCTTCATTCACCTGTGTTTGCTTAGAATGAACTTAGGCTGCAGAAACTAATAGCTGCTCAACAAAATTGGGCATCATCTCCCTGAACAGAAGTATTCTCAGTTCCTTTGTAGTAAATGGACAGACACAAGCATTTCCAGAGAACAATTCAGGTTGCAGACAAATTGAATTTTCTCTTATAATGTCTGCATTTTTTCAATAGTTGTAGAGATAAAATTGTGGAGTGTTTGTGATTATGAGTTAAAGCAGTTGATTTTGATATGACAATTCATTTATCTCACCTGAATTAAAATGAAAAATGTTATGAAGAAAATATATCCAGTTCCCATCTGCAAAGTTTTTGCTAGTTCCATTCTTTCTTTGTTGAGGAGCAATACAGTAATTTCTACAAACAAAACCAAATAATTAATGCATTTCCTTACATTTAAAGAGCACGTAAATATGGCAAGCTTCAAAGAAAATTTTTCTTCAAAGAATGACTTACTTACTATTGTTCATTTATTTCTTCTATATAAGGTTTAATTCCTTTTTTTCTCACCATGTAAGAGTAAAATCTCTGAAACATACTCTGATTTCAAACCATTAGCCTTATTAACCATGCGTACTTCCCCAAGATTTCTTTTTTTGACCAGTGTTGATAGCTGTTGAACTACTGTTTTCCTTTGATCCAGACAGGATATTTATATGGAGAAGACATAGAGTAAACAGAAAGAGATCCTACAAAAAGGCTTTAATTCCTTCTTTCTCCTTCCCTTTAAATTGGGAAATACAGATACAAAGCCAAGTTTTATGCTTTTAGCAACGTAACAAAATAGCTGTGAAAATTCATTGGCTCTGTCACAATTGCCTTGCATTCACTCTTTAGTATAGGCAATTACGGTAAGAAGAGAAACAGAGATAAATGACTGGCATTTCTGGTATATATATGTATATTTAATTTTTGTTTTGTGCATGAAAATATGTTAGGTATAAAGCAGGTTGAACAAAAAAAAACAAAGTGCCATTGCCTATTTTGATGTCTTCTGGATTTAGTTCTAATTTTACATTTGCCAGTCGAGTCCATTTTGACTTAAAGTGCATAAACAAAAGTGTAAATGCCACTGTAAGGTAAAATCATAGTATCTTAGAAAATCTTGAGTCTTTTTATCAGCAAACAATAGTGTCTTTGAAATTTGCTTCACTACTTCTTGAAGACTAAATTAGAACAATAATGTACCCGTTAAGCATCTCTGACACGTTTACTGGCTTATGGGGTTTCTTGGGTAGCCATTAGTACCATGACAAAATAGATCTCTGAGGTTCTGATTTGCTCTCTATATAGTAAGAATTTCTTTTTAAGCAGTTGAATTCAGTGAAAGTTCAAAGTTTTTCAAAGTTATTCAAGCCTGTTGATTTTCATTCTCTCTCAATGAGGTATTCACTATATTCACTTACAATACCAGGATTAAGAATTCGACATGCTCTGTTACAAAGAGGTTGTTCTCACATAAAGGATTATTCCTATACCTCTGAAATACGGGTGTTTTCAATGGCTCTCAACTAATAAAAACACTTCAAATAACCTTATGAATTTCAGTAAGAAATTGACCAATCATGATCTTATGATGATTGTCTTTTTCTCCAACTACTTTATTCAGAAGACTGCTCATTTTACTACTCATAGATATGGCAGCTAACAAAAGATTTAGAGAAGGACTCACTTTATCAGTAAAGGATTGGTAATGAACTATGATCCCAAAGCCAGTTATATAAGCATTGTTAAGAAAATTTGCTTTTATTTTTGTAAAAAGGAAAAGGTAGAAAATTCATTTCTAGAGTTTTGTCTGTTCATTTTGGAAAATGGGAGTAAGAAGCACAAACAGCAGATACAGATAGATAAATTACTAGAGAAAAGTTTTTCTCATTGCATTTGAATTGAAGTGTACAATGATGTTTCAAATTACAGCACAAATATAAATGGGTAAAATACCCCACACCTACCAAATAAATATCACTATGTTCCTGAAAATTGAGTTTTCTGTAACTCAGTACTACATAGTGTGCAAAGTACATCCTTTGGCTATTTGACTTCATACTGACTTCTTGCATGGGCAGTCAAACCAGCTTTTAATTTAGAATCAAGTGTAGCAAAGCATAGGTGAGAAACAAAGAGATTAAGCAATAGTAGTAGTTATTCTGTAAATGATTAAGCAAAAGTAAATTAAAGTGAGAAAATCCTGAGTTTCTCACCAGATGTTTGGGAGTGTGAAACGAAGAAATATACAAATAAATTGTAGGTCACATATATTCCAAATATGAGTATTTGAAGGCAAAATACCTCCCTCCCTCCCCAAAGATTCTGTTGTTTTTCTCTGATGCTTTATGATGCATATCCACAAATATTTTTTTTTTACTTTTTTTTTTTTTTTTTTCTTAAATTTGGTATTGAATTATTGTTCTCATTGAATGATAGAATGGTTTGCATTGGAAGGGACCTTGAAGATCACCCAGTTCCAATCCCCCTGCTACAGGCAGGGACACTTCCCTCTAGACCAGGTTGCTCAAAGCTCCATGCAGCCTGGTCTTGAATGCTTCCAGGGAGAGGGCATCCACAGCTCACTGGGCAACCTGTTCCAGTGTCTCACCACCCTCACAGTAAAGAATATCTTCCTAAGATCTACTCTAAATCTACACTTTTCCAGTTTAAAACCATTTCCTTTTGTCCTGTCATTACATGCCCTTCTAAAAAGTCCCTCCCCATCTTACCTGTAAGCTCCCTTCAGGTACTGGAAGGCTGATATAAGGTCCCCCCTGGAGCCTTCTTTTCCCCAGGCTGAAGAGCCCCAGTTCCCTCAGCCTGTCCCCACTGGGGAGGTGCTCCAGCCCACTGATCATCTTTATGGCCATCCTCTGGACCTGCACCAACAACTTCATGTCCTTCTTGTGTTGGAGGCTCTGGAGCTGTATGCAGTACTCCGGGTCTTGTTGAATTTTGTAAAAATATTTAATTATTTTTCCTGCAGTCCTTACTTCACATAAATCACTTAGCAGGGGATGTTTTATTTTTCCCTGGCAGTATAAAATTAGAAAGTCCATTGAGGAATACAGCTTTGGCTCAGCAGGCTGCATCATCTTTTGATATTATCTCCCTAACATTATCCAATAATTCTTAAGTGTCACATTTTTTTTTCTAAATATAAAAATATGTTGAAATAAAGTACGGGCTACTTTTTGAAATATTTGGAAAGTTAGTAGGTTGAAATATCACTTTAAAACTGTAGATCAAAACTACAGGAAATTATTAATATTCAACTTAACTTGACCATTGACTAATATATATATATATATTTTTACACATTTCATGTCCAGTCTTCTATTTACTAGCTTCTGGAGTTTCCACATACTGGAACAATGATTTTGCTTTGTGAAAATATTAAATCTTTACATATTGCTCTAAAAATCAATTAGAAATAAAACTCTACCCTCTTCCTAAGTCTCTTTTCTCTTTTTCTATGCGTGTCTTACTTTAAAACAGTACAAAACCTCTAGTGATTTCCTCTTTTAACACTAGGTGGAGATAGATTAACTCCTGAAGTCTGTTTCCAGGAGCTTTACACATTTTCTGGTCTTCTTCGAAGTGTTTTTTTCCACAGATCATGTAAGTAAGCTATGGCTAACTGAAGCATATCAGAGTTTATTTGTTTATTTATTTATTTTCATTGTAAGCTTACATGATGCAAAGGCAAAGAGGTAGTGGTTTCCTGACCTTCCTCAATATTTTGGAGTTCTCTACTGAGCCCCTTGGAGATAAGTAATCATCTATATGATGCTGCTTCTTTAAAAAACAAAAAACCTTGAAAATCTGTACATATAATGTTGCCTTTCAAACATGTATAGCTCTACTGTGCTACGGTTCTAAAATATTAAATTTTATAAATAGTTAGTTTGAATTATTAACTGCAATCAGGGAACTATAATAATATCTTATCATTCTTTTTCTAATTAGAATTTTAATAAATTAATAATATTAAATAATATTAAAAGATGGTGACCTAAAAGTTCTGAAGAAATAGAAGAATTTCTGTTAACTGATGTGAGAATTGGCATGCAAATAATTTGTCTCACTTTGTCTGAACTGATTTCATATCTCCTTTGAGACATTTCTGCTGGGAAATAATGAAAGAATTTCTTTGGGAAAGCAGGGGATGCGATTCTCATCTTTGTGGTGTTTTTCTGTTGTTGAGTGTGGTGGGTTGACGTTGGTTGATTACCAGATGCCCACCAAATTGCTCTCTCTCTTACCCTCCCTGATAAGACGGAGCAAACACAAGATGAGAAAGTTCATGGGTCAAGATAGAGACAGGGAGATGATTCACCAGTTAGTGTCATGGGAAAAACTGGCTTGATTTCGGGAAAGGTAATTTAATTTATTGCCAATTAACATATATGTGGATAGCTAGAAACAGACAAAACTTAAGGGAATATCTTTCTTTTTACATGGTTCATTTTCACTCCTTCATTCCTGACTGATATATCTCCTTCACTCTGCTCAGATTAGAACAGAGAGAGTTGGGGGGTGGTGTGAGAACCCTTCTTTGTTTTCTGGCTAAAAGCTTGCTTCCTGAGGTATTTCTCGCAATAAGACTCACTGATTTATGGAGAACGCAAGTGATGAGTGCTACTGTGTGACAATCAACATCACTTTGTGGACATTTGAAAGCGCCTTCCTTCAGAAGGTGTTTGCCTCCAGAAGAGAGTGCTCAGGAGTGTTTACTGTTGGAAGATCTGGCCTGTGACTAAATAATAGCTCCAGCTTGGTATGGGAAAATTAGGGAATGATATTATCGTGTCCTGTGAAAAACAGGATGCAGGTGGGCATCCCTACTCCCTCTTATCTGCTGGCAAGGCCCAGAAAATGGGAACAAAGGAGTTTCTTATGAGATCCCAGAACCTGAAGCTGTCATTCCAAGGAGACCTGACTAAACCACTTTGGATTTGGGCTCCAAAGAAAGCTGACTAGACCACTTTGGACTTATTTATAAGTTTGTACTACCATTGGAAATGGTCGCCATGGTCACCATTGTTGTCAATGGAACAACACCCAACGACTCACCACTACTGAAGATCAATGGCTGAACTACAAACCACACTGGATCCATGGTGGTGACTATCTATCTCCATCTTGCTTCCTACAAAGACTCCTTGCTTCTATTTCCTATCTTTTCTATTGCCCTTCTTCCCTTCCCCATCACCCTAAATTGTAATAGTGTCTGTCCTCCCCTTCCCCATCTCCCTGATTAAGATTTGTAATAAACTGGTTGGACCAACATTTGAAACACTGTTTCTTAATCTCACGCTGGGTATACATATACCAAAGAACCTCCTCTCCCGCCTATAAATTGGAGAGAGAGAGGGGACTGTAGTCTGCATATAAACACTTGCTCTCAGCAGTTCCCAATGCACATTATAGATCAATGGTCTGCATGTTAGAGAAAGAAGTTTTTGGTCCCAGGTGGATTTTACACATACATTCCAATCTCAATCTAGGGAGCCAAATTCGCAGGCTAGATATTAACACAGCATTTCTGTAAGGAAATTGGTACACTGTTCTAATATGTGTATCACTCTCTGCAGTTAAGAATTTCGATATCACATGCTCATAGAGGAAGTGATTCAGTACAGACATCATGTTTACTCCACTACAATCTTTTTCAGGTATTTCAATGAAAGGTATGTTTCCTATTGTAGGGTAGTGTTATTTATAACAACGTATATACTATATGCACTTCTGTGAGAGAATTCAGGTCAAAGAATCTGAAATTGGAATTTGAAATGACATTTAGCTTGTAAGAATTTCATTCACTCCTTGAGAGCAGCCCCAAGAAAGGAAAAGTCATATCAGAATAGTGCAGTTAAGGCCTCCCTGATTTTACTCTTATCTATCTCTTGTATTTTCATGGGTTAATATAGCTCCATGACAAGATGTGTACTTAGGGGATACTTGTGGATGGCAAGCTAGTCAGGAGCCAGCAAGGTCCCCTCACAGCCCAGAAAGCCAACTGTATCCTGAGCTGCAACAAACGCAGTGTGGCCAGCAGGTCGAGGGAGGTGATCCTGCCCTTCTGCTCTGCACTACGTTCAATCTCCTGGCACTCTGTGTCCAGATGGGGAGTCCCCGATACAGAATAGACATGCACCTGTTGAAACGTGTCCAGAAGGCCACAAAGATGACCCAAAGATGATCCACCTCTCCTATGACGATGGGCTGAGAGAGCTGGGGCTGTTCAGGCTGGAGAAGAAAAGGCTACAAGGTGACCCGATAGTGGCCTTTTGTTATCAAAAGAAGGGCTATAAGAAAGAAGTGGATAGTATCTTTATCAAGATCTATTGTAATAGGACAAGGGCGTTGTGATTTAACCTGGCAGGTAGCGAATCACCATGCACAGTCATTTGCTCACTCCCCTTGCCCCTCCCAGTGGGATGGGGGAGAGAATTGAGAAAAAAATAACCAAATTAGAACTCATAGGTTGAGATAAAACTATTTAATAAGATAGAGAAAAGGAAAAGGATAATAGTTACGATTTTTTATATATTTATATATGACTATGTAACAAGTGATGCACAATCAATTGCTCATCACTCACCTCCAACCTATGCCCAGCTAGCCCCTGAGCAGCATAAGAGAGCCAGAGGAACTCCTGCCCCTTTCAAAACTCGTTCCACATGATTTCATACGATACGGATTATCCCTTTGGTTTTTTAAGTCATCTGTCCTAAATCTATTCTTTTCCAGCTGCTTGGGTCCTTTGCTGCAAATGGCCTTGGGTCTGTACAACCCTGTTTAGCACCAACTAGAACACAGAAGCAAAACACTGCAGCTGAATATGAGCCAGCAGTGTGCTCTGGCAGCCAAGAAGGCCAATGGCATCCTGGCTTGTATCAGGAATGGGGTGGTGAGCAGGACTAGGGAAGTCATCCTGCCCCTGTACTCGGCATTGGTGAGGCCTCACCTCAAGTACTGTGTTCAGTTTTGTGCATCTCAGTACAGAAAGGATGTGGAGGTACTGGAGCAGGTCCAGAGAAGGGCAACGAGGCTAGTGAAGGGCTTGGAAAATCAGCCCTACGAGAGGCTGAGGGAGCTGCAGCTGTTTAATCTGGGGAAGAGGTGGCTGAGGGGAGACCTTATTACTCTCTTCCAGTACCTGAAAGGTGCTGACAGAGAAAGCGGGGCTGGTCTCTTCTCAGTGGTGACAGGTGACAAGACGAAGGGAAATGGCCTCAAGTTGCACCAAGGTAGGTTTAGGTTGGACGTTAGGAAACACTTTTTTACAGAAAGGGTGGTTAAACAGTGGAATAGGCTCCCCAGGGAGGTGGTTGAGTCACCATCCCTGGATGTGTTTAAGAGTTGTTTGGATGTGGTGCTTGGAGATATGATTTAGCAGAGGATTGTTAGAATTAGGGTACTATGGTTAGGCTGCGGTTGGACTTGATGATCTTTGAGGTCCCTTCCAACCTGAGTGATTCTATGATTCTATGATACCAGGCACTCTGAAGAAAACAGTTCCACCCCAGATGAAACTAAGACAAAATGGGAAAATGGTTTTGAACTAAAAGAGAGGAGACTTAGATTGGATGTAAGGAAGACATATTTTTTACAGTAAGGGTAGTGAAGCTCTGGAACAGGTTGCCCAGAGATGTTGTAGACTCCCCATCCCTGGAGACATTCAGGGTCAGACTGAACTGGGCTCTGAGCAATTTGATCTAGCTGTAGGTGTTCCTGTTCACTGCAGGGGAGTTGGACTAGATGATCTTTAAGGGTTCCTTCCAACTCAAACAAATCTATGATTCTATGATAATCTAAATACATCTTTTAATTTAAAGCAATTACAGCTATTACTTCAAGCCCTTGTAAAATGTCCCTCTCAGTCTTTCCCATAGTCCCCCCGTAAGCACTGGAAGGCTATTATAAGGTCTTCCCAAAGCCTTCTCCAGGCTGAAAAAAACCACCTCTCTCAGTCTGTCTTCTTAGGAGTAGTGCTCCAGCCCTCTTACCATCTTCATGGCCTTCATCTGCTCTCCTTCCAACAGGTCCACACCCTTCCTGTGCTGGGGGCTCCAGAGCTGAAACCAGAACTATACATGGAGTTGCAGGAGAATGAAATCCCTCTGGATGGCATTCCACCCCTCCTGCATATCTGCTCCACCACATCAGTTGGTGTTATCTACATACTTGCTGAGCGTGCACTCAACCCCACTGCCTGTGTCACCAATAAAAATGTTGAATAGTGCTAATACCAATACTTACCACCAAGAATCCACTCACCACTGGCCTCCACCTGGACATAAACACTTTGACTACAGTGCTTTGAGTATGACCATCCAGTCAATTCCTTACTCACCAAGTAATCCATCCATCAAATCAATGTCTCATTAATGTAGAGACAGGGATGTCATGAAGTTTTTGTCAAATGCTTTACACAAGTCTAGGGAGATGATGTCAGTTCTTCTAATATTAGATTCTATAAACTGTTATCGAAGTAACAAAGCTTTGCTACTTGTTTTAAAACAGGTATTAAAAAAAAAAAAAAAAGTTAGAAAAACAAGATTTGTGTCTTTGCAATTATGTGCCACCTCATCTGTAGTACAGAACATTTGTTAGCAAACAGTCCCTTGTACTGTGTACTCCATAGAGTAGTGTGTATGTGTAATCAGCTGTACAAAGTAATGAGAAGTGAATTTTTAAATAGTGAACTTTTGAAATATGTCTGGAACGTGACATGAAAATAGATAATGGGGTATGTAAACATGCTTTCTTGCACACACATGGCTCGTTTCACCTGGATAACAGAGTTAACATTATAGTTGGCCTTACTAATACATTTTCTGAGCACTGATGGGCTCAAGATAATGCTTGGCATAAACTGGATGAGCTTTAGATGTATTTTAATTTGCAATGCTAAGCACTGCCTTTCAAGCTGCTAAACTTAAAGCCAGGACTGTTGGAGTAGATCATGAATGTCCTTTTCCAAGTGCCTTAACCTGTTTGAGTTGCTAAGGGGAGACATTGCCTTGAAGAAATGCCAGAGGGGAGTGTGACATTATAAATATTACCTAGACATAATGCAACAATGATCCAAATCTGTTAACAGTATCTCAGTTTTTTTCAGGAGTCTGGTAAAAGGAACAAATATACAAACCAATATTTTATTAAGGCAAAACTTGATTTGCAATTACAACGTATACATTAGAGTATTCACAGATATGAAGAATATTGAAAATAAATTGTATATATATATATATGTATAGTTAGTATAGTCACGCAGAAATCTTAGTTATTTTCTGTTTGAAGTAGTATATACATGCGAACAGTATGTATTAGTACCCTACTAATTTGGTATCCTCTGAACACTCGATGCATATATACAGTCCCCATTCTTTTATAATGAAACATACGTGTAAAGGTATTTCTGAGACAGCTTACAACTGTGCTACTTGTTTGAGAGTAGGCACTTCATGTATGTCTTCAGATTCTGTGTTTGAATCCTAACTGCTGTAAAGAACAGTAAGATTTATAAACATCAATTATGTGAATGTGGAAAATCTGACAACACTGGCTTAGATCTATTTGATATAAATAAGAATCCCACATTTTCTTAAAGAAAACAGTATTTTCTAATAATTATATATGCGTCTCTCATTTAACTAACTGCTAAAAGTGGCGATTTATATTATATGATCTTTAGAATGTACCCTCTAATTACAGTGCAAATTTCATGTTTCACCAATTTTGTTCTGTGGATATTTGTCTTATTCCATTTGCTCCCTGCACTTTAGCTTGTTCTTTTTTTACAACTTAAAGATGTTCATTGAATCTAGCATCTCTCACCTCCACATCGTCATTCTGAGTACAAGCCACTGCTCTTTTATTGCTGATGCTTTCTCTTACCTTGTCCTTGGTACAACCTTGCTTGTTTGATCTTTATAACCAAAGTTTACAGAGATAGTAAAATGAAATAGATGTATTCTATCAATCTCGTGAATTATTTTAGTTTTAATTTAGGACAATGAGGAATAAAGGCATTTATTTGGCTATCAATCCAAACTCACTACTGACTATTGATTAAACTGTCTTTACAAATGCTTTGTGCAAACTGTCCATCAACAGCCTTAAAGGTGAGTATGGTTCTCCCAGACCCAATAGAAGGGGTGTCTGCATTCAAACCTCTAATTTCTTTCTGATTATCCACTTAGTGTCTGTTAGCGTAGTTGCTCATTTTTAGTCTTGAGCAGAAACTGTCCTATTTATATGACCAAAACTGATAAAAGTCCATGGCACTGGAAATCTACATGAGCTTAATGCTCCTTTTTTGACACCTAATAAGTATGTAATTACTTTCAGAAGCTTTTTGCAAGGTGTTTAACTCATAGACTGATGCTTATGGAACTTATTTGGGATGATGGCAACTGTATTTGCTCTTACTTAGTCCAGATCTTCTCTGTCATGTACTGAGTATCCTAGCAGTCAGATTATCTTCATACAATTTATGTGATTCGACTTGCAGTTGTTAGTTGTTTCTTAAAAAAAAAACAAAATTGTCTAAGTGGATGACCGAATTCATGTTGGTGTCCATCTTGCTGGCTATGTTACTAGAAGAAAGTAAAGGGCAAACAAACATTTTGGCCTTGGACTAACAAGAAGCTATGCGTGTATAATCAAAGACCTAGCAGACTAAATAATTAATTAAAATAATTAGAACTGTATATTCATCTCTTGCTCTGTTGTTCTGTCTATATATAGAATTTTTTTTCCCCCTATAATTAACTAATATCAAATGATTTCTTTATTAGCTTTCAGTAGAAATCTCTTGACCAAGATTGATGAACAGCAGGCAATGACACAGAAGTATGGGCTTTTTTAGGAGAATCAAAGCAGCAGAACTATAAAACTGAAGTCTCTGACACTGAAAAATAATAAAACTAAGGATTCATAAAGTGGTGAAAATAAGACACTCATGAATTTAGCCAAAATGCAGAAAAAGAATAAGCTTAAGGAACCTGAAGTGTGATAAAGATAAATAAAACTAAGAAGGGAAATAATTACTTTGAGAACTGGAAAAATAGGAGGTTAGAATCAAAATACAGAAATATACCTCAACATCAATATTTTGTCTAAGAATAACTTAGCTGCCTCTTTGTCTTTTGATCAGCTTTCTGTGCATACATCTTAGCAAAGATGCAAGTATATTCACGATTCATAAAATGTGCACCTGTGATGCTTTATACTCTTCCGTGTTATTTGTTTAATATTTTGTGTTAAACTCAAGTAATTTTCAAAGGTATTATTATTATTATTATTGCTTTGAGTTCTTTTACTCCTCTCTTTAGCATTTCACAGTTTAATGACTTCTGTTGTTAAGATATATGTTGCCTTATTATATACTGATAATTGGTTATAATTCATTAAAAGAATAACAAGGACATCGGAATACTTCTTTTAAAACCAGAGAATGTCAAACTGAAGGAAATGTCATCCTAAGGCTATATTTTTCTTCCTTAGACAAACAGACATTGCGTCTAGATTCAATGGCAGGGAAAGAAGTGTTTCAATCCATTATAAAATACTAAGGATAAGTTTAAAAAATGCACAATGAAGCAGGAGATGCCCACATCTCTTTTCTTCATCAATGGAATACGAAGATTAAGAGAGTATATGACTGATTTGTCATATCATGGATGGACAATCTCAGTCTAAAATTATCCAAACATACTATCAAAATTTAAGCAATTTCAGAGGCTTCTTATGCTTTCGCCTTCCTGTATCATATATCCATTATCAATGGCACATATGCATTTTGTTGTGTGGTCACATTAACAAATATGCTGATTATACAGATACAAACAGGCCCTTCTGCTCTGTTTCTCTCTCACCAAGCTTCTACCAGTTTAAGTGTTTACACCAATCCGAATGACATGTGCAGGACTTGGACAGCTTCTATAGATAAAATAACCAAATTTCAGAAAGTAGAAATCTGGTTATACAAACCATATCCTTCATATTTCAGAACCCCGTTTTTACAGTGAGAACAATGTATTCTTGTATCTCATAGGCGTTTGAAGTAAAATTATTAAAATTGCTGAATAGTTCATTAAAACATATCACAGTGAAAAGAAATAACAATCATAAAAATCTCAAGAATTTTTAATGAAGGAAAAGTGAGCTTCAGAACATTTGGCAATAGTGTTCATATTTGTGTTCTTTGGAACCAGAGAATCAGTGGACTGCAGAGCTTCCTACTCTCTGCACCTGAGTACAAACTGTGGAGTGCCTGATCTCCTACTTTTTTTCCTTCAGAAATCAACTGAAACTTGATTTCCTCCTTCTGTTCTGTGCTTCCAGTCTTCTTTTCACAAAAATTAAGATCTGGGATCTAAACAGTTAGAGAACTTATTTCAGAGAATTCACGAACATTTACTGGGGATTTTGAAGATGAAGTGGAAAAGATATTCATTCTAGTTCTGGTTTTGTTGCAACTGGCTATATGGTCTCTAAGCAATCACTTCACCTTTCTTTGTCTCCATTTCTCCTATCGCCCTTAGTTTCCTGTCTTGAGAATTTTTTAAAGTTTTTGGAAGGCTCTATGTTACACTTTCGTAGCATGCACAATGAAACCAATGCAATATTAATAATAATTATAATGAGGCCCGTTTTAACTCTTCCCTCAGCTGACAAATGAAAGAAAATTCCTAATTTTCTGTAATTTCAGAAAAATTACTTGTCATTAATGTTCTTGTGAACACAACAGAAGGAACTGGAGATCGATCAGACTCATGTCTTCATTCTACAAACTTTTTGGCCAGATTTCATGAAATCAACTCACAATTGAGCTGGAGTCCAAACAATCAAAACAGAAAAGACAGGCATTTAATGAGGCTTCTCTACAATGGAACACATCCATTTGATAAATGAACTAATTAAGCAAATGAATAAACATAACCTACCACTCTGAGTGACATTTATAACTATGAAAAAACTTCAGTTCTGCATTAACAGTTCTAGAGACCCAAAGAAATTGATGGAAAAAATGCAAGTTCAATTCACGAAGCACATTTATATAAATTGAGTTTTACCAGGGCTAGTAGTCCAGTGTTATGTATGCTGTGTGTGTATAAAGACGACAAGAAAGAGAAGACTGAAACAAGGTTATTTCAGCTCTGAGATTTTCCTAACATTAGCCATTTCACAGACAGCAGAATATAGCAATGACTCATGCTCACTCTGACTGTCTTGTTGTTAAAGCAAGTGGAATAGCACAACACCTCATCTTCCCTTGAATATCCCAAACCCATGTTTAATCTGTTTGGTACAAAAGCTTGAAAAGAAAAGAACTCTGATTCAGAACTCTGATTCAGTTAAACAGAGCTTTATGGTCTCACCTATAATTTTTCTCATTGATCTGTATAGACATTTCTAGGAATTTAGCAATGAAACTAAGCAGCAATGAAAGCCATCTAGCTGATTTCAGGGTGAAAAAATAATGGTCTCTGAGGCTGGGTGAGTCAGTCTGCTGCCTGCTGCTGTCAGTCACATTCCGTGCTCTAGGGGGAGGTAAAACTTTTAATTCTCTGCATGGTAACCAGGAGCAACATTAACCGCTCTAGAGGTTCAAACAAATCACGTATTACCTAA
The DNA here is from genome assembly GCA_030625065.1 of Alectoris magna. NCBI lineage: Eukaryota > Metazoa > Chordata > Aves > Galliformes > Phasianidae > Alectoris > Alectoris magna. Next base: position 180,888,823 of record CM060560.1, on the reverse strand, counting down.
AACTCATCAGAATTACAATGGATAGTTGCTCAGCAAAAGTTGCAATGTTATTATCCTTATGTAAACTCAGTAGAATAACAAAAAATAGCAGCTTGGAAAAACTTTCAATGATTTAGCCCTTACATAGAGAAACAGGGTCAGATAGAAAGAGACTTGGAACGATATTATCCAGAAATAAAGTCAAACAGCATCTCTGAATTTTCCAAAAGCAAAGTCTGAGATAGAGGAAGAAAGATGTGAAAAGAGAGAAAATAAAAGGAAAGATATCCTCACCCCTGGATCCATCCAAAAGAGAAGTCAGATGGAGAGAAAGAAGTATGAAAAAAAGAAATTGCTACCCTTGGATCCAGCAATATTCTGTGCTTATATTTGGGTTCTCCACTGGTAGGCACACACATGGTTCCTTAGGTTTGTGCTTTTTATAGCCTGGTTCACACATGCTCAGTCTATTTTTTAGAATCTTCTGAATGGGAGTGGGGGGCTAGTCCTGTGCTTTCCCCCCTCCTTCACTGTAAGTCTGTCCCCTAGTGGTGCTAACTGGCCTTGGCCAGGTAACAGCATCTCAGTCTCTCACAGGGTCCCCCATGTGTGGTCATAACATCTCCTTTTCCTGCAGAGTGTAGGAGACACTAACTCAGCTCAGTCTCTTACAGATGTCTCCCATATACAGCCCTTGAAACAGTGGAGTTCTTTAATATTGTGTTTGGATGTTAAGTAAAATGCAGTTTAGTGGTGAATGTTTTGACAAGAGCCGTCAGTGAGGTAACTGAAATCATAAAAGGAGATGAATTTGTTTTCAGAACTGAATAATTTTATTTCTGTCATTGTGAAACAAATAATATTTGTTAAAATATAAATTCAGGGTGGTTTTCATTTCAATGTTACTTAATGAGGTGCTTCTTCTTTTCTCATTTTAATTACTACCTTGTTCTGATTTTTTTTTCTTTAATGCAATATCCATGTTAAGTTGTATGACAGTACCTGCTCCCATGACCTGATTCTTTTTTAATGCTGAGATTAAGAGTAATTCATTGACCAGCAGAAATCCAGTTAGTGATCTGTAATCTGAACCTGTTAAAAATTACTATCAAATAGAATACTGACCTAGAAAGAACAAACAAGAAAAAGTGCATGTTATCCGTATTTCTAAGTAGCTATGAAATCTTTTTCAAATAACAGTTTTGTTCATTGTACACTGTGTTTATTCCAGTAAATGTCCAATGAGATACTGAGACCTTCACACAGTGTACAGGCAGATACTGTGACTAGTGTTCTAAGCACGCTTGTTTCTACAGCCTGTGATCAAAATGAGTGCTCCTGAGGGTACGAATTGATTTGTCTGGGCTTGTGAGGAGACACTGATAAATCTAGTTTGAAAGTAAAATGTTGCTGGTTTTTGTGACACATTCAAGCAGAAGGTTTATCGTAGCTGGGTTTCATAATAGTACAAATACAATACAACACTATGGTACTACACCTAAAGAAATGTAAGAAATGTAATTGTCCCAGGTTAGCATGGCTTTGACACACAAATTGCTCTCTCATATGCTTTTTTTTTTTTTTTTTTTTTTTTTTTAAATTTAGTTACTTTACTGGGATTATTTCCATTAGCCTTACTTATCTGCCTCGGAACTGTATTATGTACTTCCTATCCACACACACATCCACACTTCAGAGGAAACACCCCGCAGCAGGAGGTGAGAAATGAGGAAAAATAAGAAACCAGGGTTTGGAGACTGCAAAAATGAATTACACCAATCAGTAACAAAAAGATGATAGAGATAAGTTTGTTCCTTTGGAACAAAGACTGTGATTGCATGGATTACATGCATTGTTAAGATTTACTTTTATGATATGTCAAAACTTTTACCACTGACTTTATTGTAAAGTATTTGTAGAATGGTAACCTGTGGAAACAATAGCAGTGAGGGGAGTTTGTTGTATGGCTGAAAAATACTATTTCAAATCAGCTTAAATTGACTGTAAAGGTGTTTTATGCATTATTAGCTACACCAAATGCATGAATATGAGGAATGAAAAACAATCCTTTTAAAGTCACTTACTATGTACAGAATAATAATATATTTCTGTGATAACCCTGCAGTATGTCTTGGAAAGTAGTCATAAGTTCATAAATACAGTAGTATAACAAACAGTTCTTAAATGCAGCAGTTTGGCGAAACCTTAAAAATCTCTGATACAGTTACAAGGTTTTCAAACAAACTGCAGGCTATTACATTATATATCTTATATATTTTGCAGACTATTTAGCACCTGTATAATGTGAAAATCTCCTTTAACTTATGATACAATACTACACATACAACGTAGCATTGACTGCATCACTGTTCATACTATGAAGTGTATAAACAGCTGAAAATTTACATTTGATTCCTTGTAAGAATTTGATGGTAATGTGCAATGTGTTTGTTAGGATTAAAACAGTAAATACAAGTGATATTTGTATGAATACATACAATCTTTCCTTAGTCTTTAAAATTATTTTTTTCTTTCTTTCTTTCTTTCTTTCTTTCTTTCTTTCTTTCTTTCTTTCTTTCTTTCTTTCTTTCTTTCTTTCTTTCTTTCTTTCTTTCTTTCTTTTTTTTAACTTAGAAACCATTATGCTTCACCAGCCATAGTAGAGAAAAGGAACTACAAAGCTATTTTGGTGTCAAGTCCTCCTCTATTCCATACATTCTATTTACTTCCTGTCACCTGAAGAAAGAAAATAAGCTTTCTGGCCTTAAATAAGTAATTTCGTTTTTTACCACTAGCTTTTTTTTTTTTTCCATATGTCCAGCAACAAGTTATGCTTACCTCCAATATGATGAATTTAACTTTTTTCAAACTGCTTCATACCATGAGACTGAGCAATAGGAATTAAACCTCATTTCTCTGATCAGTACCTCTGCAACTCCTTAACATCCATGTCCTAGGTTCCTCGTGCCTTGTGTAAAATTGCATTAAGTTAGAGTGGATAGTAGTGTAGAGAAATCAGAGTTGGAAACAATCAAAACGATTTTGTAAACTGAGATCAATGCTCTTCTGAGAGAAAGTAAGGGATAATAAAACTGCTTGGCAATGTCACTTAGAAATTTCAAGACTGCTGTGATACATTCAGTAATTACAGGGGGGAAAGGGACATTTCCTTCAAAAGAAACAAGCTGCCAGTTGAGACAACTAGCCATTCCTTTAGCCGTACATGGTAAAGCTAAAACATGCAAGCTGAGCTGGTAACAGATGAACCAACAGAGACAAATTATTTGTGATAGTAAGGTCAAAGTAGAATTATTGTGTGAAATGAACTGTAGTTTAAGAGAGCAGGGGATAGTTTGCAAGATTAGGGAAAACTTAACTTTCCAGAAAAAGCAGTGAGAAAAATTAAGTGTATATTGTTATGAACATGCACTGATTCATAAAGAAAACTACAGGAGTAAATTAATGACAAAGAACAGATTTGTTGGTAATGAAGTAAAGCAATCACAGCACAGTACAATTGTCTAGTGCCAAGGGCATAGCATCACGGTGACAACTGAAGCCATTTCCCGCAGACATATGTCATTTCCTGAACAAAATGAAATGTATGAAAGTAAAATTTTTTGCTTTGTGTACCAAAAACAGATTACAAAGTTGTAATGACATCAGTAGTATCTGTGGATCTCAAACCAGACATAGCTAATTGCTTATTAAGAACAAGTGAGAGAATAACAGTGTAGAAGTGTATTTCATGACTACAGGGAGGACATGGAAAAGGTTATGTTTATCTGATTTTAGTACTTAAATTAGATCACTTCACATAGCAGAATCAGTATTTCTACTGATTTGAAATATATTCTACGTTTTATAATTCATATCCCATATATTCCCTTTGGTTTGGGAATTCACAACTATAATTGCTAGGATTCTGGCTGTTGATATTAGGCAGAAATATTAAACTTTGTAATTTGTTTTATGATAAGAAAAATTCTGATCTCTTTCTAGCTTTCCTACATTGCATACTTTTATTACTTCAATAATTTGTATAGGATGAACTTTTACCAGACTCCAAAGATAGATGTAAGTTTTCTTCAGAGAAAGAACTGACTCTGACTGTTCTGAAGGCTGCCAGTTTTATTCTATTCTTTCCTTTTATTATTGAGCCAACTCTGCATTGTAGAGTGATTTTTACTCAGAGTATCCCAAAAACCTCACTCAAACCAATAATCATGTGTTGATAGGTGAAATTAGTTTCAGAATTCTAATGAAGCTCAGCAGCTGGGAGACAGACAGCTCATCTGAAGATTAAATGAGAAAAATTGCCACTTTTGCTGGTTCCTTTAGAAACTCATTTACATTCTGTCAGCTCCCATTAGGAATGGGAACTGCGAATATTGAGGGAAATATGCATGAATTCAGTGCTGAAATGGCCAATCATGATCAGTTCCTTCTTGCTTACAAAGCTGCCAGAAGATTTTATGTAGTTATGCCTTCTGGAAACAGCGGGTGATAATCTGCTTACCTTCAACTATTTCCTAATATTTAATACAACCAAAAAACCCAATACCCAATATAACAAGAAGAGAAGGGGATAACAATGTAATCCTAATGATTGGGATCAAAGTTCCTGGAGCCATCTACAAAATAGAAGTTTACTTCCATATGTTTACCACTGAAGTTTAAAAAGAAAACAACAAAAAACACATAACTTTTTTGTAGGGAAAAGATGAATACAAAATGAGAAGCCCCAGATCTACACTGATTTGCAAGTGCAGCATCTCATGTTTATTCTGTGGTTAAAAAGTAAGCCAGTTGGGTACTGGTAAAGTCTCACCATCTCCAGTTTCTTTTTCTCGCCCCTTTCTGCATGCAGACACCTGTAGACCTTCAATGTCACCTTCTTAATGTGTCATTACTAACAGAAACTTTGTGCATACTTTACTTCAGTTGGTGCCCCTCTTAGAATAGTACCTGACATGGATCACGTCACTCTTCTTTCCAACTCCTTGCAATCCTGCCTTTTTACATACCTGGAGACTACCATATTAAAGAAATGCACTTAGGAATTTAAGCAGGGATGCAGAGGGCAGTGCATACGTGAATATAGAAAAGTAATGCTCCTACAGAACATTAGAAAGCTTAATGCTCTTGTCTTGCAGATGGGTTTTTTTTCCCCCCAGTATAGTTGTCTCTAAAAAATGGTTGTAGTAGACCAATATTGACATAGAAAGGCAACATAAGTTGTTCAATAAATGTTTTCCTCCTGTAACTGCAGGAGATTGTATGACAAATTCATAGTTTCAATGAATAAGTTATGTTTTCTATTTCATCATGAATTAGGAATAGAGCTAAATAGGAAATTATATATATATACAGATATGTATATATATATATCTGTATATACATATCTGTATATATATAATTTCATATTTATATATATTTTCATATGTATATGTACAATATTTTTTATATATTTTCAATTTCATATATCTGTATATGTATATACACATATATATGTATATGTGTATATGTGTATATACATATACAGATATGTATGTATGTATAAAATAATGGGAGTAAATAATTTATTCCTAACACTTCTAAAAGAAAATAATGTTTTTGGCTTTTAATAAAACAGAGCAGGTCCTTATAAACAGTCTAGTAGTCCGAAGAGCATACTATCAATGCTAGAATTGTCCCTAACCTAAGTCAGTTCTACAAGAACTAAGTTCTAAGAACCTAAGTCAGTTCTACAAAATATGTTAAATGGCTTGAATCATGCAGGCAAAAATTTTACATCTGCATTACAATTGAAAAGAAATTATTATCTTAAAGCAAATGATGCTGGAAAAGTGGCCATGATAAAAAACAAATTAAACATATATTTTGAGAGTGATGTGGTGTAATGCCATGGTGATACAGAGACAGCAAAGACTGTATGTGAAAGTCTAGATATGTTAGAGGATATTTTATATAGCTGTAGATTTAGACTTTTAGCTGTTAGAATACATTCTACATATTACCTGACAATCTGTTGTTCCTTAATTCCACTCTTCTAAAGAATATAGAGTAATAAGAAAGAGCTAAAAGAATGACGCACCTTGGAAACTCCACTTCAGAACTTTGGAGAGTACTTAGCCAGCTAACCTTCATAAAGTAGTGTAAGAAATGACACGATCAGAGATTTACAAGTGTTTAAAACAGTAGAGAAATCTGAACACAAATTTCCAACACGCTATAGTTTTACCATAGAATCAGATTATTCACTTCAAATGCACAAAAACAATGAATAACTAGGAGAAAGGAGATTAATTTGTGGTTATTAAACAGCATTGGAATAGTTGGTGGATAATATTGGACTTTTTGTCGCTTGAAAACTTCAATATTTTTGTAATGAAAGTACATATTACTTTCTATAACCCATATTTCCAAAAGTATTTAATGGAAAACTAGTAGTATGCATGTATATGCTTAACTTGTTTCAATAACTTGAAAATAATGCTATCTCTTTTAGGAATGTTAGATTCATAACACTTATCACTGTTCTTGCATTATATATATAATACATAAGAATTGTCTTAGTACGTCTCAGTATTAAGATATAATTAGGTTGACCTCAGAGCTGGGAACTGATACATGTATTAATTAATTCTAAAGTTAAGTGTGAAGTGTTGTGAAATAAATAGAGTAGAATAGCATACAGTAGAGTAGAGCATCTGTCTCCTTCTTTTGTACCTGTGCCTAGCATTACTCCATCACAACTGCAGAAGCCAGGATTTTCCTTTCTTGAACTTCACAACCTTCTTTGTTGTCCAATATTCCAGTCTATCTAGATCCATCTACAAGGCCTCTTGTTCCTCCAGGAGGTTAACAGCACCTCCCAGTTTAGTATCAACAGTGAACTTGCTGAGGATGTACTTCACTCCTGTATCCAGATAATGGATGTCAAACATTTTTGCTTGCCTGGGCCACAATGGGTGAAGAGGAATTGTCTTGGGTGGCATATAAAATAAATAATATGTTCAGGTATATAAGTAACAAATTTTATTTTTTATATATACTTACAAAAACATTAAAAAAAAAAAAAGAGGGCAGATGATAAAAAATAAAATTAGCAGGTTGAATACATATGATTCAGATCTTTGATAAAAAGTGTTAACAGAACTGGCACTAGAATTGAGCAATGGGAAATTCTTTTCATGACATCTAGCTGTTTAAGGAGATTGGTCATGGTAGATCTTAATTTTTGAATGACACTCCAAGTGATAGATAGTGAGTAATACATAAAAATTTTATTCTTGTTTGTGAGTTTGTGTTTTGTTTTATATTTATAATACGGTGCTTACTGTGGGGAAAAAAAATAAAAAAGGTTGAACTTATTGATTTTTTTCTCTGAAATTCAATTAAAATTGAGAAGATGTACATAGATGAACATAATCTATTTGCATTGTTGGCATGTCTCTTTTTTTTTTTTTTTTTTCTCTGGCATTCATAAGTTAAGAAGCTTTCCTCATTAATTTCCATGTAGGTCAATGACCTATATAACAGTTTTGTACTGTAATCACTTTTGTACTCTATAAATTGCATTATACATTAAAAATATCATCTCCTCATAGTAAACTGTTAATGAATAGTTGAATACATAAAATGTACATTGAATAAAGATTTTATAAGGCAATTAAGCCAAGCATTGTTTGCCCTACTTTGTCGTATTTGCATTACAAAGGAGTATTGTACAGTGAGAAGTGATATGCAGACAGATGTGTTATTATTGTGAAAATGAACAGCTTTCATAAGTTCTTGGTTCTGTTATACCATGCTGAAAAATAATTTATTTCGAAGCTATAACATTTGCTATGCCAAGAATAAACATTTATAAATGTATTACTGATTTACAAAAGAAGATAATAAGAATTTGGGAAAAAAAAAAAAAAAATGACCATTTTTACTAGATAGCTATTTAACTAAAGTAAAAAAAAAAAAAAAAAATTAGGCTGTCATACAGTAGACAAATACATTATCCTCTTCAAATAACAACTCAAGCCTCTTCTGATATAATTGCACTTTACGTTAAATTATTTTTAATGTTATTTAACTGTTGTGTTGAAGTATTGCCTGGAGAACAGCCGACTGCTCCAATGGAATGTATAGAATAAAATTATGTGGTCTATCATATAGTATTCATTTTTAGAGGAATGCGATAAGAGGAGACAGAAGAATGCAGCTTAATGAAGTCAGGACAAGGGGAAATGGTTTCAAGTTGAAAGAGGGAAGATTTAGGTTGGATGTCAGGGGAAAGTTCTTCACTATGAGAGTGGAGAGGTGCTGGAACAGGCTGCTCAGTGAGGTTGTGGTTGCCCCATGCTTGGAGGTGTTCAAGGCCAAGTCCAATGGGGACCTGGGCACCCTGGTCTAGTATTAAATGGAGAGGTTGGTGGCACTGCCTGTGGCAGGGGGTTTGGAGATTCATGATCTTTGAGGTCCTTTCCAACCCAGTCCATTCTGTGATTCTTTATGGAGTCTCCACTGTAGAGACGTAGACTGAATTGAAGCTTCAGGTAATTGGCATGATACATATTAACTGGGCATCATATCAGCCTAGGAGCAGTGTTTTGATAAAATGTAGGAATTCTGTAAAAATAACATGATGGAAGATTTGTAAGTTTTGTAAATTGTCAATAAAACATATAATATGCTTCTTTTGCAAATCTTGCTTAGGTAAGTCAGTAGTTTTGACTTCCTAGGTGAAATGTTCTGCAAGCAAGTCTCTGCATGGTGCTGAGAGCTATGATCTGGTGCTGAGCAAGCAAGATTCCAAAGAGAACTTAAAATAGATCTGAATATATAGCTCCGAGACCTGTCCTTTTGGAATACTATTATATTGTGCCCCGCTGACATTTTACTTAGGGATAGGTTGTTTGATTGAGATAAGCTGGCTGATTATCTACCAGCCTCTCTGATTGCCACAGGACTAGGGAGTCCACAGCTCCACAGTGCTGTAACATCAAGCTAATTGCCAGAATTTACAGTCTTGAGACAGTTACCCGTGTTGGCCAATCCTAGGCCATGTGCACTGAATACAATCATAGGTTTTGGGCTTTTAGGGAAAAATACTTATACTTGAGTCAGATCTTCCAGCATTTGAGATAGGACTGTAACTTCTCACACCAAGAAGAAATGCATTCCCGTTTTAGTTGTGGATTAAACCCAAATTTTAAAATTTAGAATCATTCATGAAAAGGAATTACCCCTCCCCTGCACGGTTCTGTTTAGGTATAAATGATGGGAAGAAGGATGAAGTGGTGGAAGATTAATGATGAATGCTTTCTACCTCAGGGCATCTAGCAGATACCTTCATTCATGCAGGGAGGTAGAGAACGAGAATACCAGCAATAAAAAAGAGGCCATAAAAAATTATGATAGTGTTTGCCCTAAAGCAATGTTTCTCAGCCTTTCAAAGTGGGTGTCTGATTATTCAGTTAAATTTTCATGACTCCTCCCTTACAGTTGCTGTGAAACCAAGCAAAAATAAACAAACAAATAAATAAATAAAGTCAGTGGAAAGTCAATAGAATAATAGAATTTACTTGTGTGACTTGGTTTGGAAAGGTCATCAGAGAATACTTTCCCTTGAGATTAGGGTGTTCAGGAGCAAAGGAGTGAGATTATCTTCATTTCAGATGGTAATTACATTTTCAGCAGTGCAAGAGCATCGTGTTGCCAATCATGACACCATGACTTCGGAAAGGTAAAATTAAGTACCTTTTGTGCTCTTCTATCTATTGGATTGTATACTGTGATCCCCCTGTGCTTTGTAATGTGTTGAACCTATAAAACATTATTAGCCCGGTCAGTAAAGGAGCACCATTCTTTTTTCCACTGTCATTTAAAATCTCTAGGAGGTTTGAAAAGTTTGTTCTTAAGGAAGCCATACCCTATTGGGCTATAATTGCATAAATGCAGTATTGCTTCATCTTTAATTAAATTCTGAACTGGTGTCCCTGGAGCAGAAATAAGACTCATGGGTCTGTGGTGCCCAGGACCATCTACGACTTTTTTATTTTATTTTTAACCTAACATAACAACTTCCAAATCTTTGGGAACAGTGTGTGGTTTATTAAGGAGACATTGCATATCCTCATTGCAACCTCTGCTATTTCACACTTCAGTTCCTTCAGAATTCTTGCATCAGCACCATCTGGTCCCAGTGATTTACTGCCCTTGAGGTTTTTTTGTGGTTTTTTTTTTTTTTTTTTTGAGTTGTTCAATAACATCTTTCTTAGAGGCATCAGCCTTCCTTAAATGCACACTTTAATTTCTTTAAAAAAATTATGTTTGAGTCAGGAATGTCATCACTGCCCTTCCTAGCAAACATGAGTGTATAAATCTACTTTAAAAAAACAAAACAAAAAAAACTTTCTTGATTACTTCATTCATTACCTGATAGTTCACAGGATTAGCAACCGTTACATAGTTTGTAAGTTGGTCCCTTAAAAATAAAAGTTTCTTCCAACCTCTTAATGATGCTTTGATCATCTTGCTCAAACTACTTTCTCCTTTATTATCCTCCCAAAACATCATTTCAGTTTTCCTTTTGTGCATGTCTCATCTGAGTTTTATGGGACCTTAGTAAGATTACGTTTATGTTCATGAGAAGTTATATTATCTCACCAAGCTCTCAAAACAGAATGACTAAGTATGTTTTAGAATTTGGTCCCATACAGTATAAAGAATTATTGTATGTTATAATAATTATATGTAGATGTTTTCACCTATGCAATAAGTGAGGAACATTTTTGTATCTACCTTTTTCACCAAGTGCCTGGGAAAATTCCCCCCCAAAATTCTCACCTTTATGCTTCACATACAAGCAGATCTTTCAGAAGAGAGAACCGACTTTGTTCCTGATATCCATAATCCACACAGAGTGGAAGAGAGCTTCAAAGTTTTAGAATAACAGCACACTTTTTTTTTTTTCCCATCCAGTTTATCAGAAGGAAAATTATCTAATTTAACAGGATGTCCATCAGCTTGAAAACCAACTGCAACTTGGCTGCTTCAGGGGTCACCTTCCCTCAAAATTTACATCCCAGGCCCCTTACAGTAATAAATATATTTTCTAGTATGATTCCGTCTTTTATATACACACACATTAAATATATATATATATATATATATATACACACACACATATATACACTGCAGCCTGCTTTAGAGGAAAGGAGACCACTGAAATGTATGACCATACAAAAAGCAATAGCAAAGTGCTGGGGTTACAGGCTCACATCATCCCTTGAGAAAGCTTTTTCTCTTAACCAGTAAATTTTGATAGTATGATCGAAATTTTCATTACACCTGAGAATGTATTGACAATCCTGATGAAGAAATGCTGTAAGGACGCAAACTGCTTCCCTTAGATTGTATTGTGTGAAAAGGGACCGTCAAGAGGAAGTCTGATGTGCCTATGGTGGCTTTCTTTTGACTAGGAAAATGTGAGCTTCCTAAAAGATGAACAAATATAGTCCTGATGCTTTACATTACTGTAGTTCAAGCTCAAGCCAAGTACATATGAAACAATAGGTATTGCTAATGTACAATGCGACAGTCTATTTTTTTTTTATTGACTATTCTATATTCTATATATTATTCTACCTATTAACATGTTTATTTAATTAATATTATGCAAAGGCAAACAGTACAATTCAAATAGACAATTACATGCTACCGTTACATACACATTTTGCTGTAAAGATTTGACCTTGCTATTCAGTAATACAGGGAGTGCAAAATTATTATAAACAGTTAAGTAAAATGAAAATAGTAGTCACGTTAATGATGACCGCTGAAAGGGTTCTAAGGTGTTAACTCTTGCTTTTATTGTCTTTTTGTGTGTGTTTGTTTGTTTTTTAATAGAAAACAAAATGTTCCACATTCCTTGCAGAATTAATGCCATTTACACTTGAGTTTTAATCATAGTAGCTAGTGCAGGACTTTTTCAGCGCTACAAAAGTTTAACACAAAAGGTGAACTGAATTTGAATCAGATCCAGGCTTTCTACCCAAATATTGCAAATCCACCAGAATCAGCATCACTAATTCTTTAATAAAATAGATATTTTATGAAACCTGACAACATTAGTAGAGATTTTTTACAATTGTAGATTAAGCCTTTCACAGGGAATCACTAATGACAGTCAGGTTCAATAGAACAAAGATTTCATCTAATATTAGTTTCTGGAAAGTCAATTTGCAAGGTTATTTTTGCAGATTAAATTAGCTGTATTGGGAGGTCACCCTCTTGCTTCTAAATCAAGAAATAAAGACAGATGCATAAAAGCATAATGCTGTAGATATATTAACCAATCTTTCACAATAAGGAAATTAGCTGTTCACCAAGAAGGGTTGAATAAAATAGAAAGGTATTTTATGACATAATAAATATCTTTTGGAAGAAGTTGGTAAAAGGCCAGTTGAATATCACCATGTATACAACCTGTCTGTATCTTAGTATTCAAATTCAGAAAAATGTAACTTCTTAAGTTTAAAAAGCAAGATACCATCACTTCAGCAAGCTTAGACCCTGGCTGTGCTGAGCTACAGAATGTAACTGTTCTTGTAGAAAACATTGCTCTGAAATTCTGGCTATTGCACTAACTAATCATGAGCTATGTGTCCATCCATACTGACTTAAAATGTCCAAGCAAGTCAAATAATTTTAATAGAAAATTGGTCAGTAATTATAAATTCATTTCTAATGGTTTGTTTCTATTTTAGAAGACTAATCAGTTATTTTTGTCTTTATTTCTAAGTAAGGCAACGGATATAATTATGCAGTGTATTACATAGGTTGCTCTGAAAATAATGGCTACTATTTATTTCTGTGGAGATTACAACAGTTACCAAGAGCACTATGCTACTATTTAATTGAGAAAATTGTCAGCTACAAAACTCTCTTTTTCAATATAATCACCACTGTTAGCTATACATTTTTTGCCAGGGATGGAGAAGATCCTATTTATAGTAATCATGAAAATCTGCAACAGCATGCTGCCTGGAACACGGCTAGTCTCTCATTTTAGAAAAAAAAAAAAAAAAAAAAAAAAAAAAAACAGAAAAAAAACAACCAAGCAATTGTAGTGTAAACAAAAACAGTAACAGGGCCTTTTTCTGGCATACAGGCACTCTACAGCCAGATAACAAAAGAATTATTGACTCACCCTTTCCTATAACTGGCAATAGCTCAAAAGGAGGGTAAGCTTGCCTTCTAACCCTTAAATGAGAGGAGAAGCACATCTAGCCTTCACCCCTTCCTGTCACTCAGATGCATTACTTGCACCTGAGCTTCCTGGCTTAACCGCATCTGGTGCTCAACCACTCTTTCAGACTGTGACCTGTCAATTGCACTGCAGCAATACAGCTTAAAGTTGAGTTGTATCTTCAATTAAACAATTGCATTTATTTCTTGGAAACTTTTGTCACAGATTAAAAAAATCCGTGTTTGAATCTCTGTTTCCATTTGACTTTTGTTCAATAGCTGAATATCTTGTAGGATCACCAGGCCCTCTCAGTGAAACAACATGGTCTTAATAGAAGAAAATAACAAATTAATAAGTCTAGTAGTGAAAGGGCAATAAGACTGAAAAAGGTATGCAAAAATAAACTCAGTACTATGCCAAGTTTCCTTTGCCTCTCACAGTTGTCTCCTCTGGGTAAGCGCTGTCTCCTGTGAGTTCAGTCTCAGCTCAACACCACGACTAGGGCTAGGGGTCAAGTCTCTGAAGAGACTTGACAGAGCCTAGAGATGCAGGGCCAGTGGATCTTGAAGCTTATCTAGCTGGAGTAAATCTGTATAGCTCCAGTGATATCATCAGAGAAGTTCTTTAAATTTGAAGAGCTGAGCCTTCTAACTCGGATTTTTTATTCTATAAAGTGTTATTCTGTCTTGCTGAGTAAAGAAGACTCTTTGATAATTGAGAAGAAGACTCAGTGATAACTGTTAATGTCCAGTATCCGTGAGCATTCAGTATAGGAAAATTAATATAAAAGAAAATACAAGTGTATTCTTTTTAGAAAAATGATAATATTATTTTTACAGATAGCTTTTGGAGAAGGGCACATTCTAATTTATTATTATTTTCTCATGAAGTGACAAGTTAAATTTTGGGATTAATCAATTTGCCTTTGTATTATCTTTAGTGTGATAGTATATCAGACCTCTAATGAGCTTTCACATCATCTAAAAGCAGGCACTGATGGACCTACAATATACTACACACTCCATTCCACAAATGGTGGTTAACTCTCTTTGAAATCAATGGAAGCTTTATTGTCTGAAGAAGACCTAGGTATCCTTAAGGAACAGCTGATATAACATGCCCTCACATACAGATACTCCACAGTGTATTAGGAGGTGTATTTACATGATCTCTGCAGAATCTCAGAAGCTTTATTCAGCTTCGGGGGGGGGGGGGGGGGGGGGGGGGGGGAGGAAGAAAAAAAAAAAAAACAGAAATCCAAAGAACTATTTTGTTTGTTTGTTTGTTTATTCTGTATTGCAAAATCATCTTCAAGCTCAGTCCAAGAGCAGAATGTCAGTGTACTAGATAATGGAACAAGCTGTGCTCCTAAGTACATGAAGTTGATGAAAAAGCATTATTACCCTTATTCCGCCACTGAAACAAGGTCAGCTATCTGAAGTATTTTATTAAGTTATTATTTAGATTCATCAGCAATATGAAACACCTATAGGGAAGCACCAAAATCCTTATTCATATAATGCATTTATCACAGTGAGGTCCTTAGCCATGAATGGAACTCAGAGGCACTATGTCAGTCGTAATAAGAATGAAAAGAAATGCCGTGTTCTTTCTTCTCAGAAGCATTTGTGATTCCTCTGAAAATGCAATTGAACACACACTGGAGAAAGTTATTTTCTTCTGTAACAGTAGTTGGTCAGTGGCATTTTCTCCCCCCCTGCTTGCCTACCTCTCAGTACAAATCACTGCTAGATTTCCTTTCCTACATCTTTCAACTGACTTATCCAGAAGACATTACTTCTCCAGATGTGTGTTTTCTTATCTAATAGCTATGTATGCTATGTGATTGCAGCCCATGACTGTTAGGTAGTGAGTAATGGTTTTCTTTATTTTTAGAGCAAATGTGTGTAATAACTGTGTTCTTTCTGATGGCCAAATCTGGAGGAAATATGGTCATTGTAATAGCAAATATGGTATCTGCAAATTTTCCTGGCTGTAATTTGTGACAAAGAGACATACAGAGCTCTGAGTTGTCTTTGAAACAAACAGTGAATGGTTCTTTTAAGATATTTGTAGACATTTGTTACCAATGACTGCAGAAAAACATTAAGCACTAGTTTAGTGAAAGAAACAGAAAAATGAGTGGAAAAATCCAGGATCAGTAATGACAACTTGGAAGATTTTGAAGTAGTGTTTAGTCATCATATCCTTCATCCTTTCTACTTTTTGTTACCTTTTTCAAATTTCTGCCTTAAAAGCAATTTTCTCTTCACTGTTTCTTGCTAATTTTTATGTGGTACCTTCTATTGGTTATGTGCCTCGCATACTTCAGACCTTTTTTCTTTCATTATTTTCTAATTCACTGAGCTATTCTCCTAATTAATTTAATTATCTGCTTTGTCTTTTCTTTCATTCAGTTTTATCTTGCATTTGTCTTTATAGTCTTCTGTCATGTCACTTCCCTGCTGTTTAATTCCTTCCAGCTAAGGCAAATTGAACACTTTCCTTCAGTTTGGTGAGCTTTGAAAGGACATATAGGCTATTGTTAAATATCTATATGACTGCCGAATGCTATTTGATGGCAATAACATCTCTTTAGGGTATTCCACCAATGTGAGTGGTTGGTGCTTGTTTCAGGAAAAATTCTTCTTTCATCTCTAATATTTAGAAGATTAACTGTGCCAACATTAGAGGCCTGCTGGCCTCCCTCTCCTTTTTTTTCCCAGGAGGATTGAGTTGGTGGTACAACAAAAAGTAAGAGTTCCAGCCACTAAAGCATCTGGAACCTGTGCTGCAAGATCCCTAACCACCTTGCTGAATTTGACCTGGAATCCAAAGACAAAGGTAGGCTTACAAGACCACAGAGGTACTGAGCATGAATAAGATGGACACTAAAGTACTAATGCAACAGTCATCCATACTGAACTTTCTACTAATTTGTTTAAAACTTTCTGTTTAAAATATAGTTGCAATCCTAGTAATGTAATAGTAATGTAATAATTCATATGCTTGAAACTCTACAACAGTGTTTCTGTGAGAAGAACTGGAAGTTTTAGTATAAAAGAAGTAATCAGTTGGGCTGTCAACTACATTTGTAAACTAATCATTTGACAACTCCAGTTTGTAGAACTCATCTAAATTCTGCAACAGCTTTGTTTTCATAATCTGTTTCATAGAACAGAAAAAGTAAACAGATGAGAAGAATTTTTTCTTCTCTTTTTTGTTTCCCAAATAAAATTTTCCCTTTTAAAATTATTTCTGCAGTTTCAGTATTTAGCAAAATGTGTCCAACTTTATTTAAAAGTTTTTAATTAAATTGATAGTATTTTTTACACTAATTCAGATAACAGTAAGCTCTTCTGCGGGAGGAGGTTTTCTCCACTAACTTCATTCAGAAAGAAGGAAAAACTAGTTCTCCAGTTCATAATGTAATTAACCAGTCCACTTGGAGATATTTCTGGTTCTAGATATTAAATTGATCTATCTTCAGTTGGTTGTTTATTTCAGCACATCACTACTTGCTCTCCATGCAGTTGTCTTTTGGGCTGTGTGACAAACATCTCCATCAAAATGTCTTTGTTAAAGTAGTTCAGGAACTTAAATCAGTTTCATGGCTAATAAAAAAGAATTATGAAACTTTACCCCTAGCTTATTCAGTTAAGTATCTGGTATTTAACCACTGTGTGTGTTTTTCTCAGCATTGTCTCATTCTACATATATTCCATAACTTCATTCTCTCTTTATGGCAAACTAATAGACATTTACCTGTGCCTTGAAGAGCAACTGAGAATGGGACAAATGAACAGTTTCACTACATCATCACCTGATACTAGAGCAGAGAAAAAAAAAAAATGAATTGCAGTTAGTAAAGTACTTGTGTGCGTATATGTTCAACAGTCACTGCTGTGGTAGCCTTCAATTATTTATGTCCTTTTAATGAAACTACAGCTTATTTAGGAACTGATAAAGCCATTTCTGTACTCAGTATTTAAACAGAAAAAAATCAAATTTCTTCTTTTAAATTATCTTGCACTTCTATTGATATGTCCATAAAACATTAAATACTTCAAGCACAAAACTGCAGAAATTGCAGAGATTAAGCTTTATATCAGCTGATTTAAACAATATTTACTGCAATTTATGTACATTATGAATTGTATGAATGTATGTATACATTATGAACTATATGAATTATGATGTACAGTTATAGGCCAATATTTCAGTCCCCAAACCCTAGCATTAGTGCAGACCAAACACATTGTCAACATACAAACTTCTAAGAATAGTAAGACTACAAGTTTGTATCACATCTCACTCAGCGTCCTCACTAGGACATTTTAAGACTTAATTCAACAATAGGAGCTGTTCCTTACATTTAAATTTCCAGATTGTCCCTGAGCTCACACTATCCCCACAGCAGTAGCAACATTTTTGAGATTTTCTGTGAGAGCACTAGTCTGAACACCCATTGATTCAATTATGCACTGAAACAGCCCACAGAGAGACAAGGAAGAGTTTGTATGTCAGTTTCATAAGAAGGAAAAATTGATGAAGAAACACAAAGTGCCTTGTCCAGAACCATGGAGCTGTCAATGTCAGTGCCAAGGTGGGATTCACTCGTGATTCATATCCTTGTTTTCAAAACACAATAAAGTATTGTCCAAGGTATGTGAAAACCTCTAA
The DNA here is from genome assembly GCA_030625065.1 of Alectoris magna. Classification (NCBI taxonomy): domain Eukaryota; kingdom Metazoa; phylum Chordata; class Aves; order Galliformes; family Phasianidae; genus Alectoris; species Alectoris magna. Next base: position 180,870,909 of record CM060560.1, on the reverse strand, counting down.
CTGACAAAAACAAACAAACAAACAAACAAACAGACAAACCCAGCATGTTTCTGTAATATCTTATAATATAATACAGACTTTGGATATTAGGAAACACAGATGAGGCCAAACCAGAACACATGTATGAAAATCATCATTCAATCAGAAAAAGGGACAGATGCTTATGTCAAAATGTTAGTATTTGAAATGATAGAAAAATAAACAGTGTTAGACTTCACGGAAAACATTTTCATCCAAAAGGTAATGAAATCCAAGAATGCTCTTATAGAAACATTTCACATTTAAAATTGTGAATTGTCATGGCTGTAAGACAGGGTTAATCTTGGACAATGATAAGGATATCTTGGACAATGATAAGGATAAGGAAATACATAGCAAGTAAGTGACCTGTGTCTTCTTTCTGAAATTTACTGATCATAAATTAAGCATGTTTCAATATTTTTTTTCCAACTGTTTTTTTGTTTGTTTGTTTGTTTTTTGGCGGAGATTAATTCTACTTCAGATCTCTGCTTCCAGTCTTCTCTTTAAATCACATAGTCTTTACACTGCCACCTATTCTAGGTCTCTGCTTCACATTTTAAATCTCAAGTTTTACATCGATCTTATTTGAGCTCACCATTTCCATTGTTCACTAAGAACTGCATCAGGGTTTTGAATTGCTTTATTTTCCCTGTCTGTTTCAATTTCTGGGTTTAAATCACATCAGTTTTACATCAACTTTTCAATCACTCTTATCTAAGACATCTATTTTAACTTCTCACTTTAAATTGCATCAAGTTTAATATTGAAGTAATTTATACAACCATCTTCTATTAGTTATTCTCAGCATATAGACTGAAAAAGGTTTTCCAATTTGTATAAATCTCTGTGTATTTGCTAAGTTTTCTGTAACTTTATCTGATAAGCTGAACTCCAAAATAAATTAAAAATTATTTTCCATAGGGAAATATTGCAACTAGTAACATAGAATTCTTAAAAAACAAAAACCAAAACCAAACAAATAAACAAACCCTTAAAATTAAAATTGGAATATTTTTCCTTAACAAAGAACATAAACCACATCTTCTGAAAATAGTCTTTTCAAGTAGCATTCGGGAAATACACAAAGTCAGCCCTCAAAAAGAAGCATATACTCCCATGCAGTAAAATGCAGATAATTTTTGATGGGAGAGGTCAAATATGAAATGACATTAAGATAGAGGTTAAGCTTTAAAATAGATACGAGTAATAGGCTGGTACTAATTTAGTAACATCTGTTTCTGAATAATAGGTAAACGTAGCTTACAGGTCACACACCGAGCTGATCTGAAGGAAGAAACTCAGCACTGCATTTGGCTTTGATTTATCGGGAAAGGGAAAACAGTGTAAACTAATTCCACTATTAGTATTTTCCAGGAAATAAGTAAATCTGCTTTATTACTGTTGTTGTTATTACTGTCTTTTTTTGTTGTTGGGATTCTGAAGGCAAGGAACACAGGAATTCAATTACTGCTTTGACAACTGCTGATTTTAATGGGGCTGGATTTGTTTTCATATTCTGCAAGTTAAACATGAAGATGTTAGTACCCTATTAGACTCACATGGGGGGTGAGAATTCCCACTGTGCTCTTCTGTAATCTGGATGTAGACTCCTTGTAGATGGTAGTTTGGGCTGACCACAGATTTACATCATTTTGATCCATTAAAATGTATGAATGGTAAACTTCCATACGAGATGATTTAGACAAATTTTAACGCATATTGAATGGAAGATGGTTGAATCTTGTGAGAAACAAGACATTGTTTTCCAAATTATTCTACTGATTTTAACTCAGAATAGACTTCCAAGGATGTGATTGCTCAAAAGTTGCACAAGGCCTGACATTAATCATTCTACCATCAGGAGTTTTACTTTGTTATTATTTATTTCTTTTCACTTTAACTGCATGGTTTTCATCTCCAAATTTTGCTCAGTATTTGACTGACTGTTACTTTCCTTTTCTTCTTTGTTTCCCTCTATTTTTATTTATAGGTCTGTGGTTTCCACAGTGGAAAAAAGAAAGTAAAGAAAAAAAAAAAAAAGGAAAGTTTTATAAACTTGCTTTACAGCTGCTTCTTCCATACCTTGTCCAGTGTGACATATAAATCATTCATATTTCGTAGGTGTCATAGTTGGTAACTATATCTACTGAACAAAAATACTGTAGTTACAGGTATAATCATATAACCCAAGCAGAGTATTGCCTGTGACACCTATAAGAAAAAAAGTACACTGATCGTGGTATGTATAATATTAATTTGCCTTGAACCCAATTCTAAGTGCACAACAGTAATATGGCCAACATATTATCTAAGTATTTTGTAATATTGTGATGACATCATAACCAAATAAGATATATAGACATTTTGCACCAATATGTGTATGTGTGTGTACACATACACATAAGAGGCAAAGAAGGGCAAGAAAGCTGGTGAGGGGTCTGGAGCACAGGCCTTAATGAGGAGCAGCTGAGGGAGCTGGGATTCTTCAGTCTGGAGAAGAGGAGGCTCAGTTATAGAGGCTTATTGCTCTCTATAACTACCTGAAGGGAGGTTTTTGTGAGCTGGGGGTCGGCCTCTTCTCTCTTGTAACTGGTGATAGGACTAAAGGGAATGGCTTCAAGCTGCGCCAGGGGAGATTCAGGCTGGAAGTAAGGGAATACTACTTTTCTGAAAGAGTGGTCAGGCAGTGGAAGTGATCAGCAGCTGCCCAGGGAGGTGATGGAGTCACTGACTCTGGAGGTGTTCAAGGAGTGTTTGGACATTGTGTTGAAGGACATGGTTTAGTGAGAACAAATTGGTGATTGGTGGCCGGTTGGACTGGATGATCTTGTAGGTCTTTTCCAACCTTGGTGATTCTGTGATTCAGTGAATTGTGTATCTGCCTCTGGGAGGCCTCCAAACAATATGCATTGCAAGGTAGACTAATAGGCATGGCTTCTTGACAAATCAGCAAGTGAATCTAAAATTATTGTTGCCTAGAACACCAAATGAAATGTGTAAGAACTATATTTATAATATTATTTATTATTTATTTATTATTTATTATTGCATCAGTGTTTCCAATCAGCAGTATGAAAATTTTGATAATAAGATTTTGGCAGGGACTATAAATCATTTTTCTTGACATAAGATGTTCCTGAAGTCCATTAAGTTTTCTTAGGTAGAAACACACCTTTATAGGCCTGTCTCTTTGTGTGGTACAAACACTGAAGTTTTCTTAGTTAGATGAGATTTAAGATAACGAAACAAACAAACAAACAACGACAACAACAAAAACAAGAAGATTATCAGGGCAAGATTCTTTGTTCTTCTCTAGAGTGCAACGATATCTCCTCCTGTTTGTTTCTTCTCCACACTTGCAACTCTACTCTAGGAAGAGGAAACGGTGATCCGAAGACTTTTGAATTGTTTTCTTCTCATTTATGCTTGGAATAGAGATGCAGATTCTACTGTAAAGGATCACTCCTTCCGCCCCTGATGCTAGGAGATAAGACAGAAAACTCAGTTGGGAACAGAAATGAATCTGTCACTACCCATTTGATGTAAAAGTGATTGATGTAAGGACCCACATATGCAAGTGGAATCTGTGAGCTACGTAGAAAAACTGGGAAAAATGTGAAAAGCAGACAGACTTACAGATGAAAGAAAAAAAAAAGGTGGTCTGAGGGGCAAAACTGAATTTGGTGGAAAGATCTAATTCCAGAGAATCAGCATGAGTAGATGCAGGAACAAAACATCCTTCAGAGAGGATAAGAAGGGTAAGGCAGATACTAAAGTCATTCATTTAATATACGCAGTGCAAGTTATACCATCACACTATCAGAGTAAACAGGAATTCCATAAGAAATAATCAGATAAAAAGAAATTCCTAGACAACATTGTCTTAAGATAAATGATTTTTAAGGTAGAGGAACTGATGAATCCTGGTTTTCTATATCTTTTTTGTTTCACTTGTTTGCATGATTCCATAATGCATTTCCTGAAGCACCTCCCCCCACACCCAGGCTCTTCTTCCTCTGATGCATTCACTTCTATATTTAACTTCTCTGAGCTTCCTTCTCAGCACCCCAAACTCTTCTGCTGTACATTCTCTCTTTTCTGTGGCCTAAAATTAACAACTAAGTTAAAGGTAATGACTGATATAGCTGATTCTGACATGTAGTGATTGACCAGACAGCAACAAAATAGGCCAAACCAGACAGATAAGTACTGAGTCCATCCTATAGGTTTTTATTGAGAAATTACTGTATTTTTCTTTCCAACTTTATTCTGCTGCATATTTTCAAAACAGCTGTAGGAAATTCAGAAGAGATTTAGTTGCCTAAACTGAAACTTGCATATCTGCTTGAGAGACCAGTTCTGACTGACATGACACAAGCTGTACATGAATTTGTACCCTTTTGTGGTGACTGCTCAAGACAAGATGAGATTACATGCTGGCATGATATCTGTGTTTATATATCTTGAAAATACAGGTGTAGGATGATGTGGTATTCACCATCTGCAAACAAATTATCAGTGATCAATCACTTATCATGAATGCAGTGGTAAGAGATGGGTAAAATGAATTTTATGAGATAACAGAACAAGAAACGTGTATCTAACCCAAGTGAAACATATCACAGATAATGAATTCTGGTGTAGACCTTCAGGTCAATAAAGAATGAGTAAGGTGTAGAGAATATAAGTAAACAAAACTGATCCCAAGCAAGTTCTGAAGGGAGGAGGAAGGAAAGGCCATCAGAATCATACTCCCAGAAGACAACTGATGATGCACCTGAAAATAAGTTTTTACGGTTTTATTAGGTACACAGAACAAATGACATAATAGATTTCATGATGAAATTTGAAATTATTCAGTCATCTGTGATGATATTGAGAAAAGCTAATTTTGCACATTTGCCATTATGATTCAGAGGCAGCTTTTAGCTCTTGTTATTTTTAATCACACCTCTACTTAGGTTACAGCTTAAAATCTGTCATCCAGAAATCCCTGAAGTTTACATTGTTGAAAATACTTCTGCCTTTGGCTGCCCCTAGGGTTGAAGCTAAAGGAACACAGGGAATTGTGCCAAGGCCTGAGAAGAATTCAAGAACCATACTGGGCCTACAGTACTTTGGAACTTCTTCCTTGAAGGGGGGAAAATATCATTAGATCCACATGAATATCAGGAAGAACCTCCTCCCCCATTTCCTGTTTCCCTCCTTCTCTATCTGCAGACTGACTACTGGAAAGTAGAGTAGACATCTTCCTAGAAGTACCCCCTTTTTCAATTGCTCTTTACAACTCATGTACTCATACTTCCAGGGTTGAGGTGGATTTTCCATCCCACTTCGTCATATCCTCTCCATGGTCACACAGGTAAAATCACAAGGTGGCACATAGTGTGTACCCACCATACTCCCTTCCTCAAACAGAGGAACCTTTATTTCTAATAGCTGAGATACTGGTCCATCGAAGTGGGCAGTAGGGCATAGTGACTTTGAATTGCTGGAACTCCTGGGACTGATTCTCCACAGCTGAGACACGTGACTGTACTGAGGAAGAGAAATTTTCCTCATATCTTAGATGCAGGCTAGAAAGCACACAATGATGGTGCACTTCATACAGATTTATGCCATATTGGTCACAGGCTCCTGACATTGTCTGGATCTTGGGATAACTTCTCACTGTCCAGGTCAATGTTATGCATCACCTCCAGCACAGCTAATCCCCTCACATACTGGATACTTCTCTCCATGATGGTCTACTTGCCTGGGTAACATACCAGACCTTCCATGCTCTTTCACTGACAAGAGTCACTTCCATAAGGTGAAGGATTGTGTCCCTTTTCAAATTGCTTTATCAGTGCTACCCTAGAAAGAGATCCCAGCTGCTTCACTTCACTGCCCACTAAGTCCAGGCTACTGGCCCTATTATCCCAGCCTGGGAGTGGCCAGGTTACAATATGCTTGCCTGGATGATGCCTGAAGTCTTTTTGCAATAATTAAGGGTTGGATGGTTATTGCCTCCTTATGAGTTCTGCCTCTTCCTCCTTCTCCTGCCCTTGTGATAGCCCTACTTCATCATTATCTTCTTTCATCCTTGTCTTAGTAGGAATTTATTTCTTTACTAAAAAAGAGCTGACTTTTGCAGCCATTTTTATTTGTCTAGTGCATAGGGGCAACTAATACTGGCACAGATTGGTTCTCTGATTGAACTGCAAGTCCTGTTGGAGAGGTTGAAATAACCACAATGCCTATTGCATTGTCATTAGTTTTAGAGATCTCTTCAGAGTACTGAATAGTTCTAAAAAGGGCTTGTTAGGCACAGACCAGGTCCCATCAGTCTGCCACAATTTGTCTCTAGAATTACCAGTGTCACAGCACTCCTTTTCTAAGTATTTTACTACTGTTTAAGGAATCTGCTGTTGTTTTGGGATGAAGATCCAAAACAGTGGAGGTGCCCACTGCTCTTGATACCTACCCATACCATCCCACACTCCCTGCCACACATAAGCATCCAGCCTCGGGGCAGATGCCCAGGAGATGTTCATAATAATTGTTTAACCTTAAACAAAACCTGGAACACATTAAATGGGCACATCAATAGGAAAATGACTGTTTTAATATTCCCTCTTTACTCCCCTGTAGACTGACTCCCTGAGGAGACAAAGTGTGAAATTATTAATAGTTTCCAAGATATGGTCCCTGAAATAAGAGAACAACTGTAATATGGAATGCAAATACCAGAATAATTTTCCTGACCAGAGTTACACAGCACAGGAAAATGGTAACCTTAATCCAGCCCCCAGTAAACATTGCAACAAGGATCATACGTAGCAAAGAAGGTATTAAAAAACATAGTTCCATGAAAGATCTCTAAAAACTAGGAAAAATAACATTGTAATTCTGATCAGATCTATCGTTGTCTCAGCCGTTGGAGCCCCATAGCTTTATGGCCTTCCCCACTAGGCCTCATGGTATAGAATAGCCTCTTGCCTAATTTGTGTCAGCTGCTCACCTAGCCCCTTGTTCCCATGCCATAGTGGTGGCAGCATTTTCCCATTGAGCATCCTGGCCTGGCTCTAGGCATGCTCCAATTGCTCAGTGATAACCGTTTCGTGTGCCATTAACACACTCTCTGCTGACACCAGGTAAATAAAATAATGTTCTTTTCTTCACTTCTATACCACATGGGTTGATCTATATACAAAGTGCATTGGGGTTATTATTCTGTATTATTACCAGCAATCATTATTGTCTATATTCAGCAATCCAAAGTGTGTTAGTTGCTTTGCAGACTATTACCTAATGATTTGTCTATTTTGTGTGGTACTAACAATCCAAAATTGTCTGATGTAGTTCAAAGAAGAGCAAGAAACTCAGAAAGAAAATTAAGGGTCAAATGTAGTTCAGAAAAGCTAGTACTAAATGCTAGATATCCATAAAGTTAAAAGTATCCAGTGATATTAAGCAACTTTCTGAAGATTTTATCGTGAAAAAAAAAATGTAGTGAAGTAAACAATGTTAATTTTATGAGGATATGTACAAAGAATATTTATATTATCACTGAAGGAAGGCTTCAGGTTTTTAGCGTATAAGATTTCGCCTGCAGATAGTCTGGTTTTCCAAGTATTTTTCATGTACACTGAGCACTCTGTCACTATAGATGCTGATGTCTTAACTGAGCTTGGGAGTTTGAAGTTACTCAGGACCCCCGCACCCCCTGTATGATTCTGTTCTTTAAATTGACTAGTTTAAAAATATTTGTAATGTCCCTAACCAGTAGTGATTATTGTATTTCTTGGCATGAGCATATGTTCTAACTTATCGAGGTGCTGGATTTTACTGGGATTGTCACATTTACTCACTAAGGGTGGGGGACACCCTGTGAATGGAAAAACTATATACATTTGGCACAAGCATCAGGCAACAAAATACAGAGCAGAGCATGAGAAGAATTAAAACAGACAAAGAAAGCTGAAAACATAAATAGGACCTCATATCTCATTCTAGAAATGACAGACACTCAGAACTGTTAATTCTTTAGCTATTCTGCAATACTAAATTTGATATATATGTCTTTGAAGAAGAATGGTATAAAGCTCAGGAATTCAGAGGACTGTGAGCCATGAAGTGATGCTATTCTACTACTCTGGAGAGAAGTAAATTTCTTTTATTGAGGGAAAAAGAAAAAAGATCTGGTAAGCCATCAGACTACCAGTGAATTTCCCATTTATGATCACTTCAGATGAAAGAGCAAGGGATATCTTTGCTTGTGACATGCATGTTATGTAAGATATATATATTTCTGTGTCTTTGAACACAGCTTGGATTTGTTGACAAATAAAAGTGAACATTATAGAAATTCACTTTGAAATTTACAGCTGGAATAATTGAGAAGAATGTTAAATATGTATGTCATCCTGATATTGGACAGGAAGTCTATTTTCTAAAGTTAAAAACTGAACAGCAAAATATATATTATTTCAAAAAATTAGAGTGGATTATTAGAAAAAAATCTGTGCTTCATGTTTACTGTGTAATGATAATGTTTATTTAAAACTAGGTAGATTGTGATCTATGTATTCAAACCTTATGGTTTGTTGAACCACATATAATAAACTCAGTGAATCACATTGTTTGCAGTTTTGAGAAGAATTCATTATAATCCCATATCCCCCCAAAGCTTTAAACAGTTACATTTGTAATCCTGACTAAATCCTGAATATCTCTAGACATATAAATAATTATATTTTCAGTGGGGAAAAGCTAGCTATTTTGCTTATTTATCATATGTTAGTAGATTTGTGACTTCCTGCATCCTTAATGATAACACAACTGAATATTATGATTTCAGTCTTTCTTCCTAATCTGCCTTCTTAGGTTATCACAGATGCTATGCCTACTAATAGCTCAATGACTGAAACAGAACACCATGTTCTACTTAAAAAATAGTAGAACATAATGCTTACAGTCCCATGAGTCAACTGTGGTAATACAAAGAATGCCTGGAAACTATATATCTGTGTTTTATGGACTACGTTCTAGGTTAAAAATATGGAAAACCATTTATGGAAGACAAAATTTCCTTAAATTGGTGATTTTCTAATACCGTCTTCATTTTGGAATTTAACAACACAAAAATTTGTGCAGATCTGTATTTAAAAGTCTTACAGATACAAGCAGGTTGTGGTTACTTCTCACAATCTTTTATCAAAGCCAGAAAAATAATCAGGAATCTAGTTCTTTTTCTTTCTCGTTTCCTGCATGTGAAGCCACTGAAAACATCTTCAGTCAAGTAGAATATAAAAGTAAGGGTGTGGAAGAGTGTGAACAGTGATGAATATATCACATCAGAAAGAGCTAGTTATTTTAAGATATCAGAGATGTTTTTCATTTAAAAAATGCATTACTGTGATGACACATCATTTCACATAATGTGTTCATACAATTTTCTCTAATTGTAAATACACCATGACAAAAGATTCTTGATTGGATTTTTTATATATTTCTATGAATCTGCAATATCCCTAATGATAATTCTCTGACGAATAGAAATTTGAAAATTCATTTTTTTATTTACTCTTCTGATTGTTCTCCTTACACCAACATAAAAGAACACTGAGTCAGCGGTAGTTAAATTTCCTTCAGTACACTGGATTGTAAAGCATATTATGCAGTTGAACTAGAAATGCTGGTAATTAGAGTTATTGAATCTAGCTGGAAACGATTACATTAATTTCCGCTGATTTTATCACAGTGCTCAAAAATGTTATCAAACATAAAGATAAATGCATGAAATCTCACTAATAAAAGTTTCTATTTATGCTGTAAAACAAAACTAGATAATGGGGGAGAATGTAAAATAAACCATATTTTTAAAGGAGTTTCTTTGCTTTTCTCTAGGCTGATGACAAATTAAAGGACATAGGCCTGTATTCAACCTTGGTGCAACTCCACTGGTTGGGTGAGTTACACCAGACATTGTTTTGCCCCAGAGGGTTTTATATTCATTTATTTTAAATGAAGTCTATACATATTTTAAAATGAGCATTGCCCTTCAGAATTGCAAAGTAGAGAGTATTAAAAGAAAAAGACATTGTGAAAGAGAAAATAAAATGTGAGTAGTTTAAAGTATGAGGACTGCTCCAAAAGTATTGCCTCTTATTTTATTACATTGACCTGTGATATCAGAAGTGGATGTAGGTGGTATGGCGGTAGCAGTTGAACCTTCCCACCAATATTCCATTATATTTTCTTGTCATGTGACAGATGGCAGCAGAGAGGCAGTCTGACACGGAAGTGCAAATGAAGAAGAGGTGTGCCATTGAATTCCTCTGTGTGGAAAACAGTAGTACTCATTGACATTCATCAGCATTTCCTGAACATTTCTGGAGACTAAACAGCGGATGTTAGCACAGTGAGGTGGTGGGTGGTATGTTTGTACAGTCGTAACAGAGATGTGAAACACAAACCAGGCAGCTATGCACAGCTGTTGCAGATTTTTATGAGCACAGCATGCAGACTCTTGTTCATCTCTGACAAAAAGACAAGCATGCAGACTCTTGTTCATCTCTGACAAAAAAGACATAGTTTATGGTAGTGACTGTATTTAAAAAGAATGTTTGGAAGCTGAGAATTTGCTTTATTGGATAGTGCTGTTGTGCTCTGTATTGATTGTTTCCATGGAACTAAATAGGAGGCATTACTTTCAGATAATTATTTCAGACCAGAAATGGAAAGAATTTAACCAGATTTTTAATCTCATTCATCTGACTCTCACTTTGGTTATGCAATGGATAAGAATTAAGCTTTGGTTAAGACACGAGAGGGCAAGTTATACACTTCTGATGCTCCTAACTAGTTTTGATCCTTCCTGAGGGAGACTGTATCATTCACTTGTTAAGTACATTGCCGTGCTCAAAAAAATCTAAAAAGATCATGTCTCCAAAGATGTTTTCAAAATCACAAAAGTGTGATTAGAATCTTTTTATGTAGTTACAGCTGTATAATTCCTGTCTGAAGAGAGTTATGGTCTGCTCAAAGACCTTCATGTTCAATTCTTTCTGAGTCTTCTTTTCCAGTGTATAAAAAGGTGGGAGAAAATGCAAAGGTCATGGAGTGCTAGCTGACTCTGCTATTTGAGATAGAATTTAATTTGTAAAAAGACACAAAGATCTTTTGCTGTGTTTCATACTGCTAGATGAATTGCAGTTCAGTCAATGAACTTTAAGTGTTCAGAGTCCTCTCTTCCACCCACTCTGTTGTTTGTTACCAAATGTATGCTCCAGAGTACACCTCCTGGCTTCCAGCTATTTCTCAAAAAGGTTGCTAGTCTCTTGCAAGACTGCAGTTGCATCTGTCAGGTTCATGTTAATGTACTTTATATCACGAGATAATAAATAAATGTTTCTAGATGAATACATTTAGCAGGATTAAGTTTTCCTATAGAAAAGGGGAGTGATTTGAGAGTCATGATAAGCAAATTTACAAATACCTGCATTATACCTAAATAGCGAAGGAGCCTGTGGGAAGCTGTATCAGCCTCTCCGTACAAGTGAGCGTATATACTATCACCATGAAAGAATAGCCAGATAAAATGGATGAGCGTGCTGCCTTTTTTCTTGAGAAGAAACACTGCTATCTTCTTGAATACGTCTTGCCTAGAAAAATCAGAATGAAGAAGACAAATTACATGTCTACATTATAGCAAAATCCAATCCTTATTCCTTCACTATATTTAAACCTCTATAGTTTATAAATTCTACCAGCTTTGTTGAGCAAGTCTTAGTTTGCATTAATAAGTTAATTATCAGTATTTACAGGAACTACATGGAACATTTAAAACAGCAGTGAGAGATTAGACATTGGATATACAAAAATTTTATGTTAGAGATTCACTAACCTGTATTAAACTTCTAATACACTGGAATAATTCAATGGTGAGAATCAGAGCCACAGGAATTCATGTCCCATATGAGAGGAATTTCAGAGTCTGACAGTAGAAAATTCCGAAGAGGAAAAAGGCTAAAGCAAAAATAATTATGGCAAATATCTATCTTTCCTGTACTCGAGTTCCAAACTGAAATGCTGACTTAAGCATTCAAATAAGACTTGGTTTTAGACCTGAAAGATTATTTTAACATTTGTGTATTTCAGTTAGCCTATTGTAAAGGTTCATCTGGACATTCTTCTTGTTTAAGTGACTGGCATGGCGGAGATGCCACTAAATTTTTTGTGATAATTTTGTGCCTGGAATGTACGTATATATATACTAGTGAGCTCTTCAATGGACATGTAGTCGAGGTTAAACTCTCATTTCCCATCTCTCTGGAAGGGTGTCTGGGTATCTGTTACAGTGTAAAATGCATGGGTTTTTAATAAAATTACAATAAAAGGATAGGCAAGAGACTGATGGTGAGGGATTCCTTTGGAAGGAAAGAGCACTAAATTAAGTTCCTCTCCCTGCTCCATGGGATTCCTTTTCTTTTTCCAGAAAACGACCCAGGATCCAACATGGAGCCTGTCATGAAACCATTAACTGAAATCAAAGTGTCCCTGAAAAGGTAGTATTCTCATCACAAAGGTGTATAATAGACCGAAACAGATTAAACCTAAGTGTGAGGTAAGAATAAACATGCTTTGCTCAGTGAGGATGTCAGCAGTTTTAAGGTTGTTCTTACATATCTGGGTAAGTTTAGCAACCAGAGGCAAAAAAAAACAACACCTTACAGACTGAGTTATTAGACTAAGTCTTTGAGTGTACTCAACCAGAATTCATAGAATTTAGCTTCAAATTGCCTTATGGATGTTTTTTGCATATATCCCTAAGTAAGTGCTAGTTCACATTTAGAAATCTTTATTTTTTCTTTGCATTTACCTGTGAAAACAGAAATAAGGCTACACTCTGATGCAAAAAAATTAGCCACCATCCAATAATGCCTGAGATGGAAATGCCTAGTATAAGGAAAAACTTGGTCACGAGGACAGGCAAGCATTGGAAAATTCTCCTCAGGAAGACTATACAGACTCCATCCTTGGAGGTTTTCAAGACACAGATTGGACAAATCCACAAGGAATCTGGTCTTACTTTATAGTTGAACCTGTGTTAAGCAGAAGGTTAGACTACAGATCTCCTGGGATCCCTTCAAAGTTGAATTACCCTATAATCCTATTATCCTGAGATAATGAGACCAAAACAGCTGCTTTAGAAAGATATGAGACAGACATTTTCACTGAAGGTTTTTAATACATAGATACATTGATTCGTTAAGATCATTCTTGAACCTAAAGCTGAATTATCAATTAAAAATGAAAATATTTCCTAAGTGTAGATATTTCAACTTCAAGCAGAAATTGCATAAGCCGGAACATATGCCAACATCTGGACCCCATGGGATTGACTAGATATTCTAAATGTAGGGTTTTGAGTGATTTTTCAAGGCACAATGCAGTACAACACCTAGACAGTGCAACTCAGTTCTTTCAGAATTTGATCTAGAGACACTACATCGAATTAAAGCACTTTTAAAAGTTTTCCTTAATTTCCTGTCAGTTTTTTTTTTCTTTCTTTCTTTTTTTTCATGAATTCTGTAGTGGGTTTACTTACCATAAGGTTTTATGTCTTTATGTTGTCTACCTGCCTGTCCTTATCCTCCCAGATGAAAAACTAAGTCTCAGATGCACATATCCTTACCCATATGTGAGGCCTATCAGGCTTGTTCTTACCCTCCCCCACCACCACTGTCGGGGTTGTCTCTCTTTGTTTTTGTTTATGGTTCTTTTGACTAGATACATTTAAGGGAGCAGAAACTCTCCTTCCACATAACTTTACCTGGCTAAAACCACTTCAGGCAACATGAATCATATAAAATATAAGACAGAACAGAACAAATACAGGGAGTGAATGCTATCAAAGTTTCCCTGTCATGAAACCAATTTGAATTATTATTACCTTTCAGTTTAGAGTTGTACTGTAGTTAATGATGGGGGAGGAGTGTCATAAACAGGAGGAAGAGACTCTAATATGTTTTCAAATAAATCCTTTGATAAGCATTTTGTTCTTTTTTTGTATATGCAAATGCTTGAACAACACTAGGAGACTCACCTTGCTTTACAAATACATGCTTTAAAACACTTAAAACATGCTTCATGAATGTGTTTTAAAAAAAGCAACTCAGTTTTTAATATTAAGGCATATACAGCTTTTCTCTGTTGTCTTTCAATGATCTTTAAATACAAAGTAATTGTCTCTGTCAGAAACAGATTCTGATGTTATTTCCAAAATGCTTTTCTTTTTTTTCGAACTTTTGAACTTTAGAGAATAAAACAAAACCTTTACTCTTTAAACTCTTTAAAAAATAGTAATTTACAAGAAACCTTAACATAACCCATCACATCTCAACTCATTCAGGGTTGATTAAATATCTTAATGTAGATATTGTAAGTATATTTAGGCTTCCTTTGTTGATATAGCAAAGAGTAACAACCTTTTTTTCCAACTCGGATCTCATATATAATCTTTTACCTGTTCCTTAATTAATACCTTTACTGCAACTCTTTACCTCTTTTTTTTTTTTTTCTTTCTTCTCTAGACTTTAGACTTGGATGTCATTTTCTTTGTGTTTCCCACAGCTACAACTTTGAAAACTGAATATCCTGGGCAGATGGTTTTCTCTTGCTGTTCTCCCAAGGGTCTAGTTTTGCTCCTTACAGCAATGTCCCTTGAGATTATTTTGTTTATACTTGGAGAATATCTGTTTTTCTTTTATACTTTAGCACTGAAAAATGTAAGTCACAGCAGCAACAGTAACGTTGTAAGCACGTTATGGAACAAAAAAGAATGCAATTCACTATTGACAATTGAATAGAATGTCCCAAGATGGAAGGAGCCTACAAGGATCACTGGATCCAGTTCCTGGCTCCACACAGGACTACCTAAAAATTAAACTATGATTTAGAGTCTTGCGCAAATGCTTCTTGAACTATGGCTACATTGGTGCTAAGAGCACTGCCCTGGGGAGCCTGTTCCAGTGCCACACCATGCACTCAGTGAAGAATCTTTTCCTAACATACACCCTGATCCTCCCCACTGCAGCTCCATGCCATTCCCTCGAATCCTGTCGCTGATCCGTGGAGATCAATGCCTGCTCTTCCACCCCTCTAGCTCTCCTTCCACTCACTACAAAGTAAAATCCAAGATGAAGTTTTAGTTCCAGCACATCAAATGTTTCATGTTTCAGTACCCAGTTTCAAACTCATAGGTGGAAAGAAGACAAGGATAACCTCCTTATTGGTTTACATTGATGTTTTACAATGGGGTGAGAGGTGGAGCTTTTCCCTCAGCTAATGTTGGTCCTCATCTTCTATGGAAATCAGATATTAAGAGATATTAAAGAGATATTAAGTCTCTCTCTCTTTTTTTTTTTTTTTGTTTTTTTTTTTTGTTGTTTGTTTGTTTTTGAGTAGGAATCAAATACGTTTGAGGAAAAGCCTATGAAACACACAGGAAAGTTAGATACTTCAAAATACTCCTGTTGATTATAAATTTTGGGAATAATTGTTCTTCATTGCACAGGCATCTGACTTATGTGCAGATTAGATATTTGCATCAAATTAAACAGGAGAGACTGGAATTCTCTGTATTTAAGCATCTATAGCAATTACTGTATATGAGCCACTATTTTCTTTCAAAGGATACACTGGAAAAGAGGAAATCTTGCCAACATTTTATCTAATGTTTTATGAATCAAGCAAAAAAAATGGTGATTAAGGTAAAATATCCATTTCAGCCTGATGGTTTCAAATCCATATCTCACCATGACTGCTTGCTATAGGCTAATTATCTGACAAAGCTGCATCACTGTAGAAATCAAAGTATATGATTCATGAAACCAGGCAGAAAAGAACAAAGTGGAAGCATAGCAGCAGTGCAGTTTTTATGAATGATAAATTAGAAAGAAAGCAGAGGAGCTTCTACTTGTGCAGTGTTTTGAAGCCAGCTTCTTGCTGCAGTCAGAAAAAGTCACTGCGCCATTACATTCCTTGCTGCATGAGAGATGTGGAAAGCTGGGCTCACTGCTCTACCAGTTCCAAAGGAACAAGCTAGGGTAACAGATACTGCTACAGAGCAAGAAGAACTTCCTATCTGAAGCTATCACAGCTCTCTCTTTTTATTCTTCCTGCTACCCCAGCTGTGACAAGGAAAGCATGAGTATTGACTGTCCACTGTATCGTTCCTACGGCATGACTGGCTCAGGCCTTGTCCTTCATTTTTTTTTTCAGTAGCAAAACTATATTTCATTCAGAATCTTATAAAAGGCTTAAGAGAGAGAAATCCAGAGTATCTTTCCTCAGTGTTCAGTGGACTTTTATACAGTTTAGAATTTGTAGGTTCTTGCAACTGAAACCCGGCACTCTCAAAACTAAATTTGCAATCATGCAAACAGTGTTTAAAATTTTGAAGTGTAAAGTTTTAAAAATGCCAAGAAGCTTTTCGGTTTTGAATTTTCATTTTTATTACTAACAGAAGAAACACAATATTAGTTTGATGTTGACTATTTATATACCCTACTCCATTTTTATCAGTCTGGAAAGGAAATTTACTTTAAAAAAGAATTCTGTGTAACAGAAAACTATTTTCACAAGGATGATATTTAAATAGGTTGCTCACATTTTGTAGGCTGTGGTTACTTTAAAAGATAGCCAGTAGAAAGTAATTTTGTTTCTAAAGAAAAAAAAAAAATAGAAAACAAAGCAGTGGTACTCTTTATTGCTAATTTTTTACTTGGAAGATTATTTAGATCCTGTAAGATTGCATTATTCACAGTAACAGTCATGTCTGAAATACTAAGGAAACAAAGTAGGGAAGTCACCAGAAATGATACAATGCAGTATAGTCTAGCATGAAAAAATGCATCAGAATTTGTAATGTCTGGAATCAATTCATCAATTTATTCTATAATCCTTCAAAAGAGCAATTTATTTAAGTGATGCTTTGGGAATGTTTGAAATCATTTTTAAGGATCTATACAGTGGCTTCCTATATTGTATAGCAAGCTGCTACTACTCAAAAGTTTTGAGGCCAATTCCTGGTTCACATGACAGAAGTGCTACCGGTATCGTAAAATAGATGCAAACATATGTTATGAAGTGAATGCTAAGACAGAAACAGATTGGGCTGACAAACATCCTGGAGACTGCATTACTCATTTGCATAAAGGCACTTCAGTGGAGGATTTTATATCTACTTTACTAGTTTTCTCAGCCTGTAGAGATTTTAAAATACTAGATAAAAAGAAGACCTCAGAGACTTGGTGGCAAAACAAGCTGTACGGTGTATTGGTAACCTTACTATTTCCTCTACTCCAACTCTTCTTGAAAAACAAACAAACAAACAAAAAAACCCACACAAAAACAACAACAAAAAAAACAACCAACCAACCAATCAACCACCACCAACAACAAACACAATGCTGACAAAACATTTTCAAGTTTCTATTCATATAATTGCATATTTTCTTTAAGAAAATCACTTTTAAATAATGAACATATAAAATTGGAATTGTCTGGAATCTCATTATTTTAAAACTGGTCATAAAGGTATGCAGTTGTAAATACAGAGCTATGATAATGCAAAATAAGCTTGTTACCAGCAAATAACATTGCTGACTGAAGCCTGGAAAGCACTGAAGTAAATAACTAATTATAATTACCTGCTGATTTTACTTTCCTATCTATTTTTTTCTGCTAATTATGGAACAGAACTACGTTTTTTAAATTTTTTTTGAAGAAAAAATGTAAGCAATTAAGGAAAGTTATCCACAGGTCTTTGGCCTATTAAAATAAATTTCCTTTCATAACCTTCTGATAATTCAGGATGTGTCTGTAATTCACAAACTGAGCCAGGGATTCTATTGAAGAAGAATCTCTAGTGAAACATCTTGGGAATGTTTAGCATTTTGTTACTGAGAATTTAAATTGAGTCACAAAGGAAAACTTCTCCCTCGAGATCCAAAGACAAATCCATCAGAGATTAATACCTGAATCAAAATGGAAAGGTTGGCCAGGAAGATGTGGACCTGACATGAAAAAACTGCAAAAAAATGCACAGCACTTAGAAGAAAAATGTAACAGTGTTATTCTTTAGAGAAGGCTTATAAATGGATGAAGCTTATAAGTCAAAGACATATTTCCAGGGAATCAGAGATGAAACTTAAAGCTCATTCATCAGATTTTTAACACTGGAAATTCCGAAAGAAGGCCAACATTTCCTGTACAGTTGTGAAGGATTATTATATAGACATTTGATTAATTAACACACATTAAAATATCTTCAATGAAACAGTTCCCATGAGTTTGCTTAAGAACCTTTCTCTAGGCTAAATACAAAAGAGAGGAAATTGGAACAAAGTTATAGAAAGAAAGGATGCCAAGTTATTTCAAAGTGTTACTTAGAGCTGCTTGTGGCTGCTCATAGCTTTCTACTTAGAAATAGTTTTCTCTTCAGGCTGCCATCCCAGGATTGCATCACATGCCTAGCAGTGGGGATCTGCCAGTAGGCAAGATGCTGAATAATTAAAATTTCCAAAGCGGAAGGAAAAAACTAGCAATCATTGCAGTTAGTTTCTGTCTGTTCTCCTTGTAACTGTCAATTAAGGAAGTCTGGCCACTGTTCTTCTATTGTAGAAGAACAATTCCTTTACTTAGCCAATACTTTGTTCCTTCTGTATTTAGCTTCTTGGAATGCATTATTATTTGTGTTCTAACACAACATGCAAAAGGAATCCTGTTAATCCTGATATAAGTATTATTTTTAATTAAGCAACTGTTTAAAAGTAAACACCAGTTTAGCATTAAATATATGAAGCAGGGAAACTTTAATTTTTTCCAGAAAAAAAAAAAAAAAAAGTACAATTATTTGAGATGCAGTATTTTTGATGAATGACAAAATTACACACTCAGCTACATTTTTAGGATCTCTGCAACTCTGCCTTTTTGTCTTTGAAAATGTGGAAATCTCTTTTAATCTGTAGTGAAAAGAAAAAAATATTAGAAACTTGGCATTTAAACCCACTTCTTATGTCAGTGTATCCATTATCTAAAAGTATTTAATTTGAAATACTTCAATTGCCAAAGTTGCCTTTTGCATTTTGTTTTGTTTTTTGATGTTTATTTTTCTTTTGTCAGGGAAGGGACTTCACATAAGGATGAAAATAGCTGCTGTTCTCTGATGTTATTCTGATATGAAAGTCATTAGAAGCAGCTATTTGGCTTTCAGGACTTAAATTTCATTATCTACAATATCTACCTGTGACAGCCAGTCATCAGTTATCACCAGATTTTTTGTGTGTGCCCTAGAGATTAGTGCAGACATGCCGTGATATGACATTCGTATTTTCTACAAAGAAATTAAAAGGTTCTGTACTTAGCACAGATTTCATGAAATTCTTGCAAGGAGTCATTTTTTCATTATAGAACCATCCTGATATTTAAACTGATATATAAAACAAAGAATAATTAGAATACCATCATTTCCATTTGGTTAATTGTTGTAGAATGGCAGGTACAACATCTGGCAGAAAGTAAAAGCTCCTGCTCTCAAAGACAAATGAATCCATAAATGAAATCATACCACCAGGTTTTGTAGTCATTTTGCATTCAGTGCTACTGAAAAGCCCTATCAGTGCCTTGGGATGTGACCAACTAATCCACTTAATACTTATTTAATTATCTCAGCACTCTGTTTTATAATTCTCCATGAGCAGCTTAGATGTGAACTGATACCTCCTCATTGCAGAGCTTAGAATACAGCCCACACAATTTTAATGAAGAGGAAAATTACATTTAAAAATATAAGGAAAATCCTACCGACATGCAAGTTATTTTGTCCATTTATAGTTATTTACAGAATGTATATGAATCACATTTAAAACTAAAAAAAAAATGTCATTAGAAGTTCCAAAAAAATAAAGTCTTTCCAGTAATAATTGCAATCTTGTACATAATTGCAAATGAAAGGTATGAGAAATCATAACGGTAATAATTTTATGCATTAATACTTAATATAGTGCATAGCAAAAATACATTTTTAATGCAAATTTATATTATGTTCAGGATCTAGACCTACTACAGTTTGAGTTGTCAGGTCAACAGCAAGGATTGCAAGAGCAAAGGAGGATAAATCATATAGATGTCAAGCGTTAAACCACACAGCATTACCAGCAAATGTGCAACTGACATGAGATTATTTAGAGCATCTAATGCAGGTGTATCTGACCTGTGGCCCATGGGCCACATGTGGCCCCAAACAGCTACTAAAGTGGCCCCACGTATTTGTAAACTTTGAACAGTGTTATCTGACTTTTACTGATACTTTTCATGTGTTTACTGGGTGTAGCTCATGTGGGCTATATAGGTAACACTAGGATGCTGTGGAATGGAGGGTACTGTACATTGTTAACTCCACCTTTAGCACCCACCACACACATTCAGTCAAACCAAAACCCACGTATATTACATGCTACATGTGCCTGTGACACTTTTACGCATGAAAGCTTTAAAAATGGATAATATCAAGGAAATCCTCATCAAAGCTGTGAATGTTGTAAAGTCCAGGGAATCACTGACTATTCCAGGAGCTCTTTAAGGTACGGAAGCTAACTAGGGTAACATCATTAGCTTCTCTGAAGTAAGATGGCTAAGTTGGGGTAAACTGCTAAAAAGAGTTTACGATTTGTGAAGTGAAATGAAATGAACTATAGAATCAAATGGAAAATTGGTGTCGGAACTTGAAAAAGAAAAATGGCTCACAGATTTAGCATGTTTGATGGATTTGACCACCATTTAAATGAGCTGAACATGTGTCTTCAAGGTAAAAATCAGCTTGTCTCTGCTTTATTTCAAGCCACAACAGCATTTGAG
Organism: Alectoris magna; assembly: GCA_030625065.1. NCBI lineage: Eukaryota > Metazoa > Chordata > Aves > Galliformes > Phasianidae > Alectoris > Alectoris magna. Next base: position 180,849,981 of record CM060560.1, on the reverse strand, counting down.
ATTAAACTTAAGTTATGGCATGCTCAAGTTACGGCAAATAACATTATGTATCTTTGATACAATTGCTAAACACAGTCCTGTGAATAGCATAAAATATACAACTTTGCATTCCTTTTTGATTAAGGAATTTGAGAACAGGTTTCAATATTGCTGAAAAAATCATCATTTTTTTTTTGGTTTATTTGTGACTCAGTTGTCACTCATCATAAATAAATTACCTGCAAATTTTTAACCTGAATTTATACAGTTGCAATTGGACAGTTAAATGAAAGAAAAAAAATGTCATTTCTCTTAACCAGACTTTTATAAGATCTTTCTTATCAGAAGAAAAAAATTCCTCACTTCACAATCATGCCTTATTCAAATCATTGATTTTTAGCTGTGTGTACATCTGTGAACAACTGTTTTCAAAGATGAAGCACAAAAAAAGTAAAATTAGACAAAAATCTCCTTGTTTCACACAGACAGGCAATGAGCCTGAACAGTTTCAGAGGCCAGTTTTTTTCCCCTATGAAATGTTGGCCTCCTTCCTGTTTTCTTTAAGTACTGGGAGTCTGCAGCGAGGTCTTTCCTGAGCCTTCTCGTCCCTGAGCTGAATTAACCCAGCTCCCTCAACCTTTCTTCATATGAAAGGTGCTTAATCTCTCTGACCATCTGGCCCTTCTCTGGACCCATCCAATACCTCCACATCTTTCTTGTCCCCAGATCTTGACACAGTAATCCAGATGGGTCAAAGATAGTGGCAGAGTAAAGAGGGATGATCCCCTCCCTCACCCTGCTGGCCACCCCTCATTTGATGCAGTCCAGGTTACAGTTAACTTTCCAGGCTGCGAATGCACACTGCAGACTCATGTCCAGCTTTTCATCCACCAGGCATTTCAGTTAGAGAGTTAGCTGTATTCTTGAAACTATTAGAAAATACAAGAGATTGCAGATTTTCAAAATTCCAGGAAATTTATCTGTTATTTATCATGTGATAGAGTCCATTAAAATAAGGTATTTGGGGATTAAATCTTTTCCTCTAAACATAAAATGACTTTACGTTGAGAGGAACAGTTGTATGAATCTGTTAATGGTAAGGACTTGCCAAAATCTCCATACTAAAAGAATTTGCCAATCACACCACTATACTGAAAAAAACGTGGAATCAGTTATCTGGGAGAATTTGAAACAGACCGTCTATAGCTAATTGCTTGAAACTATGTATTAAAATTTATTTGCACGTTACTGAATGATTGTGTGTATGAGGTTTATGACTCTAAGTATTCCATATCATTTTCTACTGAGAGAACTGATGGATATTTACTTAGTTAAATTCTGACCTGTGAGAAGTGATTTTTGATGCTAAGTAATTTAAAAATAATAATAATAACATTTTTAAATTATATTTCTTTTTACCTCTCAAAACAATACCAAACAAACGATACAGTATGATGTAGAATTCATTTCCATCCAGGAATGTTATTTTATTGAAACTTTATCTGTATTTTTAAGGAAACATATAGAGCAAATAAAACAAATGTATTATTTTCTCACTCAGAAGAGAGGCAATGTCCAAGTGATAATAGCAGATGCAATCTCTTTAGCAGGCTATTAAGCGACAATAACTGTTATTAGTCTCATCTGTCTTATCTGTATGAAAGCATAGTAGGATAATTAAGTTTCGGTTTCAGTTTCTAGACTATGCATCAGTTCTAGAAATGAAGAAGTACAATCCTGAGCTCAACATTCTGTTGTGATTAAGCCTATTGTGATCACAGCTGCACTAGAGACTGTATCTTCCTTTTATTTTTGCTTTGGCCAACACTTGCTTATGTGGATTAGGTTTTGAAATGGAAATTGCTCATAGCTGGATCTCTGTTCACTTTTATCTAAACCACTAAAATTTGAGAATGCTGGATAAAAAACAATGGGAATTTGTAATGAAGCACTTTTTTTTTTTTTCCCCAAAACTAAACAGAACTGAAAATGTTACTCAGAACATAACCAAGTTGACAGGTTTTTGTTTGTTTGTTTGTTTGTTTGTTTTTAAATTTTGTATGTTACACCAGGTCAAAAAAAGTGAGCATCACAGATAGAGACTGAATTCTCAAGCATCCTCCTACTTCAGTTAGTTCAGTTAGAGCAGATGCTTGACAGTGCCATTTCTTTATCTATCTCTACATATATTTCTATTAGAAAAGTTTTGTGCGTATTCTGAGTAACTTGCAAACTTTTCAGAGTGGATTTGCATTTTCTTACCAGATTTTATTTTCATTTACCTTTCTTCTAATGTAGTATGGACCAATAGTAAAATGAAACATGCAGCTTTGTGGGAGCCTAAGCAAATCAGAGAAAAAGATACATAAAGAAACATTCAAATCTTCAAGAAACTTTATCAGATTAAGGACACCATCATTCATCAGGATGTTTAACTATCAGGTGCTATCAGAAAATTCAAACTGAATTGCTTCATTTGATTTGTTATTATATCATATTTTTGAACCTTGTTTTTGATCAGCTTTAAAAACTTTGATTAAAATTGGCTGAAAGCAGCAAACTGATAGGCAGTTTCAAAAGTTATGTCCATCCCTTCTAGGTGCTATTATACATAGGTATTTGTATACTCCTCTCTATTTTTTGTCACTTAATCTTACACATATAATTTATTCTTCTCCATGTTGCAATCTAGCTGTGCAGCAAATGCAAACTCTTACAGAATCTGTAAGTATTTGTGAGCATAGCACTGTTTTTAAGATTAGGATCTTTGTTAATTTTGGAGAGATTATCCAACATTAAAGGAAAGAAAGAACCCAACATTAATTTTGTAGCTTTGTGGACAAATTGTAAGTTTAACCTGCAATTTTTTTTTTTTCCATCAAATTAAGTTCATTAATGAATATAAAATATTCTCAGTAGAAAAATATTATTATTTCCCTAATTCAGAAAACTCTATAAACAAAGCCTCCAATATAAAAAGTCCAAAATACATTTGAAATAGGTATTTCAGATGCAAATCAATAATATTGTTTAAATATTACATTGATTACATCTCCAAAACATTTTTGTGAGAAAAATTATGCTTTGATAGTTTGGAAAAATAAATAAATAAGTATCCAAATAAAAGTAAAACTTTATTGGTACTGATAAATAACAGCAAAAGGGCATTTCTGAATCAGGATTATTGTGAGTCTCTTTGTGCTGCTATTTTTTCTGACATTTCTCCGTGTGATCACTCTGTTCTATTATTTTTCTAGATTATTTCTGTTCTAAAAATGTTACTAGGACACATGTTCTTTCAAAAGCCTTTTATTAGATTATACTTAGCTCTTGGATTATTTTCCTCCTTAATGCTCTTTCTCTGTGTCTCTTGGTCAGACTCTAATTTACATATTTTTTTCTCCTGTTTCCGTAAAATTCCTTTTCTATTTCTCATCCTTAACCTATCACCTAATCTCTTTGCTCCTTCTTTTCATCCTGGTTATTTATTCAACCAGTCACAGTTTTGTCTCACACTGAGTCTTGCCACATTGAAACTGGCTCACCATTTTATGTTTTCCTTTCCCATCATTTCCCAGCTTTTTTCTCAGTTCCAGTGTGCTTGCAAGCAAAACCTTACCTTATTGATCCCCAACTTCTGTATGCATTTCTCAAGATTGAGTAGCTTTGCTCAGCCAGACTTCCCAGTACTCACCTTTTGATAGTTTCAGAACACATTTTTTTTTGTTCCTAGGCTACTTGTCTCTGCTATCCAGTAAGAATCACATCTCTTTCTCAATTGGGTTTCTCCCTTCTCAGCACTGTTTGGATGCAGCAGATATATATGCCACACACTGAAAGCAAAGATCTTCCCTTCTCAATTTCAGAACAAAGCCTAAATCCTGCCCAGACTAGAAGCAGGATTAGAAGAAAACTCTGGTTTCACCCTGATAGCCTTGGTTGATCAAGGAGGTACTGAGATACAGGGAGAGGTAAGAACAAGAACAAACTTCGTATACAAAGATGCCATGACAGAAGGTGAATGTGCTTATTTTCTACCTTATTTCTGTATGTACATACCTGCTTCATTTGGGTTGAGGAGTTTGGGGAGCTTGGGCTTGCTTAGAGAGAATGAGTGAGAATTGCAAGCTCTTACCCCTGGCAAATTTGAATGTACCCCTGCTACATAAGGACATGCCCTGATATAAGGACATTCAAATGAATGTTCAGCAGTATTTGAACTTTTCTGTCTGAGGAAAAGAAGACAAATCTGTCTTCAGCTTAGAAACAGCTGAGCTGTTGTCAGAGAAATTCAGACAGGTCAGATAACTTATTATGAAGAAAAAAGAATTACTTTATTAAGTTGCATAGTGAATGGTGCTTGTATTGTTCCTGCAATAACTTCTTACAGAAAATATTAGTGTTTATGAATATTGTCTCCATCACTCTGGAAGCTGAATATTACACTGCATTCACTATAACTGTATTAGTTAATGATCACCTGGCAGTGAAAAATTGGTCATCCCCTCAGATGTTAATTCTGTGGCTAGCAATAAAGCAGCTTGCTGGAATGAGGCATCATTGATTTCACTCACATCTAATATTTAAGTTTGAGGAAAGATGAAAACCACAATCTCACCTGTAGTACATGAGCCATCTGCTCCCACAAATGTTTTCAACAATGTACTAATTCTGTAGACTCCTGAATCTCAGGTACAAAAAAAAAAAAAAAAAAAACAAAAACACCAAAACCAAAAAAAAAAACCAAAACCAAAAAAAAAAACCAACCAAAACCAAAAGCACTCTGTTCAGTTTCATTTAGAAATACAAAAGAAAATAAAGCACCATGGATTTTCATGCATGCATTTTTAGTATTGAGAGTTTTTCAGCTAATCATGCAAATTACCTTAGTGATTATCCTGCCATAGGAGGAAAATAAGATCCAAATCAGCTTCAGATTGTATTAAAATTAATTTACTTCAGGCCAGTTGTCAGTGTTTCTAGATTTATAATTCAGTAGGTAATATGTTCAAAAATGAAATTAAGAATTCTTGCTGGAGGACATCAGCACAAAGCAGTAGTAAGTTAAAGATCCCTGGGACAACCAACTCCATGTATCTGTGGTTTCACTTGCCTGAAGAACAAGGCATTTTCTAGCCCACATTCAAAGAAATTGGATTTCTTTTTGTTCCAAACATAACTTGGAAAGCTTTATGTAAATTGGCTTCAGTGACAGAATAAGAGATTATTTCAACTCAACTGACTTTCTAAAAACTACTTTGAATACTGAGTTTATGTCATGTCATAATTTATGTTTTTTAAGACAATGGGATTCTTTTAAAGCTCAGACTTTGTCTGCTGGAGCTTTAGAAATGGTTCACAGTGTGTTCAACTTCACAGGGAATTGTCAGCTCACACTGAATACAGAATCTTGTATAAACTGATTAGAGCTGTACTAGAGCTTGTAGTAAAGGTCTAAATACATCTTCATATCCGGACTGCTGTTTTTTAAACTATCTCTCATTTTATCTTATTCTTTTGTCCATATCAGTTTTATTCAACTAGGGAAGGGAAGGGAAGGGAAAGGGAAAGGGAAAGGGAAAGGGAAAGGGAAAGGGAAAATAAAATGAATAGCAATGTTAGAAGTTGTTTCCATAGGCAGAGACAGTTTTAAGTGGTGGACTCTTTGGTTCAGGAGGAAAAGACAAACTGTCCAGTTTAAAGTACCTTAAAGAGCTTACTCATTACTTACCTGACATCTCACATACCTTTTGATTCCTGGTTCTGGGCACAGCCAGGAAGAGACATATGAGGAAGGACCTGGCAACCCCTCTGAATGGAAATTCTGCAGGCTGAGAGTATGGAGGTAACAGTTATTGTGTGCATTCTCACCACAAAATTGAAATAAGGCTTATATCAAAACAAACAAACCAGCCACATATCTTTCCTGAAATAGGAAGCAAACTGTACTCATGCTAGTGGATGGCTATATTGACTATATCTATACAGATGGTGTTAGAGAGAGGGAATCAAAAATAGGGACCTTTAGGATTAAAATTGTTATATTTTAACACCTGATGTAAAGGAGTAATTGCTCTAGTCTGAGCTGCAAGTTATAATTGCTAAGATCATCCCTTAGGTATAATCATATTCACAATGCCTGTATATTGCATAAATGCTTCACTAATTTCACACTCCAGTACCTTGACAGTGCGTGTCTATGAAATACCTAGGTACCAGTTAATTTGTTATATTCAAAATGATTTAGCTGCTTCTTATCAATCAGTTAATAGCAGGATGAAGCACTCAGGTTGTTAAAAATTTGTTCTCCAGTGAAATTTTAAATCTGGCACTGTGCATCTTTTGAATCTTGTGCTGTTACATGAACTTCTTGTCTTTAGGGAAACATCTACCAGAATTCAATAGTAGTCTTTAAGGAATTTAATATAGTGTTTATTATAATAAAACTTTTAATAATTATTCTTTTTCAAAAATGATGTTTTTTTACTTGGAAAGCGTCCACAGATCTGCACGTACTTCACTTTCCTTTAAGTTGTAGGTATCACAGAATAGTAGTGATGTTGCAAAGTCAACTCAAAATTTTGTACTGTGCTTGTTTTTAAATTATCTTTAAGTATTTTTCAAATTGTTTCAGTTTGAATGTGAGATTGCTACTGTTTGCACTAAGGACAGCAGCCGAACACCCTTCAGTAGGAGCAGCAGCAATTACTTCAGCTACTCTTTTAACTCCTATTCAGAAGGTCCTGAATTAGTCAGCATTATAGAAGCATATCTCCTCTTGATATTGCTGCTTGAGAGCTTTAGTTAGAATTAGGTTGAATTTAGTGGAAACAAAAGTGGATAACAACTAGTGAAGTCAAATGTCTCAATTTTGTCCTGTAGAACTTCATCAGAATGGGCTAGGAATACTGCCAAACAATTGTGCACTTCAGCGAGGGACAGAAGACCTAAAGTCTCAGAGAAGTGGTAAAAGAACAACATAGGTAATGGACAATATAGTTTATGGACAAATAAATTCTTCATTTTCTTTGGTAAATCTTAGGTGAACGTTGGAGATAATCACAAATGCTGACTACTTCCTATTAGTATTGTTACTGTGTTCTCTGTACAAAAGAGTTGAAAAAAACTGCTGCAGAACAAAATTGAAAGCAGTACCTTAATTTTATTTACACATTTTTAATGCATAACATTTTGTTTCTTACATTTTATTAATTTTGTAACTTTTCACTATACTTTTTCCAGTATGTCAGTGTCAGAGAGAGAAAGTCTGAATGCTACAGAGATGAGGACTGCATTAAGCTTTTCCAGTTGTAGTATGTCACTGCTTGTTATTCTCAGGAATTTAGGGTTTTAATTTCCAGAATAGATTTACCCATTTCGTAAGCATTATTTACAGTATTGTTCCTAGATATGCGATTTCTTTTGTCTATAATAAAATGAACTGTTGTATCCTTTACCTACTGGTGCACACCAATTGCTTATCAACAACTTTTTGTTTCATTTGCCACAACTCCGGTTGCCGTGTTATCCACAAATTTTTCACAAATGTAGTTTTACTGAGACTGCAAATAAGGCGAGAAATCTGGTACAGTACTAGAAAAACATCTGTTCATTGAAAGTTCCTTAAATACAGTTGCGTTTTAAAACTCATGTGTTAGAAGGTTTTGGTCAGTTTAATAAGTAAAGTTGGTATTTGCAATTTCTTTGTTAATCAGCATATTCAGTTTGAAACTAAATGACCTACAAAAATAAACCAAGATCATCAGCATCATAGTATATTCAGTTTGAAACTGAATGACCTACAGGAGTAAACCAAGATCATCAGCATTATCCTTATCAGTCCGATTATAGCTTTTCCTGATCAGCTTACAAGCAAGTTCAAAAGTATGACTTTCCTATAAGCTCGTGCTGATTGCCATTAATTATATTATCCTCTTTTAATAGGTTATTCATCAAATCCCATATCTCTTGTTCCATAATTTGTCTGGGATCAATGTCAGAATGACAGGCCTATAATTAGTTGTCGCATTTATACTTTTAAAATATTGGCATAACATTAGCTTCATTGCAGCCTCTGGAAATGCTCCAGTGCTCCAAGACTTATTGAAAATCATCACTGATGATCAAGAGATCTCCTCAGCTGACTCTTTACAGCACTTGGAGACAAAATTATCTGGACCTGCTGATTTAACATCTATCATACTGTTATTTAGCAACCTTGTTATTTCCCATTACAATGAAAAGCCTTTTATTATTTAAATCTTATGCAGCTGCAATGCCTGGGTTTTTCACAAGATCATAGAAATACATATTCCCTCATTACAATGCTACAGTTCAAAATTCTGTCTCCTCCTCTACTTTCTAGAGCTCTTTCCTTCTGTTATTTTACTCCTGCTCACCTTTATTTCTTTCCCTGTTCTAATTTCTAATTTATCTGAATTTCTATACATTTAATTTTTCATCTGTATGTTTTACACTTACTGAAACACTCTTGCTTTATACACATGTACTGAATGTAGGCTTGTAGGCTTTGGGGAGTTTAGCTAAGGTTTTGAAAATAATCCTGTTGCTCTGACTTAATTTTCAAACCCTTGATTAAATGGCAAATCTATTGTGTGTTTCAAAAGGCAGCTTACCTCGGAACGGGGGATACACAGTATTTGTGAAATATGCTTCTGTTTAATACCTCTAAACTAGTAAGTAAAATGGATCATGTCCTGATTTCTGCAAGATATAATCTACTATCTTTATTACAAAAGGTAGATAGAAAATTCAAAAGAATAATTAACTGGCACATGCAGACTTTATCTGAATGTGATGACTGAATCTGAGTTATTAAAATGTAGTCACAATTTCCTACACTTGTTTTCTTTGTCCAGTTGTAGCTTTACTAAAGGAAGTTAGAGACTGTTGTTTTATAAAAGACAGTGTTAGACATGTTGGGTTTTATTTTCTTTATTCGTTAATCAAACTTTTTTTAAAAAAAGGCTATAAACAAATTGTTTTGCAGTTTTAGAAACTTCTGAGTTATTAAACAGGCATCTGGAAGGTCTTAAACAGAGTAGAAGAAAACACAGAGTCATTTCTGATGAAGTCAACGGATGACATAAATATTGACTGTCATAAATGCTACTCAGCAACCACAGTCACTTGCCTTTTAAGACAGGTAAGTACAAAACCAAGCAAATAAAAGACATAGGAAGGCACAAATACCTTAGGAAAATGAATAATCTGAAAGTACATTGAAATTTCCATGGAAGGGAATAGCTTCAAACTATTGAGCCTTGATAAGCAAGACACTATTGAGTAGGAAGTGGAAGATTATATTACTGCAGTACATTACATTAGTGAGGTCATTACCTGAACACTGACTGTGAAAATCTTTAGAGCAAAGATGACAGATTAGAACAGCTTCAGAAAAAAGATATGAAAGTACTCAAGGTCTTGACAGTGTGCTTTAACAAAGATATGCTTTTTGGTTTATACATGAGAAGTTTAAGAGGTGACTTCATCATAAATGAAACACACTGAAAACTGAAATGCAACTATTTAGTGATCTAATGAAACATTTGAACAACTTGTCAAAGGCTACAGCAGGTTCTGCCTTATATGATGTAATGCATTCAAGAGAAAGTGACTTTCGGAAAAAAGATGGTATGTCTCAGTCCATACCAATGAATATATCAAGAAGAATGAGATGAACCTATATCCTGTATATTATACAAAATAGTAGGTCAGCTGATCATACTGACTTCTTCATGCTTTAATATCTGTGAATCTGCTGAAGAATTAGTGGAAATATATACCTAGAAAAGCGTATTCAAAGCTTAACAGTTTAGAAAACAGAAGTGATAATAAAAAAAAATACTGTCATAGAGATGAGCTTAATCCTGGACCATTGCCGTCAATGTGAATAGTATTGCTGAATTCATTGAAACAGCATGAAGAGCCCTATGAAAACAGTTACTTGGGAAAATGATAAGAAGAGGGATACTGCAAAGAATAAAGCATAAACTGAGTCAAAAGTAAAATTAGAAAAAAAGTGCTGGATTCTGTTCAGTTTATTAAAACTAGGCGTTGCACTTTTCCTGCCTTCTGTTGCAAATTTGTTTGTTTATGCTGTCCGTAGTCTATGCAACTTAATGAGAAATATTGCCTATGTTGGATATTGGATGTTCATGCTGACAAGATAACGTCGCAATCAATACCAAGGAGCTCTGTTTCAAGGGTTCATTTCCAAAGAGCACGTTAACTTCTGGAGATTTTCCACAGTTACAGTGAGCCAAGATCTAAAATTTCCACAGTAAGAGATTTATCTCTAAAAACATTTGGGCAGTTTTTTGTTGTTGTTGTTGTTGTTTTTCTTTATATATACTCGGCATTGGTGTGGCTGCACCTCGAGTACTGTGTTCAGTTTTGGGCCCCTCACTGCAAGAAAGACATTGAGGCCCTGGAGCATGTTCAGAGGAGGGCTACGAAGCTGGTGAGGGGTCTGGAGCACAGGCCTTATGAGGAACGGTTGAGGGAGCTGGGATTGTTCAGCCTGGAGAAGAGGAGGCTCAGGGGAGACCTTATAGCTCTCTATAACTTCCTGAAAGGAGGTTGTGGTGAGCTGGGGGTCAGCCTCTTCTCTCGTGTAATCAGTGATAGAACTAGAGGGAATGGTTTCAAGCTGTGCCAGGGGAGGTTCAGGCTGGACATTAGGAAGTATTACTACTCGGAAAGGGTAGTCAGGCATTGGAATGCACTGCCCAGGGAGGTGGTGGAGTCACCGACCATGGGAGTGTTCAAGAAACGTTTGGATGTTGCGTTAAGGGATATGATTTAGCTGGGAAGTATTGCTAATGGTTGGACTAGATGATCTTCTAGGTCTTTTCCAACCTTGATAATTCTGTGTGATTCTGTGATTCTGAGAAGAGTGGAAATCTTTACTATTTAAGAAGAGAGAACAGTTTTTAGTTATCTTCATATACTGCAAAAACTGGAAGTAAATAGTAGTAGCAGGCAATAACAGCTTTGCCACTTTATTAATAATTAACTATTTCAATTCCAGTGTAATGCAAAGAGATGTCTTCTGGGTGGAGAATATATTGAAATGTATACTCTTTCTAATGCAAAAGGACAGAACTGTTGCTCTGAATGGTGGAATTGAAATGTATTTCCAACGTTACAGAATTAAACAACCAATGTTTGAAAAATGTTTTTAATACTATTTCCCTAGCTCTCATAGACACAGCTCTACAGTCAACTGCAGCACAGACACGGTCCCATAGTAATGGCAGGGTAGAGGATGCTCTCATAACTAGTCCCATATCTGTATTAAATTAATGATGTGGGGGGACATGTCTACACTATTTTATAAATCTTCTTTTCTTAGTTTTGTCTGTTATAAGGAAATGTCTATTTTCTTTTCACTGATTTTCCAAGAGCTGTTCTATGGTCAACATTTAGTTCTAAATTCTGGAGTAAGGAATTGGGAAATTAATGGTCTACTTCAACTGCTTGAATTCATTGCCAATGTCTATTTTTTACATACTGTATATGAAAGATCAATGTAATAACCAAGCTTTGCTTCATTAATAAGATAAAGTAATATAAAATAAGATAAAATAGATTCTATTTACAAGATGCTATGGAACAGAATTTATTCTTCAGTTAAGGAGAATTCTTGTCTAATAAAAATTTCAAAGCCCAAAAACAAAAGTTGTTTGTTTTTTTTTTTGCAGAACAAATTCCACAATATTTCTTCTTCTTACAAGTATAGAGAACATGGATGAACAGATTTTGTAACTCTTGTTTCTGCTCAGTGGAGTTGTTTATACTATTTAACACCTAGAGAAAGCCAATAAGAGAGAGAGACATGATCTGCGATTCCTAGAGCCTAGCAAGGGAGAAACATCACCAAAGGAGCCAAACAGGAGAAGATAACAGTGTGAAGGTGCAGTGCTGTTTTTAGTAGAATTTTGATTTTCCATACTGGAAGATGGAGAAGACAAAAAGCTATTTATAACTGAATAATCACCTCATACAATTCAAGGGGGAGAATATTTCCCCAAACCTGCAATTAAAAACAGTGACAGACATTGGAAATCTCCCATCCCATTTCCTGCAACCCTGCCTGGCCATCCCAGGGGCACATCTAACTCTTGGTACTTCACCAGGCTGATGCTGACCCATGTTCTTGATTAGTTGCTGTTCCCAGAGTTCTACACCATTAGTATTTTATTATCATTATTTATTTGTTGATCTCCTATGAAATATTGCCATTTTACATAGAGGAGAGTGCAACTTCAAAATAAGTAAATGAACATGTTTAGTTCATATCAAGGTAAGGCAGTTAGCTAGTCAAAGCAAACCAAAGCCCAGCTAGACTTTTTTTATGAAATTAGTTGTCACAAAAAAAAAAAAAAAAAAAAAAAAAAAGGTAACTGATTTTGGACCTAACTGAGTGAATGTATCCAGCATATCTTATGTACTGTGCTCTCAGTTCATGCCAAGGAATAAACTCAGTGTCTCTCATTGCCTGTAGAAATGTTGAGATCCCAATACACAGACTATTTTGTTACCTTGCTACACTATCACAACACGCTTTTCTGTTAGTTTCCTTCTGCAGAAAGCATGTTCTTAGTGTAACATGATGTACAAACTTGTCAGGTAACTGGCAGATTTACAAATCTAGATGCATCCTCTGAACTTTTCAGGAACTGGAAGAGTTTAGAGTTGTCTCAGAGAACTGGATGTCTCTGCCAAAGACAGCAGTCAAATTAAAGATGCATTTGAGCCAGACTTAGGAGCTAGTCACTGTGTTTAGAAAAGCCACCCTAGATAAGAGCAAGTGCTTCACTCCAGGAGACAGTCAATGAATCTAAGACAGGGATTCTACTTTAGACTTTTCAGTGATCAATAAGAATGCTACAGGCAAGCTCATTAGTAAAAGAAATGAAGGGAAACCTCTAGGTGTTTCAGCGATTTCTGTTAACTGAAAATTGCAAAAGATGCGTAAATAAATAAATAAATAAATAATAGAAATTGCTTTTATTTATGTCCTTAAAAGACAAAGGAAGTTAGACTGACAGGACAAATGATCCTAAGATGTCCTGTCCTGATGTGACTCTGGATAAGATATCATATTAGTATAAGTAACAACTGAAGTATTCTGTGGAGGTGGCATACTGAGCTCAAGGGGTACAAAAAAAAAAAAAAAAAAAAAAAAACCACAAAGAAAAATAAAAAAAGGGAGGGAGAGAGAATAGCTATTCCCAAACAATAAGATTAAAGATTACCACAGAAGGAGTGTCTCAAATATCTTGGATGGGATGTTAAAAGCCCCAAACCCACATGATACAGAAAAAATATTAAAGACTTACTAAGAAATGCATCTTGAAAAATAGGAAAGCTCAGAAATCAAGTGACAGTAGCCAAAAGTCATGGAACTGCAAAATCACAGAATGGTGTGAAGTTGAAAGAGACTTCTAGAGGTCATCTTTTCCAAACCCACTGATCAAGCAGTGCCACATAAAGCAAATTGCCTAGGACTATTTCCAAATGACTTTTGAGTATCTCCAAGGATGGAGACTCTACAACCACTTTTGACAATCTGTTCTACTTCTTGGTCACTCTCACAACAAAAATCTGTTTCCTTCTTTTTATGAGGAACCTCTTGTTTTTCACTTTCTGTTCACTGCCTCTTGTCCTGCCCTAGGCATTAATGAAAAAGACAGGCTCGCAGTGTTGCTGAAGTTTGTACCAGTAATCACCATACACAGGTTATTTGCACTATATTGAAACTTACTGGGCAAAGGAAAGATAGGTGTGGCAAGAGCTTGCGCAAGATGCCAAGCAAAGCTCTTCTTGCTGGAGGCTTTCCAGAGAAGATCAGGGATAGAGCCGTACAGATCATCAGAGCAATCACTGAAGCTTGTTTAAATTCCTACTTGTAGGAATTGTACATGTAGTAGGCATTACCCATGGGAAGCTGATATACCTTGAGGAGCCAAGCAGTTTTCTGGATCCATGCTCCATAGAAAATGTTTCTTATTACCTGCTTGCTTGTGTCAGCATCAGGGAAACACTTCCATACTAGTCATACAGGAAAGAACAGGGAATCTCCTGACTGACCAGGGCTCTCCTGTCACAGTTCTGCTAGAGTCAGACCCAAGGGGCACAGATAAGATCTGAGAAACCAAAATTGGCCGGATCCCCACAGCTCAAGCATCCATGGTTGCCATGCTTGTAGAGTTATCAGGACTGCAACAGCATCTGGAGGAAGAGTGGGCAAGCCTGTCACATCATGGGAAGCTGGAGGGAAATACTTAATCCTCACTTGGAGTTTTTGGGGAAGAGGGCCACAACACATTTTTTCCAGTTCCAGCACATGAATATGCAGTCACCAACTTCTCCCCTGCTCAGGAAAAGAAGGAGGAGAGCAAGGAGAAATGTTCCTCCTCAGTGGTAGCAGAGTAGCTCACTGTCAGATCCAGGAAGGAAAGTAGGAAGGATGAGATAACAGCGGACCAGGAAAAGACAGGTGGGAGCCTCCCCCTACCTGAGGCTATCCACTGTGCCACTGCAGTCAGTTCATCCCTTGCACCTGTTGCATGAAAGTTTTTTTTTTTTTTTTTTAAGTTGTTTTTTGTTTATGGAGTTTTACCTCCAATGGTAGAAACAATTAGATTTTAATTAATTTGCATGTGTTTTAGGGAGACCTGTGAGAGAACTAGAAAAAGACGGCAAATCATAATTTATTTTGGTGCAATTACTACAAATTGCATTAACTAATAGATATTCCCACCTCCCTTTGAATTTCCTAGATCAATATGTCCCTTATGTATACTATCATTGCAATTTCATTCAAAGCCATTCATAGCAATTTACATTAAGAACTTTTTCCAACATGGTAAGAACTCATTCTTTGTAACCCAGTTCCTCCTGCAAGTTCTCCCCTTGGTGGCAGCTCTTGACATCCCGAGGAAGCAAAGGGAGAATTCTTTGCTTTCTCATATATAAAATATATGTTTATTTGTGACATTTTTCACAGATGTACCTTTTTACCTGTCATTTGTATGCTCCTGATTTTAGTTTATTTTTAACTCCTTGAGAACAGCCCTGTGGAGAAGGACTCAGGGGTCCTGGTGGACAAGAAGCTGGACATGAGCCAGCAGTGTGCACTTGCAGCTCAGAAGGCCAACTATATCCTTGACTACATTTGAAAAGGGGTGGCCAGCAGGGAGAGGGAAGTGATTGTCCCCCTCTACTTGGCCCTTATGAGGCCCCATCTTGAGTACAGCATCCAGGCCTGGGGCCTCTAGCACAAGAAGGATGTGGAGCCCTCGGAACCGGTCCAGAGGAAGGCCACTAAGATGATCAGAGGGCTGGAGCACCTCTCCTACGAGGAAAGGCTGAGGGAACTGGGCTTGTTCAGCTTGGAAAAGAGAAGCCTCCAGGGAGACCTCATTATGGCCTTCCAGTACTTGAATGGGTATATATGGTATATATGGTGTCTATAAACATGACTGTTTACATGGATTGATACTAATAGGACAAGGGGGAATGGTTTTATACTAAGACAGGACATTTAGGTTAGATATTAGGAAGAAGTCTTTCACTGAGAGAGTGGTGACACACTGGAACAGGTTGCCCAAGGAGGTTGTGGATGCCCCGTCCCAGGATGCATTCAAGGCCAGGCTAGATGTGGCTCTGGGCAGCCTGGTCTAGTGTTTGGCAACCCTACTGCTGCCTACTGCTGGGGGATTGAAACTAGATGATCGTGGTGGTCCTTTTCAACCCAGGCCATCATATAATTCTACGATTCTATGATTCTGTGATTTTCTCTGGTTGTATTAACAGTATTACTAACCCTCTCATTGACTGATTCATTACATGAGCCAAGAACTAACGTAATTCACAATTCAATAGCATAGACACTGAAGTATGAAGTATATTCATCTGTTATCATAAGCTTGCCTACTTAAGAACACGTTCAGATTATTTACGCTCCATATGAAAAATGGAGGACAGTTAGTAAGATGTGACTTGGTGTTTCAGTTTTTTCAAGACTCTTCATTAATTATTATTTTATTATTATTATTATTTCTACAGAAGAAGTGAAGAGTAGAAAATTCCAAAGTCTCCTGAATTGTATTTTGTACAAAGGAATCTCATACTGAAGAAGTGAAGAGTAGAAAATTCCAAAGTCTCCTGAATTGTATTTTGTACAAAGGAATCTCATTAAATGTGTATCAAAACTTTCTTCTAAAAGTTTGTACTGCAGTCTGCTAACCAGTGCTGAAGGTAAAATATAAAAGATAAACGAAGGTGGAATATATAAGATAAATGAAGCAATACTTCTTAATGGTATCAGCAAGAAAGGAAGAAATATGTTCACCTGTGCTCCATATCAATGTAATAAATCACTTAGGTTTTTATCTTCCACCATTTTATACAGTAACATCTAAGAAACGTATCTCACACAGATTTAGCAGACAGAATTCTTTGAGCTGCTTGCTTTCATTCTGTCTAGCTCCCTAAACTGAAACAGATTCTGCTGTTAGGGGAACTGCTGAAAATATACTACAGTCTCTGAGAATAAAACCTACTTTAGATACAATATTTGTCTTGTTATGTACCACTTGACTTTCTTCCAGATGTTGGCCAAAGGGTCTCATTACCCATGCTCATTATTGACAAAGACATCATATTTAAGTTTGTGTCAAGTACAAATACTTTCTCATTCTCAGAAAACTGACAAGCACTAGTTGTGTTGTGTGAAACAGCAATACTAATGCATTGCTAAATTCATCAATGAAAATATACTCTTGAATTTCTTATCCATTTTCTCCCTGATCTCTCTAGTATCAGATGTTTCCTTTTTTTTTCTTTCAGATCTTTTACTTTTATGGAGAATTTCAAAATATTTTCCACAGCCTTCTCCTAGAAAAACTAATAAGGTATGGACTAGGTAAGCAGTCTTTAAGATTTGTGGGGAAATAACTCATTGGCAACACTCAGAGAATAATGATATAACTTGCTCTTTCTCAAGCTAGCGCCCTTTTACATGTGGAGTCCCTCAGCAAACAGTATTAGACCCCATTTTATTCAACACATTCATAAATGATTTCAGCAATGGAATTAAACAATGAAGTTTGCTGATGGCACCAAATTAAGTAGGGAAGTGGATGGGATAGGGAAATGTCTCTCTGGAGAAAGATACCCTACAGAAAGAATTTGACAGTCTAGAAAAGTGGACTAACAATAATCAAGTGAAATTCAGTTAAGACAAATGCAAGATTCTGCACCTAAGACACTATAATACAAGAGTTCAGAATAGACTGGATAGGGAGCAGCTCTGCAAAAAGGGACCTGGTAGATAACAAGCTCAAAATGAGTGAACAGTATGCTGCTGCAGCAAAGAAAGTCAATGGGATCCTGAGCTGCATCAGCTAGGGCATCAGCAGCAGAGATAAGTGATTAATCCAGTCACTGCTTGCCAGGCTACACATAATATATATATATATATATTTGTTTTGACCCCTGCTATTCAAAAAAGTGCAGACAGGCTAAAGAGAGTCTAAAGAGGAGCCACTCAGATGATCAAAGGACTAGGAGCCTGCTGTATAAGGAAGGCTGAAGAAACTGAGTTTGCTCCATCTAGAGAAATCTTAAGGGAGACCTCATCACTATATTCCAGTGATGAGGATAGGCTTGCTACAAAGTAGACAGACTCCTTTTATACAAAGAACCACATGGAAAAAGAAAGGAAGTGATGGGTACAAGTTGCAGTGGGGGATAATCTTTTTGGACATAAGAAATTTTTATTGTGAGACAAATCTCCCCAAGGATGTAGTGAATCCACCAATACCTGAGACCTCCAAGGTTTGCATAGATAAGTTAGACAGGATTGGATCAGACAATCTCCAATGTCCGTTTCTTTTTGGGCTTTTTTATAACTCTATTGAAGAGACTTTTTCTCTCCTTTCAGATATGGATCAGAAAAAAAGAATAAGTCACTTGGATTATTCGACATCCATACAATTGCTAAAATGGAAAAAAGAGGTGAATGACAGTCTGGGGTATTTTACATGGCCTCCTACATGGCAGGGCAGATTCACAATTGGTGTAAGATGGTTTTGCTCTACTGAACTTACTGAAACACAGACATTTCACTATCTGGATTCTTATCCCAAACAGACAGGAGAGAAGGAAGAGAATTTAAGACATGAAATAAATATAGAAAAAATGTGTTTTTCTCTAACCCCTTCTTATCCTTTCTCTCACTTTCTCTCTTTGTCAAGGAAGAATTATAAAGTAAAAAGTTGCAACAATTGCAACTGGGTATAAAACTGAAACTTGTGTCATGATTAGTTTCTCTTTGCTTCCCTGTGTACTGACACTTTTCTGTTGGATGCACCTATATGCAATACTCACCGCACAGATTTTTCACTTCATACATTTTGTTGGGATTTTGTATGGTTTGACAATGACACTTTTGACAGTAACTTTTTCTTTCATCTTTTGAGTGTGATTCACTACTCCATTGCCTGCATGAGAAGGACAGCATTGGAAACTACATCTCCTACCATATATTGAAGGCAGAAATATGGCTAATGAGATATGCACAGGTAGAATCTAGAGAGATTTTGCAAGTTTTCCTAAGAGTGGCCTTATATTTGCTTATTCAGAAAAAGAAAAAAATGAGTATGATTTAATATTCCTGTCCAATATTACCCTAACATTTGTATAACAGCACTTTCAGTTGCACTGCTCTGTGTATGTATTTTGCAGGAAAGAGAAAGCAGGGTTCTTTGTTTAACATACTTTTCAGATGGAAAAATTCAGAGTATTTATACAATTTTGTAGAATATTGTCACTGTCAGACCTAAAACTGCAGCATGGAATAAAGCCTTTATCAAAAACAAATATAAAATTTGGTGCTCCAGCAAACAACGACCTTTCTGCTCTCAAAGTGCCTCAGAAACAGGTAGGTTCAGAGTGGATATATATATATATAGAGAGAGAGAGAGAGGTCTGCTCCAAAAGTAATGCCTCCTATTTTATTATATTGGCTCACAACATCAGAAGTGGATGTTGATGGTATGCCAGTGGAGGCTGAACTTTCCTACTAATAAATTATATTTTGTTGCTGTGTCACGGATAGCAGCAGAACAGCTGTCTGACAAACTGGCATCTAACATGGAAGTGTATATGAAGCAGAGCTGTGTCAATGAATTTCTCTATGCATAAAAAAAATAATACCCATTGACATTCATCTACATTTCCTGAATATTTATGGAAACCAGTGTTTGTTAGCACAGTGAGATTGTGGGTAGTGTGCTTCAGTAATGGTGACAGAGATGTGAAACACAAACTATGTTCCAGACGGCCATGCTCAGCTGTTGCAGACTTTTATGAGCACAGCATGCAGGCTCTTGTTCAAGGCTAGCAAAAGTGCATAGCTATGTTGAAAAAGAGTATTTTATAGCTGAGAATTTGCTGTCAAATAGTGTTATTGTACTCTTTGTACTCTATCTGTTGTAGTTTCCATAGAAACAAATAGGACATACATAATAGTTTTAGAGTGACCTACATATATGTTTATTATGGAAATTTTATATTCCTGTTTTTTAATTAATCTAAAGTAAATGCCTATTAAGATTTTTATAAAAATCATCTTACTGCTCTGGGTGATTGGTATAGCTTCCTTGTTATGAATTCAATAAGCCTTCTTCATATCTAAGTTATTTTATTATCATTTGAAAAGTCATTTGAATATATTTTATAGTAAGAGTTGTTGCATGTACATTCATAAATTACAATGCAATACAATAGATTGTATAGAAGTTACCTGTTCCTTAGAAGCAACACTGGAAGCAGGAATTACTGAAAAGAAGCAGAAATGCAAGCAATTCTTTTTGTGGATTTCTGTAGTGTTCAGATAAATATTGGTTGTATTTCTCTGTTCCCGATAAATCTGACAAAACATCCCTCTTTCTGACAACATTTTATCTTTAAACAATGACTACAAATTGTTCCCAAAGATTATGATCCATTTATTATTACAAGAGCATTTATGCCAAATGAATGATTCTTTTACATTCCTTGTGTGGTGTGTAAGAAAGGCTTTCTTCCTTTCTTTGTAACTTGAATAATTTTATTTACATTTCTGGTTATGTCTCGTTTTGACAACATGTTTTCCAGTTACCTTTTGTAATTCCAGTGGAAATAAAATTCTACAAGATGTGATGCATGCTCCTAGCTAATATAATAAAAGCAATTTACATTGTTCTGTCAAGTCTTGATTTACATTTTTTCTTTTTTCTTTTTTTTTTTTTTTAAATAAGTTTTTAAAAAATACTCTCAGGGTAATATTTTTGATTGTACTAACAGCACCTTCGAACATCTCCACAGCAGAAAAAAAACCTGTCTGTGCTGCATCTACTGTCAGATTCACTAATGGTTTACAACAATGTCCTAAACTTGCACTATGAAAAGTTAATAGGCTTCAGTCAAATGCCTCATTATCTTCAACTGCTAAACACATTTTATAGCATATATGTAACAAAATTTTACCACTGATCACTGTAGTGATGGCCTCTGTGAGAAAAGGTTGGGGTTGCCTTTATACTGGGCACAGCTCCTTCCAGCTAGCTCTATAAAGTACCCACCTCTGGTCAAAGAGCAGCAAAGTATAATGGGCCCAGGTGAACCTTATGAGGTTCAGCAAATCCAAGTTCAAGGTCTTGCACCTGAGTTGATGCAACCCCCATTACCAATACAAACCGGGGGATGAAAGGATTGAGCGTAGCCCTGCCGAAGGAGACTTGGGGGTACTGATGGATGGGAAGCTGGACACATGCCAGTAATGTATCCTTGCAGCTCAGAAAGCCAACTGTATCCTGGGCTGCATCAACAGAAGCATGGCCAGCAGGTTGAGGGATGTGATCCTGCCTCTCTACTCTACACTGGTGAGGCCTTACCTGGAGCACTGTGTCCAGATGTGAAGTCCTCAGCACAGGAGAGACATGGACCTTCCAGAGGAGAGCTACAAAAATGATCCATGTAATAGAACACCTCTCCTACAAGGACAGGCTGAGAGAGCTGGGGCTGTTTCGCCTGGAGAAGGGTAGGCTGCAAGGTGACCTGATAGTGGCCTTTCAGTATCTAAAGACAAGCTATAGAAAAGAAGGGGACAGATTCTTTAGCAGGGTCTGTGGTGATAGAACAAGGACAAATGGCTTAATACTCAAAGAGTGTAGATTTAGGTTTGATATAAAGGAAAGAATCTTTTATAGTGAGGGTGGTGAGGTACTAGAACAGGTTACCTAGTATTGGACTAGTCAGTCCTCAGAGATCCCTTCCAACTCTAAGGATTCTAAGATTCCATGTATAAGAAAAGATGAAAACTGCTGTGCAACAAGCATAGCTGGGATAGAGAGGAATGTGAGAGAAACAGCCCTGCAGATTCCAAAGTCATTGAGGAAGCAGAGTGTGAGGTGCTCTAGGAGTCCATGGAGAGGCCTGTGGTGGGACAGTTACGCGAAAAGCCATATATATAGTCATATAATCCTCTATACTCCTTATAGATGGCAGGGATATATATATATATATATTCTGTTGGAAAAGCTATCTAATGAAACCTCTGTTGAATTAGTATACCATAACTTGTAAAAAGGGTATTCCAAATTTTCGTTTTTATGTTGTGCTGTTAAACCTTTGATTTGTTAACTACAGACATTGATGTGCGGACAAATTCCTGTTTCAACTGCCAAGAGCTTGAGAGATATTTAATTCAATTCTTACTACCACCCCTGGAACTGCCAAGACAAAAGCTTGCTTTCCCTGTATAATTTACCAGAGATCTGTTTCTACTGACAGTATTCCAAGTAACCGCTTAGTTCTTCTTTATTCCACATAATTTTCTACCTGCAGTTTAGTTCTATAGAATCTTAGGATAGGTCTTGCAGTCAGACTTGAATTAGGGAAGATCAGACAGAAACACAAGGCAATTGCATATACCTACACGTATGACTGTTTAGAAGAAATTGTCAACCTCCATACGCTGTGCCATCTTAAATTTGGATACTATTAGTACTTTTTCTATTCTATCGTTTGTTATAAATCATCCTAGCATAATAGGATATATTAACTATAACTTACATGAATAATTTATATAAAACAAATAAAAAGAATGAAATGACTCAGAGATGCCTGGGGTTTAGCACATATGACCAAATCATCTTAACACATCTTCTAGTACTGCCATCAATTTTATATTATATGCTCACGGATATACCTCATTCTCAGGTCACTGATGAAAAAATAATGCTGAATTCCATTTGTCTGCTACATTTGGAACAGGGTCATGTGGTACAAATTTCAGAGTCACAGTATGACTGACAAAACAAAATTTAAATTAAAAAAACATGGTCACTGGAATCTTGCTTCTTGCTAGTTAGTCTTCCAAAAGATGAGCTAAACAACCTGTGTTTTACTGTATTGAATTGACTTGAATTTTAGCAATTTTTATTTCAATTTGGCGAGGTTTGTAATATGCAGCCCTGTAGTGTCTACTTTTTGTGGCTGACCACTGCTAGAGCCCATCCTGTCATGAGTAAGAATTAATGCATATGTCAATAGTCTTGTAGCCTGCTACAAGTGATTTGTTTGTTTACCCCCTTTACATGTGCAAGGAATCAGTGTTAATCACAGAGCACTGAGCTGTGGAGCCTTGAGGACTAAATTCACTAATTCATTAAGGAAGGTGAATTGCAATGATTGAAAAGATTCCAGAACTTAAACCACTGTGGGTGAAATTGTCACCAAACCAATGCCAGGAGTATCACATTATTTTTTACCTTGAGTTTTCAACAGAGTCTTCCTTGATTTTTTTCATTTTTTTCATAAAACAAAAATCACAATAAATATTGAAGTATTTCCTCTTTGAGGTTTTAGAGATAATGGTTTTAGAGTTAATGTGAATCTAATGTTAATAACTTTGAATTATTCAAGAAATTTAGATTACCCTAGGTAACGGTATTTATGTAAATTAAGATGTAACTTTTCAAATTGTTTGTTGACCCATCATGTGATCCTATCACATACAGTTGCAGATAGTGACAGAATACTGTGCAGATATTTTGTAGTTCTAGGATATTTTGTTCTTAATTTTTGAGGATAAAATATTGACAGTACATGGGAAGATGCGAGACAGTTTTAGACGTAGATCGCTCAAAGTACTGCCTCCTATTTATTTCCATGGAAACTACAAAAGATACAAAAATCACAATAGCACTGTTAGATAGAACAAATTCTCATCTATGAAAAACCATTTTTCAACATACTTACACCCATTAACTATGTGCTTCCAGCAGCAATATTCATAAAACACTTTATGACCCTTTGGAACACAGCTTGTCTTTCACAATGCCATCGCTACTGCTGAAATGCACCACCCACTGTGTCACAGAGCTCGTATTCACTGCTTGGTCATCAGCATTCAGCAAGCATCTATCAGTGTCAATGGGTGCAATATTTTCCTCATGGAGGAATTCATTTCCACAGTTTTGCTCCATATGCGCTTCTATGGCAGACTTCGCTTTGTCAGACAACCCTCTGCTGCCATCTGTTGCACAGCCACAAAATGTAATGGAATACTGGTGGGAAGGTCTATCTCCTACTGCCGTACCACCAATGTCTGTCTGTGATGTAGTGGGCCAAAATAATGAAACAGGAGGCATTCCTTCCACAGTCGATCTCATATTTACAGAAGCTTGGATCTTTGTTGCAGACATGATAAAAAGGACACCCCCAGTGATTCATGTGGAGACAGAGAGTTCCTCCTCCATCTGGACCGTCACGAGTCCATGGGACTGGATGGGCTCCATCCTAGGGTGCTAAGGGAGCTGGCAGGGCTGATTGCCAAACCTCTCTCCACCATCTACCAGCACTCCTAGTTGTCTGGAGAGGTCCCAGAGGATTGGTGGCTTGCCTATGTGACTCCCATCAACAAGAAGGGCCATAAGGAGAATCCGGGGAACTACAGGCCTATTAGCCTGACCTCGGTACTGGGCAAAGCTACAGAGCAAATCATCTTGATCATCTTGGATAAGATAACATGGCATGTGTGTGACATCCGGGGGATCAGACCCAGCCAGCAGGGGTTCATGAAAGGCAGGTCATGCTTGACCAACTTCATCTCCTTCTAAGACTGGGTGAACAGACTGGTAGACGAGGGAAAGGCTGTTGATGTAGTCTACCTAGACTTCAGTAAAGTCTTTGACACGGTCTCTCACAGTATTCTCCTGGAGAAACTGGCTGCCCATGGCCTAGACAGGTATGCCCTTCTTTGGGTAAGGAACTGGCTAGAAGGCCATGCCCAACAAGGTAGTGGTTAATGGAGTTAAGTCCAGCTGGCAGCCCGTTACAAGTGGTGTCCCCTAGGGGTTGGTACTGGGGCCCATCTTGTTTAATATCTTTATTGATGACCTAGATGAGGGGATTAAGTGTACCCTCAGTAAGTTTGCATATGACATCAAGTTGGGAGTTGGTGTTGATCTGCCTGAGGGTAAGGAGGCCCTTCAGAGGGATCTAGATAAACTGGATCACTGAACTGAGATGAATGGGATGAAATTCAACAAGGCCAAGTGCTGGGTCCTGCACTTTGGCCACAATAACCCCATGCAGCACTATAGGCTTGGGGGTGAGTGGCTGGATGACTGTGAAGAGGAAAGGGACCCGGGGGTGTTGGTTGATGCTCATCTGAGCCAACAGTGTGCCCAGGTGGCCAAGAGGGCCAACAGCATCCTGCCCTGCTTTAGAAATAGTGTGGCCAGGAGGAGCAGGGAGGTAATCATCCCCTTGTACTCAGCACTGGTGAGGCCACACCTCAAGTATTGTGTTCAGTTTTGGGTCCCTCACTACAAGAAAGACATTGAGGCCCTGGAACGTGTCCAGAGAAGGGTAACAAAACTGGTGAGGGGTCTGCTCTTGAGGAGTGGCTGAGGGAGCTGGGATTGTTTAATTTGGAGAAGAAGAGTCTCAGGGGAGATTTCAATGCACACTACAACTTCCTGAAGGGAGGTTGTGGTGAGGAGGGGTTTGGTCTCTTCTCCCAGGCAACAAACAGGACATGAGGAAATGTCCACAAGTTGTACCAGAGGAGGTTTAGATTGGACATAAGGAAAACTTTTTCTCTCAGCGAGTGGTCAGACACTGGAATGGCCTGCCCAGGGAGGTGGTGGAGTCACCATTCCTGGAAGTGTTCAAGAGGCGTCTGAATGGGAAGCTACGAGATATGGTTTAGTAGCTTGTGGTAGCAATGGTTATGGGAGGATGGTTGGACTAGATGATCTTGTAGGTCCTTTCCAACCTTGTGATTCTATGATTCTAAGGAAATAATTAACATTGACTAGGTTTCCTCCTCTCAGTCCCAATGACTGCAATTGCGTATAACATTACTCATTGTTCATAACATAAGATTTATTTGGCAAAAACATTTTCCTTTAAAGAAGAAATTCATTTGAAGTACAACCAGATGTAACAGGGGGAAAAAAAAAAAAATGGACAAAATTTTTATATGTTTATCAATTCTTTTAAATGACATTTTTAACAACAGAAACATTTTGTAGAAGAGTATAAACTTCAGATGCTATTAATATTTTAAATATTGTTAAGACATCACATTTCCTGAATCTTATAACACCTG
Source organism: Alectoris magna (assembly GCA_030625065.1). Lineage (NCBI taxonomy): Eukaryota > Metazoa > Chordata > Aves > Galliformes > Phasianidae > Alectoris > Alectoris magna. The sequence goes on along the minus strand of CM060560.1, from coordinate 180,824,303 downwards.
ACACTATGAGTTATTCTGCTCTTAAGGGATCTAATATAACAACCAGTAGAGTCAATGGAAAGATTTAAGGCAATGTCTTCAGGTACTCATAAACTTCACTAAATTAAGCCAGTAGCTAATGCATTAGCTCGTGATAGTGACATATTTCAGAGGAATCAGAGGATTCTGCTCTGGTAATTTCACCTCTTGTCAGTTACTGTGGTTTCACATAAAGTGTTTGAACTGTCACAGAGGAACACAAAGTGATCATCATCCCCTGTACTTGTAGATAAACAAAGGAGTATTTAAAAAATCTGTCTCCTTTTGAAGTATATTTTAATGGATCATAGCACATGAGCAAAGTGGATTATCTGAGAACATAAAACTGATAATCCTTCTGAAATTCCACCATTGTAAAATGGAGTTCCATCTTGCCAACAACGTTATTATAAGCACAGCTATATTTCTTTCAGTGGTGGAGTGCTTTGTGACATTCTTGCCATGGCTTTGTTTTGTGCTTTCTATTACTAACCTTCTCTTCCAGGTCTTTTCCTGTCTCTGGAAAAATTATTGCAAGTGCCAATACAGCATGCATTTGAGAGTAAGTGATCCACATCTCTGATTCCTGATCTAGACAGGAAACCAATGCTAGTCACAAAGGGATTAAGCTCCACAGCTCTACACAAAAGAAACACCATCACTTTAAAAATAGTGAGCTGGAGCTGCTGATAGGTTTGTGTCATTTAGAAGGTAGAAGCGCTTAATTATCATACAGCTAATCCCTTACGGAGAAGTAGTTTGATTTCATTAGCAGAGTATAGTTTTGTATACTTCACAGCAGCTGCACAGCATGCTTTTGTTACTTGCTAGCTCTACAAAGTAGTTTGCACAAACATAGCCCCTGCAATAAAAGGCAGTGCCAGAAGAAAGAGAATGAAAAATGGATTCAGGTGAAGAGGTCTAATCAGGAATGTACTGTCAATTTCTTTCAGTTACTTTCCTTCAAAGGAATTTAAGCATTTCAAGTTAGCTCTCTCTCTCGTATTCATTGCCCTTTTCAGAGCTGCTGGAAAAGTGAATTGACAGTTATGTCATGTTACATACTGTATAGTTGGAGGACAGTTTACAGATGGTGATATGAACTGCAAAGGAAAAGACATTAGGGGGAAAGGAGGGCAAATACACACAACACACATGCTGCCCTGCAAATACACAATTGTGTATCTGCAGTTATGTGTCTGTGTGTATAAGTGAGGAAGAATTTTTTGTTAATGTAGAAGTAGTTTACATATGGATTTCCATATAGAGTTACAAACTTGGTCAATTTTAATTATTCCAATGAATACTTTGCATTTGGAAATGCTGTAGTTGTTTTTCCAATATCTATTGAAACACTCCTTTCTGATTTCCTGCTTCGAAAAGGAATTAGAGAAAATTAGATAAATGTATTAACATTTCTAAAAATGCAAAACAACAAAAAATATTTTGCTTGACAATATATTTTCAGATTATTTATGTTTGCTGAATAAAACTAAAAATTACCTTTCATTTCAGAATTAATTATCTTTTTTTCGCTTGTTTGTTAGTTCTTTGATTTGTACTTCTCAGGAACAACAGTATTGGATTGAAGATGTGTTAAACTACTGAAAGCTGAGGCAAGCATAAGATTCTGCTATCCGAAGTACATTTTTAGTGTCAATAACTTATAAAAATGAAAGTAGAGACATTTAAATATTTTTTTTTTCTAAAAAGCATTTGAGATATAGCATATTCTTTCCCCATAATTCCCATTCTCTACTCTTGTTTGCCCTTCTTTCATTGTCTGCTGCTTGCCTTCTCTGTAAATTTGTGTGATACCTATGAAAACAATGAAGCTGGTTGTGAAAGATGAAGAAAAGGGAATAGCTTAAAAGCAATAAAATGGTATGAGAAAAAAGAAATTGAAATGAAAAAGAAATGTTTTGCAATGTAGTACTGCTTGGGGAATAATTCCAAAAGGATTCATCAGTCACAGTACAATAGGGGCTTAGCTTATTGCTGGCTTTAAAAGAGCCTTTAGGGTCTTGCATACACAGTAAATGGGGCCAGTGGTTCTTTTAGGAAAATCAAGAGGACTTTTGACATTGACAGTAAAAGGAGCAGGACTGGTCTAAAGACTGCATATAGAAGAAAGTTAAACTATCCTTTTCAGTGTCAGATTTGAGTTAATTATTCTAATGTAAGTCACAATGCAAAAATTGCAGTATTTTTATGTATGTGAATTACCTGAAGCTTGGTAGCAACTAAGAGGGGAAAAAAAAAAAAAAGGTTTTTTTAAGTGGAAAAGTGGAAAAATATACATCTCCAAACATAAGTTAATCTCCGAAAATTGCCTTTTTGAGGCTAAACAAAAAGGTGGTAAATATATACATATATAATTAACTCATATATATGAATCAATGTATCAGAGAGATTAGTTCTTCATAGTTCTTTATATTAAAAAAGAAAAAAAAAGACAGCAAAATGAAGACGAATTCTAAAAATGTGTCAGATGGTGATAGTCTTACAACGTGAGCAGCTCTCAAATTTCTGCACCCATTTGGAAATTGATTAAAAGATAAACCTATGCAGATAATTTTTAACTGCATTAACCACAGCTTAGCATGCTGTTGACTGAGAAGTTCATCTAAGACAGCAAATACTGTGCTAGCACGGCTGAGACCATGACACACATTTTCCTCTACTCCCAAAATACATAAGTACATGCAGGTAGTTACAGCTTTTATCTTAGCAACATGCTGCTCTTTATTGACATTTAAAGAGTGCCATACGTCAGCTTTAAAAATATATGTAATAGAACTTACGTTCTGGTGTTCTGGAAGGACAGACATGTAAAACACCCCTAGCATTTGTGATTCTCATTTTCTTGGAGCTTGAAAAGTCTCTGGAATAACTGAGGCAATCCAGATTACTTCAGTTATGGCAGCATGCTGAGGCCAGCTCCAGTATTGACTTGTATTATTTCCAGTGTCTGATAAGCTTGAGATACCTGAGTTGTGATAATGGTTTTGAATTGCATCATCATACCCGTTTTTCCTCTTATCTGAATGAGAAGGATCCTTCCATCATTTTGGTCCTCAGCACTGAAGGGGATTCTTGAGAAAAAACGATTATCTAACATACATAGAATTCTAATTTGTGTAACTGAGTTGCTTTTTACCTAAGTGACCTATTTTAAACAGATGCATTTTGCATGTGATATTAATTATTTAAAGCATGTCCATTGATTAATTAATCTATTGTTATTTTTGAATGGAACAAATAATTTAAAAATTCTATTACACATTCCAGACATGGGGATAACCTCTTGAAATAAGCAATTACATCTCATTTTCATTTATGTCCTAGGGTCATTTCTCTTAATGAGAAACATCGTATCAGCCATACAGACCTAAAGGTTTATGTCTTATTGTCTTTCCAGAGGTGACCTATGAAACTTTGAACTGCACAGCTACAGAAATTAAGATGATCTATAGAGTTCAGTTCTAAACTCATACATCATGTTGGCAGAGTCTTCTGCTCAATAAGTTCATGTGAGCTTGTTTTCATTTCAAACCCATACGTTCTTACACCATGTGTTCCACAAAATTTCTTCTTTGTCTTTCCTTGGTGACTTTCATTGTTAACCTGGCATAGACATAAGAAAAAAATATACAGTTTATGTATTGCATGCTGTAGAATTTGCCCCACAGATAATGAACAAAAATCTCAATCAAGTAGAGGTATGTGTCATTTTTATTGGTACCAACGAATGAAAAACATTAATGAAAAAAATTGTGTAGGACTTCAGTGGTGGTATAAGATAGCGACTTCAGTACAAGTTTTGAAATTTTGTATAGCCTAAACAAAGATAAAGGATCCTAATACATGGAAGTCACCTTTAAAAACCTCGACTTCATAGTAATAATGTAATTAACATTTAGAAGTCTAGATCCTAATGACTGAGATCAATGATACAGCTCACAGAAAATAGTTAGAATAAAGCCACACTCAATTATTTGTCACACGTTCCGAAAGAACAGACTTCTTTTGGCTGAAGTGTACATAAAGGATGGAAGATTCATTTACATTGTACTTCTGACAGAGAAGGAACACAGATCTTAGACCTTTCTTGTAATATATTATTTATAACATTTACCAATTGTCGGTGTTTTCTAGAATTTAAAAACATAAATCTTTTCTACTGTAAATACTTCAGTGGTGGATATGCTATTGAAGGTAGTGGTCCATATTAGAATGGTAGGGATTCCAACAGATGATTTTGATATCAAGTACTGAAGGTAATATTTTATGAGTTGAACAGATTTAAGAAAATAATGCTTTTTTTTCTGCGGGTTGGGATTATATTTTATGGAATACACGAACTCTCAGTGATTCTTCTTACCATACATGACAGCATGCTTAACACTGTGTTCTGAACACAAATAGTTATACTCTATATCTGCTTTGGCTACGACAGAAAAACAACAGCAGCCTTTAAATTGAAATGAAATTGAGTATTTCTTAAAATCTAGGAGGTTTTCCCTCTTACAGCTGCTTTCTGATTGCTTCCTGATGGAAGATTGTGTATTAAATTGATGATATATCTAAGCTTTTGCTTGCTACAATTCAAACAATAAATGACATTGTAAAAAAGAATTAATCCCAAGGGTACCACATGATTCTCCTTCAAATGCCCACTTCTTCACACTAAATACATTCAATTTCCTTCTGAATTATATTCATAGTCCTACAAATGTATGTTGGTTAGAACAATTTCCTCTTTTTTTTTTTTTTTTTTTTTTTTAATATTCCCTGCCATGAAAGTCAGAAGGTTAAAAATCTGTCTTATCTTTTCACCACTTTCACAAGCTTTTACATGCCTAAAAAAACAGCTGATGACTGCTTTTTCATCAGATTTAAATCCAGGCAGTGTCAACATTTCATGAATCAGCAGGTAACTCAGTAAATATGTATCTTCACTCTCCATGATCTTACATGCTGGGCACAACAGGGATTCTTGTTGCAAATCAGCAAGGACCAAATGATGTTGCAAATGCTCACATCTGATTCTACCACTTTTCATCCACTTAGCAATGTAGCGTTAGTACTCAGACTCAGCAGTTCAGCATCCTACAGTCCCTCAGAGAAAAAATCTTATGAAGTTACCAGCGGCTGGTTGGTAAATTATTTGAAATCACCAGGGTCCTATTAATTTAAAATGCCTTTAAAAGAGTGACAAGAGTTCTAGACCTGAACTTTCCTTTTTCCCCATGGAGGCAGCAATCTAATAGAGGTAAATGATTCTTGTGACGAATCAAAGTAAAAGAAGTTGTCAAATGCTCTTACAAAATGCTGTTTTTAAGACTGTTTTCAGACTGTGGTCATCATTCTATGGCAAAAAGGCCTGCTGTGGCAATTATCATTTAAAGTATCTGAGGGGCTGCCTGTTGGTCTCCTCATGCCAGAAGCATGAATATTTTCATTTATCAAGGACATACTGAGGACTCAATTTACAAGGTGGGAAAAAAAAAGCCTTTTATAGAATAGTATCTTTTTTTTTTTTTTTTTTCCTGCTATTAAATAGAAGGCCCATTAATATTTCTCAGTGTTTTTTTTAGCTATGAGACTGTTTGACCCACAATGGAACACAAAGAATCATTAAACTGAAAATAAATGAACAAAGAGAGAAATATTAAACAAGAAATGAAACACTATTTACACTATTTCCTCTTACTATGTGCACTGTTAAAGTAGCTCCATAATGATAAATGGTTTTCTTCTAGTGAGGAAAAAGAAAAACAAAACAAAACTGTTGAAGAATATGTTAGAAATATTCTAGTTTCATTAAATTATTTTGTATGAACATCTAATAAAATTCTGAAAACACTTGTTTAACAATGTCACTTGAACTGCAGATTGAGAGTAGTTCTGCTCTAGGCTGAGGCTACAACACGTTCCTTTTACGTCCAATGCTATCATATGTATCTGTGAATATTAATTGAATATTACTTCAAATCAAAAATTGCCTCTGAAATTTGGGCTGCAGCTTGTTTTCCTTTGGAGAGTTATGAATCATTTTATTAAAGTAAAGCTATTTGAAATCTGGTCCCAAGTTCTAAAAGGATTTTCTTTTCTGTTTCATAAGTTTTCAATGATGGCAGTGAAAATATTCCATGTACATTCAATTAATGTTATGCCTCCTAACTTAAGTTCATCTGCTGGTCTCAGGTTAATACACTCAATGACTTTCCTTGACTTGCCATGTTTACTATTTGTTGTTGTTGTTGTTTTATTGTTTGTTTGGTTGTTTTTTTTTGCTTTCCTTAGGTAGTATTTTCACAATGCTACCCATTACTGTCAAACATAATACATTCTTTGCTATACAAGTGACCTTTCACTGGCACAGGCTGTTCTGAGAGCTTGTAGAGTCTCCTGCTTGGAGATCTTGAAAAAATGCCTGGATGTGATCCTGTGCAACTTGGTGCAGTGTGGCCCTGCACCAAGTAGGGGAGTAGGGGATGGACCAGATGAACTCCAGAGGTCCCTTCCAACCTCAACCATTTTGTGATTCTGTGACAATATACAGAATTGGAATTTCATTTCAATAGCATTTGATATTTTGATATTTCACAAAAGCTGAGGTGTTTCAGGATCTTATTTATTGAAGCATGTGTACTCAATCAAAATCAAGTTATAAAACTCTTGTTTCTTTGCTACAGAAATCAGAGAACCACTGATTTCAATAGTAGGCAAGCACAGAGTGGGTTTAAGGCCTTGTGGGCACAGGGAAAACTAAGAATTAGTATTAGATTCTTGAAATTCTTTTAAGAGGTGAATTAGATTCCTCACATTAGGTTTAACTCTCATTCTTTCTTCCAGGCTCACTAACAAGTTGCATGGTGAAAAGTTGTGGTGGGCAGTTTGTGTAAGACCAGAATAGTTTTCCAAGCTTACTTGCCAATGGCTGTTCTAGTAAGAGAAAGTTCCAATTTTGCCTTTGATATGCCGCTGCAGAAGATGACTTTTCAGGCTAATCGTAGTGCATTCACTATGACTTTTTTTTTTTTTTTTTCACTACTCATTCACTACTATTTTTTCATTTATCCCCCAAAACTGGCCTTTACATGACCAGGGAATGATCAAAGAATAAATGACTTATCTGACTTGAGAACTTGGTAGTCAAGGCAGCTAGTAACTGAGATATAATTCTAAGGTGATAATCTGCACTATCAATTTTCTTTAAAATTCAATTAGCATGCCATTTACCTTATCAAATATACCACTTATGAATGTGTAAAAAAAAAAGTACTTAAAACTCTACAATATTTTTAGGAATACGTCATTTGATTTATTGCCTAAAATTCAGCATATTTTTTTTTCTGCATTCTTCCCATTATTTCTTAGCACTCCTAGTCCTTTTTCCAAATTCAGATTTTTGTCTCATGGCTTCTTTTTGTTTGCTGTTCTAGAACCATTTAACCTATAAAGCAACACACTAAAATGATAATTAGTTTCTTCTGAAAATTATGTTACATGCCTATCTTGCACACAAAAATAGTCTTTGAAAATAAACTTTGAATGTTAAAAATGCAGTTCATAGATAATCAAATTCATAAAAGGAAGGATTACAACAATATTATGTTGTCAAACTTGTCACAACAATAAGATGGGTAAATACTCTCTCCAAAACTGTGGAATAATTATTTTATTGTTTTTCCATTCCCTGATAAGTAAAACAGAAGCCTAATTTCTGAACATCTCTCTAATAAACTGACTTGACTGTCATTCTGCTATTTCACCAGAAAGACTCCTTAAGAAGTATATTGTCATGCAGCTCAGCTCTAGTACATTAATATCACAGCTAAATAATACATGGAATTATTCCACTTAATTTTAAGTACATACTGTTGCTTTTGTAGAAGTTGTTTCACGCAGGAAATTCCATTGGGAATAATTCCTAAAGATGTGCATTGGTGAGGATGCTCCCACTGACAAAAATAAGAGGATAAAAAGCAGATTTGAGAAAGCAGTGGGAGAGAAAGAATAGGTAAGCTAATTATGCCTATTCATATCTCTAATTCACATCCCATTTAAACAATATAGAATAAATAAAGCAAATCCAAACGTACAAAAAAAGCTTCCACCTCTGGAACACAAGGTTCCAGGCTTTTTTTTTTTTTTTTTTTTTTTTCCACCTGAATTAAAGCACTCTGGTTCAAAGCTATAGCACCACTTATGAAAACCTATGATAAACACTGTGGGCTGAATTAATGCTAAATCAGCTCTATGCTAGTCCCTCATGTATATCTTAAGCTGTGTTAAGCTCCATAACTGAAGATCCTACAATAAATGGGAGTGGCCTTCTGTGGGTAGTTGTCACAGAAGTACATTTAATCCTTGTTATAATGATCACTTTGGAATAATCACCAAAAGACCTTTGGATTAGGAAAACTATTAATGGAGAAGGACTCCTCACTGCAACTGTTACTGGCTTACGCTCCAAGTATTTCCTTTAAGAATCCTCTTCTTCTCCACTAAATACAGAGGGAACTCAGGAAGAACTAAGCTACAGTAATATTCAGTTGATATACTTACAACTTTTGTTTTACAACAGGACAGTGTGATATGGACATTATTGTTTGATTTTGAACTGCAAGTAGCCCTCCTACACACACCATACCAATGGTGTTTGGTAAAAATGGAAAAGTCACAAAAGGTAGCCTTCTTTTCCACTCAGTCTCACCCCCCTTATTTTCACTCCTTCATGCTCCACATCTGTTACAATTTATTTATTCTGGACTAATGAAAATGGAAGGATAGGAGAAAAGTAAGGCCAAAGGCTTGACCTAGATCTTTGTTTACCTGTGGCAGCTATTACACAGGATCACAGAATCACAGAATTATCAAGGTTGGAAAAGACCTAGAAGATCATCTAGTCCAACCATTACCAATACTTCCCAGCTAAATCATATCCCTCAAAGCAACATCCAAATATTTCTTGAACACTCCCATGGTCGGTGACTCCACCACCCCCCTGGGCAGCAGATTGACTCAGCAGATGTAACTGCTGCTTCTCTCTAAAGGCAAGTCTGCATATTCCCTTTCCAAAGCAACAGATTTTACATAGTTAGCATAAGGTTGCAACACTAACCTTGAATTATGTCTCCCAGGGATTTGTACATAGAAGCTAAAAGTGCTGGAAAGAGGACCTCTGTGCGTTACTGAATGCAGGGTCTTCCAATCTCTGCAAAAAGGTCAAAGTAAAGAAAGAGACCCATCCTAAACTACCACCATGAAAAATGATCTGAAATCTGATCTGAAAACTTGAGAACAGTTGTACCAAGCCTGTATAAATAACATCATAAGAATTTAATTATTCGTGCCCAAAGAACATATATTGGATAAAGGGCAACAATGCAACACAGATGCAACAACCTGCATCTAATTATTTTTTTTTACAACAGCTGAGAATATACAGTTCTAGGACTGGGGAACAATTTCTTTGCAAGGAGAAGAGGAATTAAAAACTTTGTTTAGAATAGTCAGTATTCCTTTCACATTTTGCATGTTTTCTTCTTCTTTTTTTTTTTTTTTTTTTATTTCCTCAGTCCTGAATGAGAAAATGTGGTGAGCAGCAGCCCACGCTTCAGAGGCGGAAAGATAAATAGAGAGATGGAAAGGAAATGAAATAACCTCTTGACCTTCTCTGTTGTAGGATCAAAGGTCAATATTGCTATTTTTTATCACATTCATACTACCATGTGTACAGTTTCCTAAGTTACAATTCAAAACAGCCTATGATCTCAGTGCCTGCTAAGTAAATTGTCAGAAGATACCTTTTACACTTCCCTTATCTTTTTAAATTTGTATTCTGATCAATACCCAGGAACTTGTAATCCCTTCATATGAATATTATAACTGTTTATAAGATTTCTTTAACTGCTTCAGCATTTTCTTCTCTCTTTTATTCTACCCTGGAACTCTATCATATGCTGTGAACACTGCTTTACAAATTCAAGTTTTTCCATGCTCTGAACTGTCTTTCATGTAGTTATCAAGCTACACCTAATATCCTGTGTTCAGATAGATAATATATATTCCATTATATTATGTTCAGATAAAATTTATTGCTAGTGTATCATACTCTTATAAATGATTACCTTTAACACTATTAAATTGAATCATTTGCTTATTACATAAGTAGAAAGACAAGGCAAAACTAAAATTCATTATCTGTAATTCTACAGTGCCCACTGTTACCTCATTGTCAAACATACACATTCAGAAACAAGTTTCCTACAGCCTAAACAAAAAACAACGTCTTCTAATCCTTAAACACATTTTCCTGTAGATGTGCAAGTGGAGGAGAGCATCATTTGGGATTAAACTAACTATGTAAATGTTCTGCCAAATTTTGATTTTAGGGAATTTTTAATTCTGATTGAACTAATTGTTTAATGTCTGTGTAATTGTTTTGTACACATCAACCTGTCATTCATAAAGAGACAGGCTTTTGTTTCTTGATGATATAAAAATAATATCATGACAAGGGAAATGAGGAGTGCTCTCTTGAATAAGAGAAACGGAACCTGCTGACTGTTTATCTTCTGTCACTTTGTTTTATTGGTTTAGCTTGTGCATAATGTGAATTACCTATGTAAAATATGATCATAATAGTTTTACTTTAAATTATTTTTTGTCTCTAAAGGTAGCAGTAATTTGCAAACCATTCTCAATATTAGACACATACATAAATTTTTCAAATGGCTTGTGCAAAAAAGGGAGGAAGATCACTATTTGCCTGTGGGATGCAGCTACCTCCAAAGTGTCAATCTGTTTTGTGTACACAGCAATCTTGTACAGTTCAGCAAAAAGACAGAGGGGTAATATTTCTCCTTTTAAAATAATGATATTGCTATGATTAGAATCATACTGATAGAATCATCTAGATTGGAAAAGACCTTCAAGGTCACCAAGTCCAATCATCAACCCTGAATCCCATCACTAAGCCAGGTCTCTTACTGCCACATTCACACGTTTCTTATATACTTCCAGTACTCCACAGTTTCCCAGGGCAGCCGGTTCCAATCCTTAACTACCCTCTCTGTGCAAAAATTCTTCCTAATATCCATCCTAAATATCTCCTGATGCAACCTGATACCATTGCTCCACATTTTATCATTTGTCAGCTGAGAAAAGAGACCATACGTTTCTGGCCACAGACACAAAAGGAATATATATTTTTTCTAGCTATTTATTCTTATAACTTATACATTTGAATTCACTTCTTATACTTGTGCAAAAAGACCTATTATAAAAAAAATGCTTTGCCATGGTAATTTCACCTTAACACAGAGTCACAGGCTACCAAGCTGTACTAATTAACTAGTAGTCTGTTACCATTCACATTAGTGAAATTTCCATATTCTTTGAAATTACTTGCATCTAGGTTTGCTAACAAGGGTTGGATTTTTTTTATTTTTATTTATTTATTTATTGCTAAATTTAAGAATTACACTGTGATTCATATATATATACACGCTGAAAGCATTTTGTAACCATTTTCTTACACTGAATAAAAAAACTGTGGCTTATTGCACAGATTTGTCTCTGCTTTTATGTGAATGCATAGCATTTATTTTTAATGCTAATGCATCCTCTCTGGAAATATCACTAGTCCGTTATGACATATCTCTTTTGGTTTAATGATGGGCAAGCTTTCAGGAGAAAATTTTTTTCTTTACATTACTGCTTTTACATACCAGAATGTTGTAACATGAAATGTACAAAATACTTTATAAAATTTTAACATAATGCATGCTTATATGAAACCATAATAAATAAGATTTTGTTTCATTGAGGTAGAAATATTTGATTACAAGAAGGTGAGGTCCAACTAAAAGAATTCACATATGATAAGAAAGAAAAGTTTTTGATTTTTTGACAGCAGTGTTTTTCATGTTGTTGATGTTTCTTTACCCTTTCAAAAGTGCTATGAACATAACCTTTTGCATATAGTCATACATGGAAGTACACCATTTTTTAAAATTTTTGATCTCTTACAGATGATCAAGAGATACTAAGTAGTGTTAAAAATAGATTTCATGAAGACAGGAAATGATTGGTTGCAGCCAAATGCAAAATATGTGCAAGCAGTAAGAAGAGACTGTAGGTTTTTTGTTCTGTTTTGTTTTCTGCCGTGAGTTTTGATATGAAGTTCATGGATGAACATATGGATTTAGAAGACAAAGTAAATTGAACATAATGACAACTTGTGATACTTCTACAGACCGTACAAAGACTTCCAACAAATTCTGCAAGCATTAATTAGTTTCTATAATATATCGTGTCAGTGTAACTGAACTTAGACTGGCTAGTTGAAGCATCAGGAAATGGATTAGAATTATCCTTAAATACAGATAGACATTATACAAATGACAGAAAACTGAATGAAATGGTGGCTGAGCTTGAGTATCTTTCTAAGCAGGTAAATTTTTGCATAGGATTGATTCTAAATTTGATTCGTATTAATTCTAGCATTCTAGCAGGTACGAAGACATCGTACGAAGACAGGGATTCTACCTACAGCTCTACTGTGAGAAGAAATTGCTACCTTATATTTAAAGATTGCTTTCTTCAAAATTTATGTTAAAGGACTGGAAATTCAACTGTATATATATATATATATATATATATATACAGAGAGAGAAATTAATTTGCCATTGTGAAAATAACTTTTCTGTTATTTTGTTGTTTATGTTTTTGTTTGTTTGTTTAAAGAATATTTTTTTCTGAAAAGCTGATTGTTTTAGGAGAAAGTGGAAGGAAAGAGATAATGGTAATTAGAGAAACATAATTCATTCTTCAGTATGTATATACTGAAAAATGTCCAGATGCTTCATTAATAGAATTATGAACTTTAGGATTTAGAAATCAAAGGATAAAAGGATATACAGTAGGAAAAAACATTATGTTATCCCTTTTTTCACTATTAAAATCCAAAAATCTTTCTTGTATTTTATGCAGTTACTGCTGAAAATCCTAAACATATATCTCCAGCAAAGTATTGCCAAGAAATCCTAGCCCATACATATAGTATTTTTTATGTATGTCTTCTAGACTAAGAGGAAAGCAACCATAGTCATTACTATAAATACTTCTGACCCATCAAAAACACTTCGTTTGAAATCTCCAGCATGTTTTACTTCTATTATTCTGTAGGAACACATCAAAGATAATTGCATGTCTTGCTGCACATATCAATCAGCAAAAATCAGCATAATGCAGTGACTGACTGAAACACACTTCTTGCCTTACAAGCTCAGTAGAGTGATAGGTAACTATTTATATGGTGAGTGCTGACGGTTATGAATGTTCTAAAGAAGCATAATACCAATTGTCAGTTATAATCTGAACATCCTCCAACAAAGCAAATAAACAAGATCTCAAAGTTATATGCAATTGATATTTCTTTGTATAAGAGTGACTAAGTCAATAGGATTGTGTATACAAACAAGAGCAAAAGCACAGCATGTAGGAGGTACTATTGCCTCATCTCTTCTAGAAAGCAGGATTGCTTCTATTCCTTGCTTCTGTTCCTTGTTCAACAAAGCATTTAGGCTGTGTTTCAATGTAGAATTTTGTAGGGTTACTCACTTCAAAGAAACAAATGCTTTTGCTTGCAGTTAAGCATGTACTTATATTCTTGGCTAGATTAGAGATGGAATTTTCAGCAGTCTGATGGATACAACCTTTGAAAAATGAGATATTAATACAAAGTATTTATGAGAAAAGTAAATGGAAGCAAGAACATTATTATTATTTCTTCTTTGAGTGCTTTCTTTTCCAAATAACCTTTTTTTCCATTCTGTGTTAAATCTCTCTCGTTCAGGTCTTAAAACACAGTGGAGGCTTACTATTATCTTCTGAAGATGAACATAAGGAAAGAAAATTAGAGTAGGATGAAAGGGTACTAAAATTTCTGTAGTGAAAGTGAATCAAGACAAACTATAGGCAATAATAAAATAACATTAATAACAAGACATTCTATATTAATATATTCTTTTTACTTTGAAACAATCTTTTTTTTTTTCAACATTAGTAACAATAACAATGATCTTCTTTGCTCCCTGAGGTGACACACAGAACTTTTACAAGGATAATCACATCTTTTTATGAAGATGTGCTGCTGCTCCACTGCTGCAGTATTATATCCCAATGAACCTATTTTTAACATTCATAATGTCAGCATTTAGGACAGAGGGAAGGATGAATAAAATAAAAGTACATTTAAATTTGTATTTCTTGAATTTTTGACATTTGCATCTGCCCTTTAGTAAACGGACTGTGATTCATTTTTTGATTCTGAGAGGTTTTGGCCTTAGACAAATCAGAACAAAGTAAACAACTTTCACAAGACTGCAGCTATGTCAGAATAAGTAGATATTCCATTACAGCTAGAATTTGCTTTCAGAACAATTGTGGATCACAGATGATTATGCGCTGTTCTTATAAATCTTGCATTCCTAAGTATTGGAGGGATTGGCTGGCTGTGCAATATCAGAATTTATCGGATAAAGTTGTTTTAAATAGTTTATATAACAAATTACCTTGCTCATTTAGGAAAAAATTCACAAGCTGAAAAAAATAACAAACTGTCTCAATAGTTATAGAGTTTAATACTCTTCAGATAAACCTCTCAGAATTTCTCTGATATGTAAAAATAACACCAAGAACTGATTTTCCTCTCAAATTCTATATCTGGTCATACTGCTGAGGTCCTACAAACTGTGCTGAACACTTCCTGAAGACTTTCAGCAAAGCCTTGATATCTCAGTATTCACAAACCCAAGCAAAAGAGAGTACAGGTATCCAAATTTGGCCAATGATGAAGAAAAGGTAAGTGCTTAATTATCAGTGGAATTATTATTATTATTATTATTATTATTTTGTCTGAAAAAGTGTCTTTCATTTGCTTTCATTAGTGAATACCTCTGAGAACTCACTGGTCGAATACTTGGAATTTGAATAGCAGTGACATACAATCTTCTCCCCTTCTTGACATGACATCTATGCAACAGTAACTGTCATCTTTAGAATGAGAGGATAATATATTTTACCTCCAGATTCTTCTCTTAATTTCTTCTCTTATCCTCTATTTACAGTTTCATAAAATAGTATTCCAACGTAGACCACAAGCTTAAAATATTCCTACTTCAGCATCATCTGAGTGCTGCTCCCCTACCACTTAAACAAACACACAGACAGATCTTTTAATGGAGATTCATGACAGCAGCTGTGATTTGTTATTACATTACCATTCCCTTCTTATACTGAGATTAGTGAATTTGCAGCACTATACTACTCAATAAAAACTACAGTCATCCAGGTATAGAAATAATCAAGCACATCCTTGATCTGCATTCCAGGTGCCTTTTTTTCATGATTATGTGGCAAAGAATATGTTATTCCTCAGAACCATGAGAGATGTTCAGTTCTAACTAAAGTCACAACACAATAGAGCGTCAGACAGTGCTAGTGTGATTCAGCAACCTGGCTACAGCTTTCTGGCTGTAGTCCCTGAACATGGTGACAGTTATTGTGCTGATGATTCTCATTCTCAAAAGTCTGTCAAACCCAATTAAAAACTGCATTCTGGTAATCCCTGTCTTTCACAGCAGCAGCTTGCTGTGGAGATATTTAGTTTATCTTCTACCTGCTATAAGTAATCCTTCTGTTTGTTTTCTGTTTCCCTCCCCATGGGCAAACATTCATGCACATGAACGCACACACACTTAAATCTCCTAGAACAAAGAAGACTACAGATTTTCTCTGTTTTCTGAGTCAATATTTCGTTATGCATCTTACTTTTTGAATGAAAAGTTGTAAGGCTGAGCACATAAAAGTGGTGATTTTATACTTTCACTTGCTCTCCTCTTTCTAAAGGTTACCTAGTATTACAGTGCATTCAGTTCTCACATAAGATTGTGAAGACTTCCTAAGATGAGACATCTAACTATAGGATGCTTTCTTTCAAATCTTACAATACTCAGTGAAAAGAGAAACAGGCTCCTCTGGAGGGTGATTTGGAACACCCCAGATAGACTGCTCAGTATTGCCTTCTGAAGGAGTGTCTCTCCAACAACCCCAGAGGGAGTGTAAGTAGTTTGTACATTCACACTCCATAGATGACTGTTACAACTAAATGATGACAAATTAACAACATTTTATTAGGGTATACTGACACCAGAAAAAAACATTATGAGAAAGAAAATTGGATACAAGATACAAGAAACTTTTTAGATTAAAGAACTGAAAAATCTGTATGTATGTTGTCACGGTTTTATGATTTTTGGTTATCAGTATTCCACATCATAACATCATATGGTGCACTGGGAGTTAAAGAGTTAATGCTCCAGTTCTAGGCACCTGTCCGGAAAAGAAGAACTACATACCCCACAGGGCTTTGCATTCAGAGAGGAGATATAACCCCTGGCTAGGTCACGAGACCCCCCTCTTCTTCAGCTCTCCTTCCTGCTGCTCGACTTTACTGTGCACCTCACCTCAGCATTATGGTGAGGCCTTTCCACCTTTTGGTTACTCTCTCATATTTGGTTTCTTAGCTTCAATTCTAATTGTATTTTATTATAGTGTGATATTTTGCATTTTGATACCACATTTAGTAAATTAGTTTGTTTCTTCTCAGATTGTTGCCACTGTTTTTAATTATTCAGGGCCCCCTGTTTTCCCTTTCTGGAGGCGTGGGTTTGTGAATCCCTCCGCCTCGCTAGTCACAGAACTGGGCCGAACCAGCCTTTAAACTGCTGACTTTCTTGGTGGAGAATGTGGGCAAAAGCTGCTTTCTAGCTTTTAGAACAAATCTCTCTCTGCTCTTGGAGAGCTTCATGAGCATCGTTAAGAGTTTTATCTCTTTTGCAGGTGCTTACTGAAGACTTGACCTTGAAAGTCCAGGCGGACTGCCAATATTCTGGGATATTTGTAAACTCTGAGCACTGCTATCTTGCTTCTGTAAAGAAAAAAAGAAATGATTACACTTTCTTTTTTAGACTTGTTTCCAGAGGGAGCTGCTAATTCTACAGAACTTATGATTTTTAAACAGGCTCAGTTGACAGTATATCTTAACAGTGAGTTCAAAAGTACCTAGTAATTTTGACTGAGATTTATTTAATGTCTGTATTATACATAGTTAGTTGCCTAGTGTCCTTTTAGAGACCATGACATGATTCATAACATTCGAGAGCAAATATTAAAATTAGGCCTGAGAAATACCACACAACATGTGCTCTCTTTACAAGCAGCAAAAGTTTTGAATTTTTGTAGATAAAGCTGAAAAATTTGGATGAGAATTCATTTGGTTTTTTGCAGTCCTAACCTTTCCAGTCACAAAGTCCTCTAAAATTAATATAAGGAAGGAATTGGATGTAAGTCAGATAACACTGTTATAAAGTTGGTAAAAAACAGTTACAGACTATGCTGTAAAACTAGAACTCAATCCAAGTGAGTCAACTATTATCAAGATATCAAGTGCCTTGTTGCAGGGCAGTATTTAGAACACAGGAAATCACCTGCCAAATTCCACTGAGAATGAAATGATATATAGTGATCAGCTATTAAAAAAGATCAACATTTAAAGGGAGCGTTAAGGAAGGCCTTTAGTTCTGTCCACTGTGCTGTTTTTTACTTGGTCTTTATAAAAGCTTTTGCAGCAAATACCTTTAAGAAACCTTTATGAATGGTTCTGGCACTGATTACCTAACACTGAGTGCTTAGCACCTCTGAGAAAAATCTTCCCACTTGTAAATATACCCTTTGGCACAGTAACAGAAATTTCCCAGGCTAACAGCACTCTGGGGGTCTCTCTCACCCGTTTATACTCCATAGTTAAAATCTCCTTGGAGAAATCGTGTAAATTAAATTCTGTGGGGCAGTACTGTGTCAAGAATTAGGAAAAGAAAAAAGCTCTCTGGGCTTATTGACTTTAGGACTAAACATTTGACATTTATTAAAACATAAGATTGGATGTGTCCACTTCTACTTACAGGCAAGTATAAATTTCATGCTGATTTTGGCGCTGCTGAAAATGGTACTTGCTATTATTTTAAAGTTTGGATTTGTCCTTGCTTTTTGTGAAGAAACAAAAACTGATTCAAGAACGGACAAATAATTTAAATGAAGACAAAATATTTTGACTACTGATTTAAGAATTTGGGTTGCTTTGTTTTACTGGCAAGTTCTGATAGTAATGTTTAATAAAACCATGTAAAGAAAGCCAAGTTCACAGTACATTTTTTCAGGTCTTTTCTCATTTTGAACCAAATTGGTAAATGTTAGTTTCTCATAGTGCTGTTATTTTAGGAAGGACTTCTGAGAGAGTTGTGTTGAAACAGAATTTAATAAGCTTTTTCTTGAAAATTGCAATTACCTCCAGAATGCTTTTCAGGTTGGTTTTGACAAACCAGCCATAGAGGTAGATTTCCAAACTTAAGCAGGTCACAGAAATATAAGAAATACCAGAAAGCAATCTCTATTCCTGAAGTTATTAAAGAGTCTTCGGCCCTCCACATTCTGGAAAGATTCTAGGGACTGTAACTTTGCGTGCATTGGCTGTCAGCAACATCATAGAAGCATAGAATGGCCTGGGTTGAAAAGGACCGTAATGATCACCTAGTTTCAATCCCCCTGCTGTAGACAGGCTTGCCAACCACTAGGCCAGGCTGCCCAGAGCCACATCCAGCCTGGGCTTGAATGCTTCTGGGGATGGGGAATCCACAACCTCTTCCAGTGTGTCACCACCCTCTGAGTAAAAAGCTTCCTCCTAATATCTAACCTAACCAGTAAACAGACAGAGAAAAATCACATATTTATGTACTGGAAAGAGAAAAACAGCTTATTCCAAACACTTTAGCAGACCCTCTCCCCAGATGTATTTAGTGTCATTTGGGAGAATATCTACGCTGTTCTCAAATTTTTCTATCTTCTTCATTCTCTGGTAAATCTATAATTCAGAGACCAAGTTATATATTTATTATAGCATAATGGAAGACAGAAATAGAATTTATCTAAATCCTCCCCTGTTGTTAGATGAATAAAACAGAGTGGATGCACTATTTAAGTAGAATCGATGAAAAGTTCAGAGGCATTTCAAAGCACTGTCCTTTCTTCCGTGTGTTTCCAAGTGTAGTATTGCTTTCACTGAACATTAGGGAATGATCACAAAGTCCAAACTGAATTTCAATAGGAAAGCCATAATCCATCTGTTTTAAAAATGAACCATGTTACTAGCTTCATAATATCTGATGCTTCGTGAAGTGGAAAGTGGTGTAGCTGTTGTCAAGAGCTACCTTGAAGTGAATTATTAGAATTACCAGAAAAATGATAGTTTTTTTTTCTTTTTAAGATAGTGGCTAAAGAAGTCTGATTGGGTCCTTAGTCTGATTTCAGCGCAGGATCATATATATCATTTTGCTTGATTTAGTTCTCCTTTCACAGACTCTGAAATGTAGGTTTGGATAAAATAGAGCACAGATCTAAATTATCACAGAATATGAAATTTCCAGTGAAATCTGTGAAAACATTAACCAAGAGAAGCTTTTAATATTGATTGAATATGTCTGATTCTGAAGACTATGTATGTATCCCTTGTCTCTTTTACACCCACATCCGAAACTCTCTGTCACATTTCCTAGAGGTTTATCTTTTCTAATCTATGACTTGTGTGTATGTATGTGCGTGTGTCCAGTAGACCTGACATGATATTTGATCTAAAGACTTCATTCTTTCATCTTTTTTACTCTGAAGTTTTAGCATTATCTTTGCTCAAAGCTAACAGCATTTTGAATACCACTTTTCCCTCTCCTTTTTCTGAGAAGGAAGCCATTTCTATTGTCCTATTGTCTGTGTTTATATCACATCTTATTATTACAAATAAATTAGACTTCCTGACATCAGGGTTTAAGTGTCTGCTGATAACTGTCTTGAATACATAACAGAGTTGTGAAATAGCACCAGAAAGTAGTCACTCTGGAAGTGCTTCTCTGCAGAAACTTTTTAATGGACATATTTTCTAAACAATACAGAAAAGTCAGTCTTGATTTTATTCACATAAGCATTGACTTTTAATAGGCGAAATCATAAATACTATCTCATATTGTCTATAGGAGCTAACTTAGTTTTAAATAGAACCTTACTGATGTAAAATGAAGAATGCAAGTTGGAAACAAATGAGCATTTTTTTTGGCTCAAGGAAAGTAACATCCAAATTTCTGTCAGTGTAATCATATGTGCTATAATCATTATAGCTCATAATTTTTATCCACTTTCTAAGACCCAATTAATCTAAATAAAATCTGTTGTGCACTCATGTTCTATTGGTTTTATTTTACATTCATAACAAACAAATATGAGTGAATCATTTAAATTCATGTCTAATCCATTTCTTAGATATGTTATGAAATGTCTCATTTCCTTTTTTATTACCTTGGATTTTCATTTGATCTGCTTAAGCATCATAAGGTAAGTATCTATTTTAATAATCATAAAAAGTACATTTCAACTTCATTTTATAGTGTTCTTCAGGCAGCTTTGAGATAACTTCTTTAACATTAGAGACACATTTTCTTCCATGTATTACACTTCCCTTGCATACCATTTTATGATAATTTTGTCTCCAGACTACTAAAAAATATCTTAAGGAACTTCTATGTATTTTCACATAAATGATACATAAAAACTTTGCATATCTGGGAATAATTCAATTTCTTTATTTGAGCTAATAAAGTAAGTAACCACAGAAAAGGAAGATACTTCAATTTGTCCACAGTGTGTTCTAGTTTAATCAAGCTTCAACACCTGAAACAGTAGCATTCTGGGGAATATATTAACAATTGCATGTAGCAAAACAAACAGAAAATGTTATCTGTAAAAGCAGAGAATAACAATCAGGAAATTTTTAATACTTCAAAAGTCTAGATTTACTTTTCTCAATTCTAGTGTTTTAAACTGCCTCAGGCTGTAAGCTGACAAAATGGTTTTTATAAGAATACATATGCAACTAAAATTAAGTATCATCTGAACTGGAATTAGAATGTACCATAATTTGAATTCTAGCAGTAGATATCATTCAGTATTTCCATAGGAAAATGCTTCAGATAATTAAAATGAAAAGGAATCAGAGACTGAACCAAATTGATCCTCAAACAAATTAGTAAGCCAAAATAGAAGAAGATATCATAAATAAATTCTGAAATATATTACATGACATCAGTGAAATAATTTTGGTTTTTATCATATGAAAACATTTCACCTGAATTTTCAAGTGGTAAGATCCCAAATGAAAACGCAGAACATTTTCAGCCACACATGTTACAAAACTGCATGCTTAATAATCTATCTAATAAAGAATGTTTTCAGTCAAAATTGATGCTAAATTTAATCACAATTTTGAAAATATTTGTTACTACTATATATTTAAAAATGCAGAAATAATCTTCAGATCACTTTTCTCTAATACACATCACAGCCAGTGTTACAAATCAGTTATAAACTCCAAATATGTAAATTGTCATCTAGTAGTTCATGTTACAAATGACATAGCGCACTACTTTGTAAAGAAACACTGTGCAACAAAAATTCTGCATTATCTTTTCCCTTGAACTTTCTCAAAGTATTTAGTCTTCTTGCTGAACTATCACTATGTGTATTCTGTACTGACTCATCAGTACAATGTGATCCTCTGTGGAAACTCCTGCCCTAGGCAGGCGTAGCATAAGCAGGTGAAGGGAGAAATTGGTGACAATTTATCAAGGTTTTCTTCACTTTTTCCTTCTTTGCAAAATTCCTTGGTGTGACTGTACCAAGGACAACAGGACAGACAAAGAAACATCTCGTGGGTGGATTTCGTATGGACTTTGGAGGAGCTGGAAATTCAGGACACATTTTTAAAGTCACCTGTGGCTTGTCTGAGAGGGAGAACAGCAAATCATTATCGGGAAAGCTAGTGCTAGGTACAAAACAAACAGCAGATAATACCAACTTATAATTGTCCAGCTATGCTTAGAAACATACATATATCAATGCACGTATGCACAGATTTAATCCTCTATCTGTCCTGTTCATAGCTTAAGTAAGTTCACTTTGCCTTTTGCCTGACAAATTCTACTTTCAGTCTCACTTGAACTACTTTTCCTTTGCTGAGCACACTTTATCCTTCTTAAATCCTTTCTTCTTTAAACTCCTCTCTCAGAAATATCCTTTCTGCTTTCAAATTTAAAGCCTGCACTAACTTTCTTTCAAAATGTTATGCTGATGCTTGCCTCCTTTTATGTTACACTTGAAGTTTGCATAGAGTTTCTAAGCTAATGTATGGAAAGAACTTTTGTGCTCTATTCAATCTTCTTGAATCCTAAATGTATATGGCATGCAAGATTCCTGAGCTGGTGCACACATGACACTTGATATTCACCTCCAACAAGCTTCTATTATGCTGTTCGAAAGACATAGAATATAATTGTAAGACACTGTGCATAATGTGTGAAGAATTGCTTGTGGCTTTAGAGATCCTAAGCTTGAGACACTTGTGATGTTACCGAGTCACTGATCACTGAAAACATGTTACTCCCAATATTTTTTTTACAGGAAACATACTTTGTCTTTTCATGTCTGTGATACATCATTTAATACATACTTATCTTCATGAGTTCCTTTGACTACTGACATCTGTGTACTTGTGAGCAATTTTATGTTGTACAAAGGAAAGGACATAACCTTTGATAAGCTGTCATCACACTGAAATCCTGGTTTTGGATTTGGTGTGTGTTGCAAGGCATACATAAATCTTCCCATGCATTGTAATAATTTAGGCATCTGGAATGCTTGTGCAAAACTTTAGTGAGGTTCACTGCTTTGTCAAACCCTCAATATAGAACTGAGTATGTGAGCTCACTATGTTGTGGGTGAGCATCCTCCTAGAAGTTATGTTAAGGCACAAGGAAGACAAGGAGATGATTGACAACGGCCAGCATGGCTTCACCAAGGGCCTGGTGAAGGCATTTTGTTACTACTGGAGGTTTCTAGGAAGCCTTATGGTAAAGGTTATTTGCCTTATGCGATTCAAACAAAGAAAGGACAGAGCACTCCAAAAGAAAAACTCAATATTCCTGAGATATTAGGTACATGATTCATGGTTAGAAGAGGATTTTGGTGCTTTTGGTAGAATTCAGTGGAGCTGTTTCTCAAAAGGAACTAGGAAAACTTCAGAATACCTAATAATGGGATTGTTCGTGAGGCTTTCAGTTACTTACTTCACATCCTCAAATAAAGCTCACAGCACACATCCACCCTCATTCTCTCCAGCTCCACATGCCTATCCCATTTTACGTCTGCTCCAAACACACTAAAAGAACAGGTAGTTACTCTGTTAGTCACTGTTCCTTCAGTTCCTTGGAAATCTAGAGGCTGATTTCAGAGCTTCAGCCTTTTTTTGGTGTAAAGTCAATGCTAGATTTGTTTTCTCTGCTTTTACAAAAGAATCTCACAAACTGAATAAAGGTGGCAGAATTAGGCAACAAGAATTTAGATGAAAAATCAGACTAAAAATCATATAGTAAGATATTAACATTTTGTGTGTATCCTTCTGGAAATAGTTGTGTCTATCACTTCCCGGTCAGGGGAAAATAAGAGAAAGAATTTTCGTGTTTTCTTATACACATTCCCTTTATTTGACCATGATGCTGGTAACAGAAAGGGGAAAACTGTTTTCCAAATTCATTATCTCCTTCATCTTTGGCCTAAAGAGAAATCTCTCTAAATGAACCAACTTTTATATTTGCAGATCTTATAATTCTTGTCATTTCTAGTTGCAATTTGTTAAAATGCATTCAAATATACATTTTACATTATAGTAAATTTTTAACAAGTGAAACAGAGCATTAGACTGGAAAGAATGCTTCATTAATAAATCCTCGAAGGCTTTCCACTTACTTTTTGTTTTCATAAGAAGATGAAACTCTTCTTATAAAAGTGTAAGAAAAGACAGGCAATTAAAACAAATGCATTTTAATGCACAGTGTTTGATTTCACAGTATTAACTTCCCTTTGAAATATTCACAGATTTAGTGTAATATTTGTACGCGAGCAGTGACAAACCATTTCCCTTCTCCTCTCCTGTCCTCTCTTTACCTTGCTTTGCTTTGACATGTTTCCTGCTGTGCCTCCTCTTATTTAATATTACTGATTTTTCACAAGTAATTTCCAGGCTTCATTGGGATCTGAAGCTGGTTCCTATATTTAAGTAGAAAATAGAAATATATGAAGCATTTACAGTTCTGTAAGAAAGTTACCTTGGTGCTCCAAATATATATATATATAAGTTTCCATGTACAGTTGTTTTATCAGTTCTAGAAATAATAAGCTCTTATAGTCCTGAAGAGGAGAGCAGATATGAAGTCAGAGATATGATGCCACTTGAATGGAGTCTGTGGAGGTCCTCTTTGAGCTGCAATGGCAGGAAATGCTCCAAAGAGTGGAGTATCTTTCAGCATGTATTATGAACATCCAGAGACGAGACTCAGAGATGCATTGCAGGTGGTTATAATTTGGCCTCTGAGCTGTGTGCAAGCCTCAGTGGTTTGCCTGCTGCTAGGGTAGGGGGAAGTAACATTTCCCCATATGCCAGCTTAATCACTCTTTCTGATGGGAAGTTATCATTATTAATTAAACAGTATATTTATAAGAGTTAATTTATAAAAATACATGAAAGATGCACTACTTGAAATGCTGCTAGCATCTTTCTTCTGTTCATCCCACTAGTTTTCCAGGAGAATATATTTTTGAAGATAAAATATTTTGGCCTTAAATTATACCATCAGTGAGATATTAAACAATAGAATGCTGGAATACAGAAATGATGTTAAACGCAAAAGCTGTGGCAATTCCTGCAAGGTTTTCTTTTTGTTTGTTCTGTTTCGTGTTTTTTTCCTTCTTTCTCTCTTTTTTTTTTTTTTTTTTTTTTTTTCCCACCTCAGAATACGATAAAAGTTGATAGCATTCATGTCACTCTAGAGAATGGCTGGGAGAAGTTCAAGCATGTTGCATAATTCTCCCAAAGGAAAGTTGTTTTTTCAAAACAGTTTGGCTGGCCAAACTGAATGAATTTCAATCTTAAGATATGCAATTCTTTTACATAGTCATGAAACAGGAAGGAGCCTTCCATCCATCTGATTTCAGAGTGCAGCTACTGTCTGCTTCAGTTCTATCGTTATGCAAATAATTTTTTCTCCTCTTTCTGATTCATGAAGTAGATTTTACATTTCAAAAAGGAAATATCACAAAGACCACCAACAAGAAAGAAACATAACAAAGTGCAGAAGTTGAGGACTTCTTGTTTTCTAGCATCTTTAAGATGATATTTATGAGAAAATGAGTAAATGTTTGGAGAATAATTTAGTGAAAACAAGACTGATATTGGAGGGAAATTGATATTTCCCTGATAGAAGAGGGAAATCATTTTCAAGCTAGAATTCTTTTTGCAGGCAAATGAATTAAAATTGTTTACTATCTTTAAAAAAGTGGCTTAACTGAAGATATAGTCTGTCAAGTTGTTAAAAGAATTAGATGACTCAGATAAAAATTACAGCATGTCAGCTGTTATAATAGAGATGATTCAAAACATAGTACTTCCTCAGACAAGTCTTACAGTAAGTCAAATATTATTAAATATTTTAATACACATGGGCAAGTGCATCAAGAATGACTTTCAGACCTTGTCAGCAATGTGCCATGTTCTAGAACAGAATGAAAACCCATCAAAATACACTTACATACACATAGTAGCAGACTTTGCAAATACAAATATTAATAAGATATAAGATATTAATGTTAATAATAATAAAATATAACTAATTATGAATTACATTATATTGAATTTTGTGCATTTTTGATGTATAAGGTGACCTCTTGATCAAATTTTGATATAAGGGAAGTTGCAGAAAAAGTACTTGGCACTGAGACAAAACAGTGCTCATAGTTTATGTTTGAAAAAAAAGTTTAGATTTTTTTTTTTCCCAAGAGTTGTGTGTTTATATGTAAATTATATTATTCACTCTTAAAAATAGTTTTACAATACAATCATATATAAAATTAATGCATTGATATGTGAAATATTTTTCCATACAATTATTATATTTTTAAATATATTAGAAACACCTTTTTCCTATAATGCAGTAAAGAATTTTAGACTTGCAGAACTTCTTTTCCAGTGTACGATCATGGCCCTGATTTAAGTGAAAGTTTGAACATGCATCCAACAGAGGACCCTTTCAGCCTGAATTACTGTATGATTTTATCCTTAATGGCTAGCTCCTTTGAAAGCATTTATTTTATATGCTTCTCTGGCTATAAGATCTTCATTTATGCACCCTTAAAATAGCAATGGTTTTTAAGAAGTTAAAGACTGTATCATAGAATCATAGAATGGCTTGTGTTGGAAGGGACCCCAAGTATCATTGAGTTCGAACCTCGCTGCCACAGGCAGGGCCACCAACTTCCAGATGTGGTAGTAGACCAGGCTGCCCAAGGCTCCATTCCACCTGGTCTTGAACACCTCCAGGGATGGGGAACCCACAGCCTATCTGGGCAACCTGTTCCAGCACCTCACCACTCTCTCTGTGAAGAACTTCCCCCTGATATCCAATCTAAACCTTCTCTCCTTGAGAAGACACATGGTGGAACATGGCTTGTCTTTCAAGTCACTGGCACCACTGCTGAAATGCATCACCACCACCACACTGTGCTCACATCTACTCTTTGGTCTCCATAAACATTTGGCAAACAGCAATGAATTTCAATGGCTACAATTTTTTCCACATGGAGGAATTCAATGACACACCTTTGCTTCATACGCACTTCCAAGTCAGATGCTGTTTTGTCAGACTGGCCATCTGCTGCCATCTGTCACAACAAAATGTGATGGAATACTGGTGGGAAGGTTCAACCTCTACTTCCATACCACCACCATCTATTGCTGATGTGGTGGGCCAACATAATAAAACAGTAGAAAAAAAAATCCATTTTGGGAAACACTTCATTTTCTTACTGGGAAGCTGAAAAATTGAATTATGAGTTAAGAAAATGAAAAGAACAGATATTACTAATATCAAATACCGCAAATTTTAATATGAGAAATGTCAGAACAGCAATTCTGATAATCATGTTTATTTGGAGAATGGAATACTGCTGCATATGGCCTCGTATTTTTTCTAGAAAATATATGTATATTTATCTGTAAGTAACCCCTCTGGGTTTGTAAAATCCCAGCTGTGTACACAGCAAACATTTATCCTCTTGAAAGGCAGGGTTATGTCTCCATCCTGTATCATTCTGAAAGGCATCTGGTCTTGAATAATTTAATTAGGATTACTCTTTCCACAATGAAATTATTCTATATCACCTCTGTTTCTCAGTTTGTCAGAATTTGCTTCAATTATAATGCTTCTTACATGTTTGCAGAAATATTTACATTTCATATATATGATGACAAGAAGAACATAATCAGCAGGACTGATGTGTTCAGCCATGTATTCATTAACAAATGAGCAAATGAAGTGGTTCAGATGGAATGAATTTATAGACTGTAATAAATAGTCATGAAAACCTGATATTCACACTGTTATCATTTTTGAGAGTATACTTCTGTGCAGTCCAATGGACTGAGCGCCCAGTAACAATCAGAACACATTAAGCATCTTGGATTGTGTCTTCTACTTTAAATCAGTCTAGAAGAAATCCAACTGATGTACTCTGAGAACATAACACAATGTGAACCAAACAGAATTTAAGAGGATTCAATTTGATTCTATTCAAAAATGTACTTCTAACATGAACTAAATAAAAGTAATAATGTAAATGCACCCAAACAGTCCTGATTTTGGAATTTTATGACTTTTCTAAAGAACACAACATTAATTTAAAATAACCATCTAAAATCATAGCATAGAGATTATTTTAGATGTGGTTACCTACAGCCTTTAGGTGAAAGATTGCTCATTCGAAGACAAATCTTCTGGGACATGGCTTGTTAAAAAAATAAAAAATAAAAACCAACACAGATATATTGCAAATAACAAATTTGCCATGTTTACTTCTGAATTTCACATGAAAAGCTACTGACGTCTAGAAAAACTATGTTCCTAGGAAGATCAGACTTTTTTTAAAGAACTTTACAAGTATCATAGACATTCTGAACTTCAAATTCTTTAATTTTAGACCTGATGGAGGTAGAAAACCAGCGCATTATTAGGATTCTCTTGTGGGCAGTACCATGTTCTGTTCATCAATCTGCTTTGCCCATCTTCTTAGCTCTCGCAGGGAAATTAAATAATCCTGACTGACAACTGACACATTAATTGCCTTTGAGGGAGCACACCTTTAAAAAGCAGTAATTTAAAGTCTTCTACTTTGGTGGAAGAACCAATTTGCAGCATCATCAGTCAGGGTTTTGACATGTAACTTTGCACTTGCCATTTTGGTAATAAAGAATCACGCTGGAATCCTGAGAGAGTGTTTCCCTAAAGAGAAACTTAGATGTCTTTGTGAAATTAAGATGACTTTGATAGGGACATGTAATGAATGTTTAAATGAGTTATTAACCTTTCATGACTTCAGCAAGTGTTACTGCAAGACAATTCATCATTATATTGTCATAAACTGCAAAAAGGTGAATATTGCCGTAAGATTCATTTCTATAAAAGTTTATTTCTTGATAATTTTGTGCAAAACATAACGATGCATGTATATCTAATGCTTAATAAGTGTCATGAAAACAGAATATGCTGATAATAATATGTATAAGTAAACAAATGGGATATTAATAAAAATATTTCCCAGGCAAAATTACTTTCAAATATTCATTGCAGTTCAGGTTTTCTTATGCTTCTTATTTATTAAGATAAGAAAAATAGTTATAACTTGTTCTTTTTCATCTTGAAGATGATGACAAAGTTTATCAGAATATGACTTTCTTTTTCCCACCTCATGCAGAATATTAATGAACTAGAAAAGTTTTGAAATTCTAATCTGCAAAATGTTCACTCAAACGCTTATTCACACTATGAGAGGAAGTACATTTTCAATACTTCTTGTTTCCAGTGTTGTAGATGACTTGGTTGCATTCAGAAGTTACTTTGTAGTATGAAAACCATTTTTTTTTTCTTGTCTGGTTTCCCTCAGAAGGTACTTCTGATGGATTTTTTTTTTTTTTTTTTAACTCTCCTTCAAAAATATTTTGATTACCTTGAGGTATGGAAAGTAAAGAAAACTATTGTGATTTTTTTTCAGAAAAAGTACAGACTTTCATGAAGAAAATATCTGCACATAGTTTTTACTACCGCTTTTCAGTCTATTCACAATAAGAGGTAATAGTAGGAAAATGATTGCTCTTCATTAGCTTGATATATCTGTAATTCTCCATTAAATCAGATACCTTCTTTATTTATAAAGGAATGTCGCTACAGTAAGATGTTTTTGAGGCAAGATAAACATATTCCATAACTCCCTTTACATAGATGGAAATGTGTTTTGATTCAATAGTTTATCTTAATGATAAAAAAAGAAATGCATAATACTAAGAACCGTTTATATTTAATTACAGCAAATAATAAAATCTTATAAAAGTCGTTCATCTAAAAAAAAAAAAAAGATGGAAAAAACTATGATGCTACTAAAGGCTGTTGCATTAATAAGTACACCACAAGTACATAAGAAATCAAATAATGAGAAACATAACTGATGTGCAAAAAAAAAAAATGTTGGTTAGAAAGCCCTAAATCAATGATATGAAAGAATATCTGTGACTGGAAATGTGCTGTTGGGGGAGAAGACACTCTTTTTTTTTGACAACTGTAAATTATTATACACAGTTTGAAACCTGAGTCAAATGTATGAGATAATTATCCACAACAGGAGCTCTATGTCCATTTGACACACTTCTGTGACAATTACAAAAAGAATACTGCCCTTTCCTGTAAAGCATTTGCTCTTGTTATTTGTCATTTTTGCCATCATGTCAGCAATTTCAAATTTGAAAGTTAAATCATGGAAAATGGTCACAGTGGTAATTCATGCAGTGTTAGAACTACTTTTATGTGATTGTTTTAGTAAATGGCTCGTTGGGAAAATATTTTCTGCTTAGTTGAAAGTTTTGCTGCAGGGACTAAAGCATATGAATCTGAAATACAAATTCAAGTTATTCATGTGTAAAAATTGACCTTTCCCTGATACATTCTTAACAAAAAAAAAAAAAAAAAATCACTAAGTTGACTGTAAATTGAAAGTTAGTAAGTTAGTGTTCTTCATTTTGTCATTGCTGTTGACAGTGAAATTAAGGCAACCTCATTTCACTTAAGATTTTAAAGCTAAAAATTTAAATTCAGACAAGTAAAAATAAATCTTACATTTTATAGTACTTGCTTGCATATTTTTTTTTTGTATAAATTCCTGATATGTGGTTGTCAAATATTTGTTATGTCATTTTTTTCTACAGCAACACAGGTGCATAAGAAAAAAGCAGTATTTCTGCCTGACTTAAAAAGGTGCTTTTTAATGGGAATGATGTCATCTCTGTTGTTTGCATCTGCATACAAATTAAATAAAAACTGTCATCACAGATATACGCATTTGCATATTCACAATATTTTGATATTAGAGGAAGCTGGCTGCACCCAGAACTCAAAGGATTTTATTATATTATAATATGTAAAAAGCCCATCACAACAGTGTCAAAAGTAATCTAATAGTCTCTCTCTCTCTTTTTTTTTTTTAATCTGCTGTTCAAAACTGCTATTAACTTTCACATGAAATGGAGATTCATTCTGATAAGACTTCTTCATACCTGACAATGTACAAAATACTTAAGCGACTGCATTCTTACATTCTTACAGAAGAAAGAGGATAGAAAATAAAATACAGGTGAACACAGAATCCTCTCCTGCTGTATCTGTAACAAAGAAAAAGGCCACACTTGTTTTATCCCCCCATGAAATCAGGACCTACCTCAGCCATTAACATGACTTCTGAAACTGGGAACCACCTAGTATCTCTAATGTAGAGTTTCAAAGAAGTAAGACTCCAGATAAAACCAAAGCAACTATTTATGAGTTTTGCCTTGCTAACTGGCCAAGTCACTAGTAAAACTCTGTTTTCTCATCCAGTCTATGAGGAGAAGCAAGATTAAAGAGGGTAGATTTAGGTTATCCAATAATAACCTAAATATCCAAAAATAAGGAAAAAATCTGATGCAGTGAGGGGTGGTGAGGCACTGTAACAGGTTGCCCAGAGCTGTGGTTGATGACCCGTCCCTGGAGACTTTCAAGGCAAGGCCCTGGGCAACCTGATCTAGCTGTGGTGTCCCTACTCATTGCAGGGGATATGGACCGGACGGCCTTCAGATTTCCCTTTCAACTCTATGGATTGTATGATACTGTGAGTTGTCAAAGCACCCTAACTGCTGGCTACAGCTGTGTGTCTTAGGAAATAATTTTATATCTAACAACTGCAGTCTAGAGATCTAAGAAGGGAGGGAAGGGTGTGTGCATGTACTTATGTGTACCCAAATGTAGCAGTTCTGGAACCATAGCATTCTCACAAGTACATTTTTCATTGCACAGGAGGATTCTGCTCCTACAAAATGTTTCTTTTTCTCACTCTGCAGGAAAGATGCACAAGAGGATTGAATTTAGCTTCTACAGGGAACAGGAATCTGCTAGTTCTCAGTACTTGAACACTTGCTTTCGCAGATTAAATAATGTATTTTCAAGATAGCTGTTTTTAATGTACTCTCAAAAAGATAAGTAATAACATTTTGGGGCACCTATTTCCACACAGAAGTACTGAAAATGCCAGCCTCATTAGTTGTTCTTAGTGGGAGGAATAGGATAACAAGAGAGTCTAGCTTCTTTGCTTCCTTAGGGGTCTGCTTCACTAGACAGATGAGAGGAAAATCTCTTTATAGCTGACTGCCAATTCTCCTCCTGCTGGAGGATGGAGGACTGTTTGTACTGCAGATGAAAGCACATGCTGTTGCACAGATGCATCAAACTCAGAATTTCAATTGTAAAGATGCTGTGAGTTTTCACTCCATTGCTCTCAAGACTCAGACAAATGAAAGCTAGTGATTCTTGTTGAAAGGAGAAAGTTGGAGTGGTCTCTGAGTGTTCTGATGGTATTGTGTTGGAGTAATCCCCGTGATAAATATCTTTTTCATACTAATTTATTGCACAGGACAGGAATTAAGAATTTAGAGAATTCCTTCGAACATCTCTAAGATATCTCTGCTCCAGACTCTTCTCTAATGTGTTGAAGCATAACACAACTCAGCATATTTGATTTCAGAAGAAATATACACCCTTTTTTTCCCTGTTCCATGAGAGTTATTTCATAAGCTGATGTTTATTTCCTTCTCCTACATTACTGATTTTCCTGTTCTTGGAATAAAAATCAAAGAAGAAAGTAGAATCTTACATCATTAGCACAGGTGTACTTCAACAGAATTACACTTGAAAAATTTGGCCCAATGTCTGTAAGAAACTTTCATTAAATGGGAGTTTACCCTGTAGTGCAACAACAAGCTGTTCAGATTTCTGCTAAGTTAATCTATCATCTCCACTATAAGAACCTAGTTTTCTGAAATGCCTGAGGCCTTCTTTGGTGAATCTCAGATTTGGTGAAGTTTTTCAGAAGATTTATCGTGTTTTTTAAGAATGTAACCACAACAACATATTCAGAAGTTCTGACATCATTGTGCTAAGAAAAAAGCACTTATTTTTTAGTAAACATATTGAAGTAAAATATTGTTTTTAATATGAATAAAGAATAAAAATAATTATTCTTTACTATTACTTTATTCTATTGAACTCTGTTTCCAAGGTACCACAAGTCAGCTGAGTTGTGCTCCTGTTCAGCTAGGATTTTGCAACTGCCTCATTTTGTTGAAAGAATGGTATTTCAAAAGAGATTTTGATAAAGACATTTCTTCGTTGATACA
Source organism: Alectoris magna (assembly GCA_030625065.1). NCBI lineage: Eukaryota > Metazoa > Chordata > Aves > Galliformes > Phasianidae > Alectoris > Alectoris magna. The sequence continues at coordinate 180,791,251 of CM060560.1, read as the reverse complement.
GAATAGTTTCAATACAGCACATTTATAACATTTTGTCTTAATTATAGGCAAAAAATGGTAAAATGATCTGCCATAGACACTACAAAAACACTAACAAAGAGATATTTCTGCCACTTAAAGCACTTGAGAGATATTATAGATTAATAGACATTTCAGGAAAACAAAACAAAACATTTTGAAAATGAATATCTTAAAAATTAAAACAAACAAAAACAAGACAAAACTGTGAAAACAATTTTAAGGTAGAACAGAAATATTAATTTCAGGTTCTTATGGGAAGATCTTCAGAAATCTGTATCTAACTGGAAGTGGATCATTTCCTCTGTCTCAGCTAAGAGTTGTAAAATAAAAATTGCTAATCATGTGTATTCCTATAGCTATGTAGTTGGGATCTCTTTTTGTTTGTTTTTTTTTGTTTGTTTATTTCTTCTTGAAGTTAAACTAGAATTTAGGCAACTGAAAGAAACTCTTAGTTTTTCAAGTCACTGGCATATCATATTTGAGGAACATAAAGGATAAAAAAGGCTATGTGGATTTCTCTGCTGGAAGTTTTCTGACTTAAAATATGTTTGTTTGTTTGTGGGTTTTTTTTTTTTTGTTTTTGTTTTTTTTTTTACTTTCTTTAGGTTCAAATTTTAATCTGAGGATGGAAATTATTTTTAGATTTCTCCTTTAACCACTAAGGAAAGGTGGAGTAAGTAGTACATTGTCCTTTCTCCATGGTGTTTTTCTGTAGGACTAGTTTTTTCAGATATTCCCAGAACTCATCTACAGCCACTGAAAGTGATTTAAACGATGAATGCCTCATTTGTGAACCTGGTGGGACTTTTCTGACAACTATATAGCCAGTCATTCTACAGAGTCAATATGCAGTTTGTTTTAGAATGTCTGTGAACAGGAAAAGATGTAAGTTTTTATAGAATTACCAGATAGTAGAAATTAAATGCTTAGGCATCTTTGAAGGGCAAGACAGCTGGAAAAAATGGATTTTAACAGATCTCAATTTTGTACTGAAGTCCCTGCAGTGGCATTTGCTAAGACGTATGGTAAAAGTCTCCACACGTCATGCACAGTGGAACGCAGAAGCACTGGATACCTGGAGGAATCCCAAAAACCCAACCTGAGGAAAATCGTATCCTGACCCAGGAGAGTTTCAACCCCATGGTACAGGCCACATCTATCAGCACGACGCAGGCTAAGCTGTTCTCCAGATAACCTTTTGTACAGAGAGAAATCACTGCCTAGAAACATGGGGTACACTGTGGAAGGTAAAGGAAGAGTATTTGGGAATTACACAAGATTTGTTATGGGATGTTGTGGTGGTTTAAATAGCTGAATATGATCACAGTGCTTTCTCACTCCTGCTCCTCAACAGATCACGGGAGAAAATGTGATGATAAAAGGCTCGTGGTTTGCAATAAGGACAGGAAGATCACTCATCAATTACTATCACAGGCAAAATAGACTCAGCATAAGGATTTATTATTATTATGTATTTTATTGTTTATTGATAACAGACGAAAGCAGAGAAAATCAGGCCTGCACCAGCAACTGGATCTGAAGATAAAAGTCTTGAGGCTTTGAATGCCCTGATGGCATCAGCTGGGAGACAGAATGTAGGAACTAGCCTAGTACATACATTGAGTGTCCGGATATTGAGAAAGTCCATATAAGACATATCCATATATATACACATATAATACAGATATAATATATAACATAGATATATTTTTCACTATTAGATCTTATTCCAAGGAGAGGAACAAGATAAAACTGTTGGTGCTATTTGTGTTCACGAGTGCTCTGTTTTGCCTCTGGCAATCTGTGTGATCAGCCAGGTGTATATGTATGTGGATTATATTTGTATGCGTGTCTTTTGGGAATACGTACTCACCCTTGTTACTCACTGGAGCTAGGCATGGAGTTGTGTCAGCCTTGCCTCTGTTAGGCTAGTTGATTCAGCATTATCTAATAGTGATTAAATTTTACTGAGGTACAGCTGTAGGATTCCAGCTATAAGACCTCAAGACTATAAACACGTCCAGTATGACCCTTCTACAACACTGTAGATCAAGATCACCTGTAAGACTCATTCACAGAGTTTTTCCTCTGTAACACAGCTGATGGGTCTTCTGCCCTCCATTCTGCTTGCAGGCTCTTTCTACTTTCACTTCCACACCTTTAACTGGAAGTACTGTCTCCAAAGCAAACAAGAGCAATGCATTTTTATTTCTCATTTTAAACAATATTTTGAATGCACTTTCATCTGGATGCCTGTATTTGAAACAAGAAATTGCCTGTTTGTGCTGGCTGAAAGCATTTCCAATGCAAACTACGAAGATGTAAAAGACAGAAGAATGTATACAGACTCTTTCATTTTCAGCTGTTCATGGTAATATTTACTGTCAGAGATTTCACAAAATAATTGCTAAATGTACATGAAGCCAGGCTTTTTTATAGGATGCACTTTCCTAAAGATGAATACAGCTTCATATCCATTTCTAAATACAAATGATAGAGATCTGAGACTAGGGATAAAACCTAGGGCTGTCTTGTCAGACTCTATTAGGCTTTATAGGATTTTTCAACTTCATAAGTTGAAGTTGAAAGTGGCTTTGTGGTTTCATTGCTTTTGTTTGTTTGTGTGTGTTTTTTTTTATAAATTAAAGTCAGTTGCAATTAGTTACCTGATAGTCCTTTACATCAGCCTTGAGAATCAGTATTTTTTCTGGTGTTCTAACATAAAAATAACTGAGAATTTTATTTTAGAGTAACCTTAAAATGATATTTGTTTCACATCATCTCAAGTGATATTTCTGTCCCAAACAAAAAATTTTGCATTTCTGCTCCTGCTGCATTATCATCCCTAATTTTCTTATTTCATTTGAATGCTTGACTCTTTATTACTATTATTTTTATTATAGGGAAGATACATTTGTGAACTGGCAATTCAGTGAAAATGCAAGGAGCCTTATAAAGTTCAAAGGGCTCATGTAAACTAAAGCGCTTTTGATTCTGTGTACTAGTATCAGAGAGCATTCACAGCCCCAAAGCTGAGAACAGGTGAGATCATGACACTTTTGCTAGAAGGACATCATACAAAACCATACATAATTTATTTCTAATTAAATTAACTTAGAAAGATGAAAAAAATGTAGATCTGTAGCTTGAAAAGTTCTGTGGCTGTCAATTCCACTTTAGCCAATCACTCAATTTACATTATTTTGAACAAACAGCAGAGTCTAGACAATTATGCCTATTTTCTCTTATTTCTGATATGCCTATACCTCTACCTTCTGTATTCTCTTAAAGGCCACTACAGCAAGTAAAATGGATGCCATAAAACAACACAGTGGAAAAAGATAAAACCAGTATCTTGTTTATCAGCTTCATAGGATGAAATATGACTTAAATTGCTGCTAAACATTGCAATGCTAACAAACTGTGTTCAACAGGAAACAGAATTCATGCTGCTACTGCCAGGTGCTTTTTTTTTTCAACCATGATTTCTTTAGATATTCCTGTTACATGAGATTCCATCTACTAAGTCACATAGTGTATTTATTTTTTAAAGACTGTCTGGGGTGTTGCTACACAGGACTAGGAAAGGCTATGAGAACTGGAATTGCTGAGCTGGAAAAGAGACAGCTTCAGGGCAACGAACAGCACCCTCCGAGTGCCTGTGAGAAGATCATTAAGAAAATACAGACAGGATTTCAAGGCAGTGGAAGGCTGTACAATAAAATGCATTGAGCACTCTTTGAAGTGGGAGTGGTTTGTAAGCAGAAATAAGAATATCGTCTTTTTATAAGAAAAATCATGGGGACTGTCAAACAGTGGAGCAAGTTACTCCAAGAACGAGGTTTGTTTGTTTGTTTGTTTGTTTCACCCAGTCTCCATCCTTAGAAGTTTAAACAACTGGGTAAAGCCCTGAGAAATATGGTCTGATCTTGTGTTGAATAGAAGAATTAGCTAACGACCTCCTAAGGTCCCCTCCAGTTTGAGTTATATTATCATTCTGTGATTTATGCTGAACGTCTTCCACAGATATTTAATTTATTATTATTATTATTATTATTATTATTATTATTATTATTATTTTGCTACAGAAGTTTGAATAAAGGTGTTTCAGGTATTCATTGGAGAAGTATGATAAATATTAGTTGTATCAGGAAAAAAAAATATATATATATATATAGTGAATGCTGTATTTTGTGAGAGTAGGTGTTACAAAGCTGAAGAATTTCTGTGTTAATATTGGATAAGTCAGTAATCCCACATGCATAGACAGGCCCCACCATGGTCATTCTGAAAAGGGGAAAAGCTGTCAGCAGGCAGATGGGGCAGCTTATGTTGTTTTGGAAATCTTGCCTTCCTTCTTGGCTTATGCAAGGCCTCTGATTTGCAAAGACTATGCAAGTTCAAGGCCAAAAGGCACATGCTACAGGGATTTAGGGCTCCATCCACAACAGGCCTTTTGGAAAATGAAGCACAGTCATTGTGCTTCAATGATGATGGCAGGGAGGGAATTACAGAAAGAGAAGACAAGAATACCTCTCTCCTTTTCTGTTTTTAAAGGTACTAGCAGCAGTGGCTGCTGAGTTGAAGGTTGGCAAGAATAGCTGATCACTTTCCATCTCTTGTGTTGTGCTGCTGTCTTGACAATTTGCTGTCTGAGTCGCTGCCAGAGGGGGTTTCTTAGCTAAGAGGGAACAGAAGAGGCATTTGACATTCTGATGCCTGATAGGTTTCTTTCACGAGACTTTTACTTAGGTGATCCTGCTTAGAAGGAGTATAAGGGAATTTGATTCCAAGTGGAGACAAGAATTTTGCATTCTTCTGGAACTCCTTTTTAGGAATGGATGAGGCTGTTCATCTTAATTTAGAAAGAATAAATCATTTCCTCCAATACTTACACTGAATTTATAGAGAAAGTATACACTTATGCTGGTCAATATTAAATCAAGCCTCTTGCTATTTATTCTCTCCCAAACAGGTACCTAATATGGGTTTTCTCAGTACCAGAATGTTGGTAGTTTAAAACTGTGCAGTCTATCAAGAAAGTCTCTCTCTGGAAGTTCAAATATTCTTTGAACCTTATTGATTTATTTTATCCCGCAGATAAAACATGGGGAAAAAACCCAAACACTATGATGAGAGGATTCTAACAAAATGGAAAGTACTTGGAATTTTATAACCATACAGATAAAAGTAGGGAAGGAATTTTGTGATAAATCTCTGACTCCTGCCAAACAATTTTAAGATTATATTGCCTAAATACTATGCAGGATTCTGTTTTGAGCGAGCTGTGTGACATTTTACTATGTATTATTATTATTAAAATGAACAAGGTGAATATATTTTTAACTTAAAAGGATGGAATTTATTGTTTACATCTTCTATTCCATTAATATTTGAGTGTCTGTTATATGTTTATTAAATGTGTATGAGTTGTGACCACTAAGACAGCAAACCATTTTAAAGCTACTGAATAAATTGCCTTGTATAAATGCATTTAATTTTGATTTTGTGGTCTATAAGGGTAAGAATGTTTGAAATAAATGTATATTTTTTTACCCAAGGCAGCATTAGGAAGGAAGCAAGCCTTGTTTTTCAAAAATAACTGTGGTTTTATTTTATGTTAAAAATGTGTAATTTATATTTAATTCCAGGCTTTTTTTTTTTTTTTTTTTTTTTTTTTTCACTTTCCTGTTTTATTTTTATCTATCTATTTATTTATTTATTTAATCTTAAGTCTGGATACGGTTTCCTGTGGGAATTAATGAATTGTAAGTTTTCTCCCTCATTTTAATCTCAGGACTAAAATTAAATTGTGTGATTAGAGTAGGCTTCCCATTGAGTTTTATTAGGATGAGTTCTGATTTCTCTGTGAAACCCTGATGTGTTCCCATGTTCTATTAACTGAATGTATGTTTTGGTCGTATTTTGTTGTCCTGTAGATTTGTGTTAAACTAATTATAAAGTCATATAAGTTTAGATTTATTTTAAGTGAAATCTTAAAACTTCATCAAATGTTCTCTGGAGCTGCATGAATATGTTATATATTGGCAAAGGCTGAGAGAAGGTATCAGATCACACTCCATGGTCATTGCTCCAGGCTGCTGTTATTTCTACACCTACTGAGCATAGATCATGAAGTAGTGTATAAACATCCAATCAAAGCATCTACTTGTGGGCAACAAACTGCTTTCCCAGATTACAACTGATTGTTTCTAGGTTGTTCCACTTCCTTGCCACGCTCTCCTCTGGTAAAAACAGTTGGCTAAAATCTTCCTGAGACTCAATACACAGTGGCTCAAAATGTTATATAAATCATCATTTAGCTATACTTTTCATGGTTGTTGATTCACTGGCTCTTCAGTTAGAAAGCAATTGTTCACCTTCCCTTTCCCTTTCCTTTTCCCTTTCCCTTTCCTTTTCCCTTCCTCTCCCCTTTCCCTTCGCCTTTCCCTTCCCCTTTCCCTGTCTGCATTTTCTTTCTAATTACATTTCTTTCTAATTTATTTCAACAATTACAAGGATAACTTTAGATATGATTATGCATATTTGTTTTCTTAGCTGATTTTTGTAGTTCACTAAAGTCATTCCAGAGAACCGTATGACTGCTAGTTGAGTGAGTACAGTGCTTAAATGTATCTAAAATAAGGTCAGTGCTAAAGCAAACTGTAAATAAACAAGTAGCTTAATCTTTGGTAGATAAATATGAGTTCAGATTTTCAACCTTAGTTAAATTATTTTTAACTCTACAGGACCACAGGTAATTCTCTCAACATAACATGAAAAACAAGAACAGCTATTACAGATACTAGAAGTTCCTTATTTAATACGAAAGATTCAAACTGAATGTGTGACTGTCTTTCTAAAAATAATGCAATTAAATCCCAAAAGGAGGATTTCTTGAGGCCCTGTCAACCTTACAGCAACTTAAACAGGAGACTTCTAGAGTCTTTCAGGAAAGAAAGAATCCTGTCAAATAATAGTTTTTAGAACTTAGAATGCAAACGTAGTCACTTACAGGCTTGCTCTGTAGCAGTGTTAACATCTATTAACTACTCTGTAGTGGATGTTAAGTAGTGAAGATTACCTAAACAGTTCTGATGATATTGTTTTTGAGATCCATTTTGCACAATGTACATCCTAAAATATATGATCAGAACTTAGAGTCTGAAGTATGCACTCTTTCCAGATATAAAAATTATTTGGGGGCATTGCAATATTATAGATAATCACCAGCAATTTCATTGTTTTGATCATGAACTACATTCTAATAATGCTATATTGATACGCATTTTCAGCGGCAAACTGCTGTTGCTTCTATTGCTTGTGAAGAGGTTCAGGATCAACTCTAAATATAAATCATGTAGAAGGACTTCATGTGGCACATATATCATCCATGATGACAGGATTATGACTGCTGTTAGCCATTGCTGATTTCTTTACTCAAATTCAAGACAATTTCGTCAATTAGATAAATAAATGAAAATTGCAGCATTTTAAATGTTTAGGTGTTTAGTCTGTTCTAGGACTCATCGCGGAACTTTACTACATTTCCCAAGAGCTTCCAAATCATCTCTGATTCTGAGTGATGGGCCTGAGGGTTTCTTTCAGGATCACAGTGAGCAGCAGCATTGTTGAAGCCTTCTTCTGTCTCCCATTTGACTTATTAATTGTAACTCTCTTTCTTATTATTATCTTATGTTCTTTTACCATTTGTAGTAAATTTGTTATCTCTCCTTATCATAATTGGGTTATTTTTCTTTCCTTCTCCCCAAAATGGGAGAAAGGGACCCCCTTGCCCTGTTGCTCTTGAAACTGTGACACTTGTGATGTATTTCCTTCATACTCTGTTATACTCATTATCTGTTCATACTCTGTTATCTCAGGAGCACTTGCTTCTCTTTCTCCTCCCTCCTCCCCCTCCTCATTTATCAAAAACACTGAACAGACAACAAGCTGCATTTTTTTATATATCATTCATATGATTCTAAACGAGTGCATCAGAACATACTACAAAATCTATATTGCACACAATCCTTACAATTATCTATTGCTAAACAGAAACAACACATGAGAAGAGGATGTTTGCAGGGGCTATAATGTGCAAAGGAGCAAATGGTAAAAAAAAAAAAAAAAAAAAAAAAAAAAGAGGCTTTTATAAAAACAGTGAGCAGTTTCACTTGCAGGTTGATAATTGTCAGTGTGGATGTGCATTGGGCAAAATTGGCAACTGTTGAAGGCAAGCGGCTGCGGGATGATTTATGTAAGTGGAGACCATAAGCTGTGCAGGTCACAGTTGGTTCCATCCAGCTCTGAAACTGAACTAAACAACCCACTGTCCTCCAAAACTTCAGCCAATCACGGGAGCATATGATGCCTGAAAAAGGTTGGCTGCCACTGGAGGCAGGAGATAAATGTGGAGACATGAAGGTGTGGTGTTTTCAAACTGATGGACAGTTAAGTACCACCACACTACTTTCTCACTCCCCTTCCTCAAAAAGATGGGGAGAAAATAATATAATGAAAGTTCATGGACAGAGAGATCAGTCAGAAGTTCCCGTAATGAACAAAATATTTAGAAAATATTCAGCGCAGGGAGACTGATACAATTTATTACCTACTGATATCAGACTAGAGCACTGAAAAGAAAAAAAAATAACCAACACACCAAAAAACAATACAAATACCTCCCCTGTCCACTCTCTTCAACTTCATCTCCTTGAATAGTGCAGGGGAATGGGGACAGTGGTCAGCCCATAAGCATTTTGTCTCTGTCACTCCTCTCTGTCCTTGCTGCAGTGTGGAGTTCCTCCCATGGAAAGTTATTCCCAAACTGATGCTACATGGGCTTCTCACAGGTTGCAGTTCTTCAAGCATTGCTCCAGTGGCTTCTTACCACAGAGCCCATTCTTCAGGAGTGGGCTGCTCCAGCATGGGGCCTCACAGGCTGCAGTTTCAGCCTGGGCCCTGCTTGTGAAGGGGCTCTTCCTGGGCTCTTTGGGCCACATCTGCTGCTGCACTGTGGGTTCCTCCATGACTGCACATGGAAATCTGCTTTGTGCTGTGCCCATGGGCTGCTGGTGGATGGCCTGCTCCACTTTGGGCCTCTCCTGGGCTGCAGGGAGCACCTGCTCCACTCCACAATGAGAACCTCGTGCCCTCTTTCTGCACTGACCTTTGTGTCTGCAGTGCTGTTTCTCTCTATAGCTTCTCACTTGTCCCTCCCAGTTGCTGTTGTGAAGTGCTGTTTTTACTTTTCTCAAATCTGCTCTCATAGAGGCACAACCAGTGTCACTCACTGACTGGGCTATGCCCAGCAGCAGGTCGCTTCTGCAGCTGTCTGGATCTGGCTCTGATCTGACACAGGGCAGCTGCTTGTCACATAAAGCTACCAAATAAGGACACGAGAGGATACAGAAAAGGAGAGACAGGAGTGGAGAAACAGAGTAGAGACAAAGGGTGACACACAAATTGTCAAACAGGAAGAGTAAAGTGAAGAGAAGCATTTTGAGAGCAAAATGAGCGAGGACATTCTTACAGACATGGGTGGAAAGGGGTTTTAGAAAGGAGGTGTTCCCTACCAGTTGTTGATTCACACCGGAACAGCAACAACCCAGAGGGAATCCAAACCACTGGTGACTTTTATGTACTCCTTTTCTTAGCTGCAAAAGGTAATATAAAGGCAGCCTATTAAAAATCAAGTTAAATGACATTTACCAAAAGAGACTTTGACAGCACAAGAAAAAAGAAAAAAAGAAAAAAGAAAAAACGAAAAAGAAAAAAGAAAAAAAAAACAATTAACTACACTTTTATTATTCAGAATTAAAAAAAAAACCACACACACACAAAAATTAGAAGACATTCAAAAACAGTTAAGCTCAACTGAGAATAACGAAGGAAATAAATAAATAAATAAATAAATAAATAAGCCCACAAGTTAAAAGAAATGCTAGCAAAGCAAGTCAAACATGTAGAGATAAACCAGCCAAGAAAAAAACAAACAAACAAACAAAAAAACCTAACAGTAAGAACTCATCAGGATAAAGAAGTCTTCCAGAGAACTGATGGAACAAATTGGAGACTGAAGAAAAATCACTCAAATGTAAGATACAAATAAAAACAAAATTAATTGCATTACTTTTCTGTAAAAGCTTGAAAAACTTCCTTTAAGGAAATGTCTGATAAGAGCATATAAATTAAAATGGAATAATAAAATTGATAAAAGGGACGTGAGAAGCTGCAGAGTCTGATTGAATGTCATCAAAAGTGCTCAAGTTGATCATATCTGAAATGCAAGGGCTGCTCTAAAGGTAATGCCTCGCATTTTATTTTATTGGCCCACATTGTCAGAGGAGGATATTGGTATGGAAGTAGAGGTTGAACCTTTCCACAAAGCTGCTGTTACGTTTCGTTGCTGTGTGACAGATGGCAGTAGAGGGCAGCCTGACAAAACGGCATCTGGCATGTAAACGCGTATGAAGCAAAGGAGTGAAACTGAATTCCTCCATAATGAAAAAATTGCACCTATTTACATTTGTTGATGCTTGCTGGATGCTTATGGGGACCCAGCATTGCATGTGAGTGCAGTGAGGTTGTGGATGGTGCATTTCAGCAGTGGTAACAGCAACATGAAAGACAAGCCACCTTCTGATTGGCGATACAAATTTGTATGAGCACAGCATGCAGTCTCTTATTCATCACTGGCAAAATGTATAGTTAATAGTCGTAACTACATTGAAGAGCATTTTGTAGCTGAGAATTTGCTTTATTAAATCGTGTTATTGTGTTCTTTGTATCTGTTGCAGTTTCCAGAGAAATAAATACGGGGCTTTACTTCTGGAATGACCTATGTAGCTTAGGTAATAACTACTGTATGCATCCTCTAAGTATTGGGTTCAGCTTAATATATAAACAGGAAGGCAAAAAAACCTTGATGTTAATTTTTTTTAAAGTGTCATGTAATATTAATAGACTACAAATTTCTATAATAGACACATTATTTGAAGACGTCATAATGGAATGGTGTCATAAACTGCTGTTTCATAGGAGCACTTCAAAACTTCTTGAGTTCTGTGCAGTGAGGGATCATGCAGACGGATGAGTGGATTGTCATAAAGCACTTGTTATAAGACACTTACTTAAAAGCTTTTAAGTTCATCTGCTACCTGAAGTTCTTTAAGAAACTGAACTGTCTTGTGGCACACGGAAAGTGACTAAATAACAGATTAAAAGGCTATGAGTATGCAGTGTGGACAATGACTATAAGTTGGTTATATATATCTGTAATATTCTCACTCTAAGGGAAAAGCTTACTCAAAATTGTACATAGCTTGTGTCAAAGACTCCAGGCAGTGAAATAAACAGACTGCGATTAAAAAAAAAAAAATTAAAAAATGAACAAAATGTAAGATATTTTCTCCCAACATGTAATTCAACTGTAAGACTCCTGCTGAAAACTTTGTGAAGCTCAACACTGACAATAAACTGTGAAAGATTAACAAACTCATAGATATTCAATCCCGAAGGGACTGTTAAAAATGTAGTCCAAGTGCAACCTTTAGTGCCCTTCAGGACTCTGGCTGTTGGAATCTGGGAGGACATGCCAAGGGGACAACATACAGTATTGTGTAATTCTTATGCCCATTTCCTTTGATGGCTGCCACTGGCTACAGTTTGAGACAAAAGTACTGCTGGTCTGACTCACCACAGGAGATTAGAAGGAGTGATTAAACATTCTGGATGCTATCTTGCTCACTTTGAAGTAAATTAAAAATCTCTCATGGACCTTACTAAGGTCATTATAACATAATTACATGCTCGCTTTAAATAAAAAATAAGCTAATGTAAAAATCTGACAGATAAAGTGTAACTTTCTCTTCTGTGGCAATGCTGAAAAAAAATACTTGGAGCATCTACAGACCCTGATTGAGAAGAAGTCCATAAGCCTGCCATGATTGCTACTGTCAAAAACATAATGGCTATGTTACTGGCAAAGATGCTAATGTGGTAATCAAAATAACACTGGATTAAGACAAACCAATAGGCTGACTTTTGCAGCAAGACCTTTAACTTCCCTGTTGTTGTGTTTTTTGTTGTTGTTGTTTTTCCTGTGCATGTTTCTTATGTTAAAATAACGGCTGTGAGTGCTGCTTTCCTATAGTGAAACACCGCTTAGTTTTAGTTGTGACTTGATTCAATAAGCATGGTGATAATAACCCCCAAAATCTTGATTTATTTCAAGATGAGGTCTCTAAAAAAGAAATTTGTTAATATTTATTGTGATTGACTTCATTTTATTTCATGGTGTGTTGTATGACCTTTCCAACTAGTTAAGATGGTATTTTTCAACTATTCTAACAGAGGTATTTTTATGTGTTTTTTACAAAAGATAATAAAGACAAATATCTGTTTGGTTTTGGTTCTGTAGTACTTCTGTTATCTTAAATCAATCTACATCTCAGTCTCTAATCTATATGCAATGCGTCTCTGATGTTTTTGGACATCATTCTCATTTCTACCTTTGTTCCGTTAGCAATGCAGAACATAAGAACTCAGGAAGAAACCTAGTTACATTACAAGTAAAAGTAGATGAGTAAGGCTATAAAGGTTCCATAATATCTCTATTAAGGTTCCATATATAAGGTTCCATAAGTGCTGTATTGTGTATCATAATTTTTTAGCAGCTGAGAATGTTAGTGGTTATTTTTGATTAACATGTACATTGTTATCTAAGGACATGGAAGGACTGAATGCCATATAAATTATATGGGTCAATGTATAAAATGACAACTGCAGTGCAGTTTACAAGGGAAGAGTCACCGATCACATCTATCTGGACTTCAGTAAGGCCTTTAACACAACATCCTTGTCTCCAAATTGGAAAGATACGGATTTGTTGGGTGGACTGCTCAATGGACAAAGAACTGACTGCAGGATTGGGTCCAGAGAGTGGTGGTCAATGGCTGAATGTCTGGATGGAGATCGGTGATGAGTGGTGTTCCCCAGGGGTCAGTGCTGGGACTGATACTCATTAATATCTTCATCAATTCCATTGATAGTGGGGTCAAGTGCACCCTCAGCAAGTTTGTGGATGACACCAAGCTGTGGGATGTGGTCAACACATCAGAAGGATGGGATGTCATCAGAGGGACCTAGACAGGCTTGAGCAGTGGCCCAGGTGAGTTTCATGAGGTTCAACAAATCCAAGTTCAAGGTCTTGCACCTGGGTCAAGGCAATATTCACAACCAATAAAAGCTAGGAGACTAAAGGATTGAGTGTATCCTTGCTGAAAAAGACCTGAGAGAACTGGTGGATGGGAAGATAGGCATGAGTCAGCAATGTGCCCTCACAGCACAGAAGACCAACCATGTCCTGAGCTGCATCAAAAGCAGTATGGCCAGCAGGGCAAGGGAGGCGATCCTGCCCTTCTACTCTGCACTTGTGAAGCTTCACCTGGAGTACTGCATCCCGATGTGGAGTCCTCAGTGCAGGAGAGACATGGATCTGTTGGAGTACATCCAGAGGAGGGCCACAAAAACGATCCAAGGACTGGAACACCTCTCCTATGAGGACAGGCTGAGAGAGCTGGAGCTGTTCAGCCTGGAGAAGAGAAGGCTCAGAGGTGACCTGACAGCGGCCTTTCAATATCTAAAGACAAGCTATAGAAAAGAAGGGGACAGACTTTTTAGCAGGGTCCATGACAACAGAACAAGGGGAAATGGCTTCAAGCTTAAAGAAGGTAGAATCAGATTAGATATAAAGAAAAATTGTTTTACAGTGAGTGTGGTGAGGCATTAGAACAGGTTGCCCAAAGATGTGGTTGATGCCTCCCCATCCCTAGAGACTAGGCTGGATCAGGCCCTGGGCAGCCTGATCTAGCTGTGGTGTCCCTGTTCATTGCAGGGAATTTGGGCTAGATGACCTTTAAAGGTCCCTTCCAACTCTAAGGATTCTATGATTCTATGAGAAGTCCTAACTTAATTTCCCAGATGACTAATCTGCTTTAGGAATCTGACCCAGTGTGTTCTAGAAATATTGAAAAGCTTTTCTTCAGTTCTAGGTTCTTTTGCATGAGGTTCAGCAAGATATCTAGTAAATATCAGATAATATATATATATATATATATATATGTAGTATCCACATCCCTCATCATATGATTAGCATTAAGAATACAAGAATTAGTATTCCCAGATGCTACTCAAAATTAATTTAATTAATTATTATTCTTTATACAGGTGACTCTATTGCTACCAACATAAAATTAAGGTTTTCTCGCTCATATATCTCACAAAACAAAGGTGTCTTAAATCTAGACTGTGTTCCACTGCATTCAGATACTTCACCAGAAGCAGTGTTCCTCACTCCAAACAAATAGCCTTCTTAGAGTTCTTGTTAATTATTCTTTTTTCTCAAACTGCAGAAAACTTTAATCAGATCTTCCACAGCAAACAGTGTCATCTTACACATCTGAATTTTTCTGAAGCTGTCATGGTTTTATGGCCGTCAGTATTCATCAGTATCATCTGATAGACAGTATAAGAAAATCAGGAAAATTCTAGCTAGAGGAAAAGAAAACAAGGAGATGTGTGGAGAAAGGTTTTATAGTGCTTTACATCTCAGAGATCTTTATTCTAGGGGAATAAAATACTAAGAAATAATACTGAAAGTCCAGTTGAAAGACAAGTCCAGTTTTTCAGCGAAATATAATACCAGCTTCCTTTTTGAGTTTTGCTACATACTGAATGATTGTTTTCAGTGAGGTGATCATGGTATAAATTTTCTCCTCAATAATTTGTTTACTTATGAAATCTAATTTGATATTAAAATGCAGTGAAACATTCTGCTCCTTAAATAGACTAGTTACAGTAGCAAAAAGCATGGGAAAAAAAAATGAATAATAAAAAACACAAAACAATGTGCAAGGAGAAGTCTTATTTAAGGAAAACTGTGTATATGACTCCCAAACCTCCAGTCATAACAAGGCAAGTTATTTTCTGAAGTCACTAATGTTGCAGCAACCTGCATGAATACTTCAGAAAGTCATGATGACATTCATATTAAGCATGTCCAAATGCTGTCAGACATAAAAAGTAAAATAAATTTTTCCACAGCATAATCCCTAAGTGGTAAAGATTTATTCATGTTACATTCAATTATCTTTACTTAGAACTATTTGTATGCTAATGATGCATATAGTAGCAAAGCAAACAGAATACTTAAACTTCCACAATAATCATGCACTACTCAAGCAACTAAACTTCAACAAAAAAGAAAAAAGAAAAAAGAAAAAAGAAGACTGTCTCAAAACTTAAAAACAATATAGTGACATAAAATGCACTTTGATATTCCAGTCTGATTTGAGCAAAATGAGCACAATTTTTTTAGTATGTGGAACCTGAAACCATTTTATTTGAGCACCAATTCATTCTTCTTAATTGCATTCAGTGAGAAGATCTTGTCCTGCAGGTGCCAATGGAAGCCTGGAAGTACTTTGAGGAGAAAATTAAAAAAAAGAAAAAAATGAGAGAAACAAAATTAAAACAACAGCTAGCTGAATTGAATTGTGACTCAGAATTCACTGCCTCGTTTATATATAATTTTTATAGAATCATAGAATGGCCTGAGTTGAAAAGGACCTTAAAGATCATTTAGTTTCAAGCCCCCTGCTATGTGCAGAGTCACCAACTACTAGATCAAGCTGCCTGGAGCTACATCCAGCCTGGCCTTGAATGCCTCCAGGGATGGGGCATCCACAGCCACCTTGGGCAACCTGTTTCAGTGCGTCACCACCCTCTGAATGAAATTTTCCCCTCCTCTGATATTGTTTGGTGCACGGTTGGCCTGTTCTTCTATAGTAATTCTTAAATTCCTTCTTATATTGTTATTTACAGTACTGATTTTATGAGTGATATCAAATGGAGGAAACTAGATTATATTCCTTCCTGTCGTTGCAGTGTCATACATTGATAATGTGAATTACTACAGAATACTGTACCCCCAATACTACCCCAATACTACTTCCTAAAAAAAATTGCATATCACAGAATCACAGAATCACAGAATCACAGAATCATCAAGGTTGGAAAAGACCTAGATCATCATCTAGTCCAACCATTACTAATACTTCCCAGCTAAATCATATCACTCAACGCAACATCCAAACGTTTCTTGAACACTCCCATGGTCGGTGACTCCACCACCTCCCTGGGCAGTGCATTCCAATACCTGACTACCCTTTCCGAGAAGTAATACTTCCTAATGTCCAGCCTGAACCTCCCCTGGCGCAGCTTGAAACCATTCCCTCTAGTTCTATCACTGATTACACGAGAGAAGAGGCCGACCCCCAGCTCACCACAACCTCCTTTCAGGAAGTTATAGAGAGCTATAAGGTCTCCCCTGAGCCTCCTCTTCTCCAGGCTGAACAATCCCAGCTCCCTCAGCCACTCCTCATAAGGCCTGTGCTCCAAACCCCTCACCAGCTTCGGAGCCCTCCTCTGAACACGCTCCAGGGCCTCAGTGTCTTCCTTGCAGTGAGGGGCCCAAAACTGAACACAGTACTCGAGGTGCGGCCGCACCAATGCCGAGTACAGGGGGACAATTACCTCCCTGTTCCTGCTAGTAACACTGTTTTTGATGCAAGCCAGGATGCCATTGGCCTTCTTGGCCACCCGGGCACACTGTCGGCTCATGTTCAGCCGAGCATCAATCAGTACCCCCAGGTCTGTTTCCTCAACACAGTCCTCCAGCCACTCCGCCCCAAGCCTATAGCGCTGCCTGGGGTTGTTGTGGCCAAAGTGCAGGACCCGGCATTTGGTCTTGTTCAACCTCATCCCGTTGGCTTCGGCCCAGCTCACCAGCCTATCCAGATCCCTCTGTAGGGCCTCGCTACCCTCAGGCAGATCCACACTCCCAGCCAATTTGGTGTCATCCGCGAACTTACTGAGGGCGCCCTCAATGCCCTCATCCAAGTCATCAATAAAGATGTTGAAGAGGACAGGCCCCAGCACCGACCCCTGGGGAACACCACTCATGACTGGTCTACAACTGGATTTGACTCCATTTACCACCACTCTCTGGGCCCGGCCCTCCAGCCAGCTCCTTACCCAGCTGAGTGTACCCATCCAAGCCACGGGCTGCCAGCTTTTGCAGGAGAATAGCATGGGAGACAGTGTCGATATGATATACACAGGGAGGGTTTCAAAGGGCAAAAAAACCCGAAAACCTCAACAAACTAACTAAACAAACAAACAAACAAACAAAAAACAAAAAAAACAGATAGCAGTGTGTTTTTCAGACAGAGAAGGTTCAGGCAAAGCCTGCATATTCTGCATTTCAGACCTGATTCTACCCAGAAAGCTTCATAACAATGAAGCTGTATGGACTTCAGTGAAATTACATCTGAGATCATCTGTGATCACCTGCCACATTGCATGCCCCTAGAGTGGTGTCTATGCAACAACCAAAACAGGTGAATCACCACACATCTAGATGCTGTGATTGTTCCTCCTTTTACAGCAGGGTCCTTCTCTATCTGTTCTTTCTGCCACCTCTTTCATTGCCTACCCAGACTGTTTTGCAAGTTTTTGATGTAAGGGTTTGTCATGATGTATGGCTTACAAAACACACTTAGAAATTTGGTAAAATTTGGCAATATTTCTCAGTGAGCATAGTTTCTGCTAAACTGACATTCAAGGGGATTTTAATTCCTGCTTAAGAAGTACTTAGTAACGTTAAAACACAACTAATGTCCAAAGAAAATATATGCCTGAGTATTTGCAGGAGCTAATAGCAAGTGAAAAATCTTCTCTTTGGAGACTTTAAAAGCTAAATCAAGATGAAAGTGTTCATTGGGGAAAAAGAGACCAGAGAAACTAGGGTTTAGCTTTATGCTGCAGACAGTTCTTCACATCTCTGTTAATTAGAGAATAGCTATTGAGGGATTAAGTTGCACTGTGAACATGATTTTTTCCCTTTCTTAGAATCTTTTATTAGTCCTGAAAATGCATAAGCAGAAAATAACTCAGCTTGATTTGATTCACAGGGCCTAGATGGAGTCTGCAGCACTGTAGTTAGGAAATAAATCAATATGTTATTCATAAACTAAGCTAACCTAAGCAGATTTGTTATGAGATCAGTGAGACACAGGGAACACAAATCACCACAGAACTGTTTTGCAGTCACTTCGTTGTAAAACCAAATTTTAATTTCTCATTCCCTCTGCTACTGCACCCCCATAAAGTGCTTTGAGACATAGTTTGGATGAACAGCCTTACAGAAAATTAAGCTCTATTTTGTTACTATTTTGTTACAGTTGTAGGATGTGTATCTAAAAAAGTGCCTTTTGGAGGTAGTCTTCTAATGCACGTGAAAGAATAACAGGATGATCTCATAATATTTATATCTAGTAGTACTTTAATTTTTCTATAAAATTATTCTAGGTCATCAGACCTCCCCAGATTCTTGATTTATATGTTGAGTACATTTTAAATGCACCAATCTTCATCTAACTTTGAATTTGAAACTCAAGTAATTTATAGTTCTTTAAAATATAAAAGTAGTGAACTAGACAAACTAGTAGTATGAGTTTGTGTGTGTGTGTGTATGTGAAATAGTGGCTGTGGTATGTATGTCTGTGTATACACAAACACAATGAGTTGATTTAATTGTGAAAAGAAATGACTTTTGACGAACTACTGAAATTTCAAACCTGAGGGGTACTTTTCTCTTGGATAGAAAAGTTATTATTTGGAACTTCAGAAATATATCTACAGACTTTATGTTAAATTCTCCTTTCAAGGAAAAGGCTAAAGAGGTTGCATGTATTGTCCAAACAAGAAAATAAGTTGATCATTACAAGATAGCACATTGTAAAGGTACTGCAACCAGTGTACCTCCAACTTTGGTTATGTTTACTGGTGGATCTCTCAGCATGAGATATTTTAGTAACTTAAACGTGGCTTCAGGATGAGGAACGAGGCTGAATCTGTCTGTTATGTAGAGGTCAAGGACTTGTGCTGGAACTCAGCCTGCTGTTCCCAGAGCTATTTAGTGGGAACTAGTGCATGGTGAATCCCAGAGGCAGTCTTTTCCTCTGTTACTCATTATCACCCATGTGGTCAAATGTATAAATTGTAAATTGTAAATGTATAAATTTGTATAAATTTAAATGCATGAATTAGTGCAGGTGGTTTTTTTGTTTGTTTGGTTGGTTGTTTTTTTTGTTTTGTTTTTTGTTTTTTAATCTACCAAGGGGATTAATAAAGCAGAAGCAGTGGGTTTTCTTGTTTTTTTCAGCTGTGTTAAAGATACTTTGATGAGAGGAATTTCCTTTCTCTGAGGAACTTAAAATCTGAATGCAAAGAAGAGTAGTACTAACAGGGACTTGATTGCACTCTGCAAAAACATTATTCTGATAATTTCAGGCCAAAACATGCAAAAAAACTACATAAAATGGCAAGTATGAACTACCACAATTTTCAGTAAAGGAAGAGTATTATACTACTAAACTTTTCAATGTCTTCTAAGACTATGTATGAGTTTTGCTTACTCAGGATTTTTATCTGTGTGCAGCATTCAAGTGAGAGCTCTGTAGAGTCTTCACATTCTTTCTAAATACTTGGTTGAGCTTGAAGCTGAATATAAAATGAGCAAACTATTTGCAACACATGCAAAACCACAGTGTTATAGAAGATTGATGCTTGAAATTTCATCAGCACCTGAGAAATATCAAGGTTTAATTAACAAGTCATGCAATGGCGTATAGAGCCTTTGAATATTTATGATGACATTATAATTTTTGGAAGAGACCGAGGCAAGCATGACATGAAATTGGGAAATGTTTCAAAACGTTTTCAACAGAAACAATTGCTAGTTAATGCAAAAAGTGAACTGAGTTACTGATTTCAAAATTTTAGACAAGCAGAATGACCACAGAATTGAATGGAATTTTTATCACTTCTGGATTGTTCTTGTTATGGGTAATTTCTCTATTTTTATGAAATCAGATATATAGTGTATGCAAACCAGTGCTCCTAACATTTAATTTGTCCAATTAAATATGCAAAATGAGGAGATGTAGTCAGTAAGACTGTAAATGTGTCCTTAATTCCACAACCATGTCTATATTATCACAGAGTGGATTGTCCCAGTAACTTTTTGGCAGTCTTTATGTACCTACCAGGAAAACAAACCCAACCTCTCACTTCTGTATGGAAAACATACCCTACCGTCCTATTAGAGGCCATATTTTTCTATTTATTCGAGCTGTGGGTTGTTTTTTTTTTTTTTCTGGCTTAAAATTTTATATGTTGTGTGTGTAGCAGATAGATAGAGCTGATTGTCTGGTATACCTCAGATCCTTTGACATCAAACTTGTAATGTTCATTAAGATAACAAAAAATAAAATAAAAAAAAAAGAGAGAAAAAAATAAAGAGAGCGGGAAAAAATGGGAGAAAATACATCTGTAGGCATTACAGGAAGAAAGTGTTGAATAGATAGGAAAAAAAGTGGATTCCAAGTTTACTTAATTTTTCAGTAAATTCTAATATTTTTGTCTTCTCCCAGAGAGTACATTAGATTCAGGTTGAGGGATGTATGTGCTAAATGCTGGAATTATACTTCATCTCTGGAAATGCTAGCAAAAGGTTTATATCTACAGACAAAGTGGTACTGAGAGCTCAGGTAGGCAAGAACATATTGATGTAATCTTGTCCCCATTAGACAGCTTTAGACAGCTACTGCCCTAGTTTAGGCTTTTTTTTTTTTTTTTTTTTTTTTTAATACAAACAATTCTGTACTGAAAAGTTAATTGCTCTTTGCTATTTTCATACATTTTGGGTAACTTAAGATCCAGGACAACCTTGACAAAATCCCAGAATTCCCATATTAATCATAGTAAACTGGCAGTACTATGCAATATTCAAGGTTGATCAAACCCCACACAGAATTAAAACCCACAGTTCCAACAAAAAAAAAAAAAAAAGAAAGAAAATAATAACTTAAAACTGTTGGAAGGTAGTGAATACCTTGAAAAATAGGCTATGAGTGCAGTTTAAAAATCTACGTGTTCTAATACATAAGCATGTAATTTTATTTGTATAATAGGCATTTCAAAGTAATAAGTATTAAATTATTTAAACAATACTTCTTAGTGCTTAGAATTGTAGGAAACTGCAGCTGTTGAAATGGGTTCAGATCTGGGCTGGAAGATGATCAGAGGGCTGCAGAATTTCTACAAATACAGACTGAGGGATCTGAGCTTGTTCAGCCTGGAGAAGGCTCCATGCAGACCCTCAAGGCCAGGCTGAATGCAGCACTGGGAAATCTGATCTAATGGCTGGCAACCCTGTCAATGTTAGTGGGGTTTGGAACTAGATGATCTTTGAGGCCCCATCTACAAGTCATTCTATAGTTCTATGATTGTGCAATTCTACGGAAAAAAAAAAAAAGAAAAAAAAGTTGTATTGCAGCATTGGTCAGTGAATCAAAGAAGCTGTATCAGAGGCTTCGGATATGGAGGAAAACATATACCTTCAGTTAGGTGGTCTAGAAGAAGAATACTCATTAACACAGCGCTCGCTAGCCATGAATGCTTCAATTTCAATCCTTATTTAAGATCTTATTAAATCTCACTCTGCACATACTTTCCTTATTTTCGTGGTGCTGCTATGCTTTATCTTTTCTATACACTAGTTAAAATGAAACATCGTTGCTCCATAAGGAGATGATAAGGTCTCTATGGAAATAGAAATGCAGTACTTTTAGAGCATTATATTAGGCTACTGACAATGTTAAGCAATGTTATAAGTTGTAGGCAACACTCCATACGATTTTGAGGTGGTTTCAAGTTCTGAATATTTTTCATAAGGATTGGTACACATTTTACAGATGTGTCTGAATAATATAGGCCACAAGTGCATGTATGGCCTATTATATAGACCACAATTGTCTGTAATTAAGATTTTGGAAGAATATATATGTGTGAGGAATGAAAGAGAAGTAAAACAAGTGAGATTCAGTGAGACAGTTTGAATTGAACTTACTTAAATAAGCAAAAATTCATTCTTTAATTTCAATTAAATACTGAATTTGTGGTCCATTTCTTTTGTTTCCATGTGGGGATTCTCAGGGATTTTTTTTTGGCCTAATAAATTAATAAGTAAATAACCCTAAATTTGATATGTCAGAGAGGTGGTAAGTAAACACATTTGCTGTTCTGCAAATACTATAATTAACAGTTAGGAATATTCTTTCACTTTATTTCACCTTATATTTTATTTTTATGATCTTAGTATGAATAAAATGATCCAATATTCGCTATTGTCTATGAATAGAAAAAAACATATTTATTTGAGTTGATGCGTTTATTTATGTTTCACCTACTCTAGGAACTGAATACTCAGTAAAATATTTATCAAATGTCTTGTGAAATATTGTTATGCATCAAGTAGTTGCTGACTAAAGTCTACTTCAGATAAGGCAGTTAACTTTTTCCCTTACTGTCTGAAATCATTACCCTGGTTCCAGAGTTTAGTAATGTTTTACAGAATAATTTTTAACAGCTAGTTGTTCCTTGCACTTATACTTAAAAATGCACAGTGGACTCATAAAAGGCAATTCTCCCAACTGTAAAGGTGTCTAATTTAATGAGAGATTTATCAGTTGAAGAGTTTCAAGCAGCAGTATCAAGTGACCTCCCTCTGGAATGAAGTTCTGAGTTTTCTTTAGCACATCTAGTTTAAGCTACACACCATTTACAGCACAAGGATCTGTTTACATTTTTAAACAGAAACCCTGCTTATTCACATAGTTCTGAAATGCATAAAGAGACAAACAGCACAGAATATAGAGAAGCTAGCAATGTGTTACAAATTCAACAGACTCATTATGTTCTTAAAAAAAAAAAAAAAGTATATATATGTATAGAAAATATATAATAAAAATATAGCATAAGACATATTCTTTCATAAAAACTGAGCAATTTCATCAATGGTAAAAGGAAGGCTGATGTTTCTGTTTTATGCTTTCTCTTTCTTTTAATCCTTCCTTGTCTTGTACATTCATGGCAACAGTGTGCCACACCTGGACTCCCCTCAAGGACTGTTCTTTCCAAATTGTGCTGTAACTGAGCAATTAGGGAAACCTGATGCCAGCTAATTACCAGGTATGGGATAGCAGATGTAACAATTCCTTCAGTTCAACTCCACTAGAATGAAATGATTTATGTCCTTTTCTCCTTAATTTAGCTATTAGATCCCCAGTTTGAAGGCCATAATACAAAATATTTTATCTTCAGTAGCTTATAGTGTTTGAGAATATTTGTTATGGCCTTCATTTAAACTATTAAAATAGTGACTATGCGTAAGTGCATCTTTATCCACAAGCATGCGTACAATGTCTTAAATCACAAAAAGTTTCTTGTTATTTATCAGTCAGAAGGAAGAAATTCATAGAGTTTTAAATACACATCTCTAATTTTTCCTTTTAATATGGAGGATTTTTATATTTTCAGAGTAGTTATTACACTTTTTAAAGTTTTTAATAAGCTTTACAAATTTTTTTTTTTTGTCCACAATAAAGTTACAGATATAGAAGATACAAATATAAAAGTATCAATTTTAGGTACATCTATGAAGTATCCCAAAGGTACTCTGAAATATCTCAGCAATTAAAATAATTATATTAATATTTTCTTTGTTTGTCCAAGTCAACCTTATATATCAGTCTTTCATAAGGAATACTAAAAAGTTTATTCGCTTCTCATTACTCAGAAACATCATCAACTCATTTCCTGCTATACCCTGGAAAATATGTACTGTCTTTCTTTCCATTTTACTACACACCTTTGACAAGAAGTAACAAACTTGCATTTGACAATTTTAATACCATCCATGATAACCTAGCAAGACTCATAAAACCACTATTAATTCCTCTACCACTGACAAACAAACAAACAAACAAACAAACAAAAAAACAACCGAAACCAAAACACTTCAATACAGTATGTTGTAAAGCACATCAGACTTCCTCTGTAAACCACAAAACTAAATTGATATTGGAGCCATTACTGGGATGGACTAAATCAATTTGTATATCAGAATTCCAAATTACAATGATGTCAGTCATGTCCTGCCTAGGGACTTTTACTACTTGCCACTTTCATCCATTTACCCATACCACATTTACTTTCATTTTTATTTTTATTTTTTAAATGATTGTCTAATCATCAACTTTGATTAGCCACTTTGATTGAGAGAATTTTACAGAAACACAAAATAGCTGATTTTGGAAGAGAACTCTGTAGCCCAAGCAGAAAAGGGTTCCCAGGACCACGCCCTGATGGCTTTTGAACATCTCCAAGGAAAAGACTCTGCAGCCTCTCCATGCCAGCGCTTCATCACCGATACAGACAAGAATTACTTCCTGATGTTCAAAAAACAAAACAAACAAACAAACAAACAAATGAAACCCATCAGTTCCTGTTTGTGCTCATTGCCTCCTGTACTGGCACCCCTGAAAAGAACCTAAGAAGTCCATCCTCTTTGTACTCTCTCTTCAAGTATTTATAGAGAATAATAATATCTCCCTGGGCATCTTCTCCAGGCTGGACAGTCCCAACTCTCTCATCCTCTCCTCAGAGAAGAAATGCCTAATCACTTGATCATCTTGGTGGCCCTCTGTTGGACTCTTTCCAGCTGGATACAGAATTCCACATGTGGTCTCACCAAAGTGGAATTTCATTATCCATCAATACTACACATGTGACACCTTCATCTTTTTCACGTAATCATTTAGATTAGATGTCTATTATTTCAGCCAAAAATTAACAACCATTACATCTATATTGGAATATAACATTAAAACATCATTTTAGTGCACATTGAAGAGTGTGCTATACAGCCTTAGTTATAGATACATTAGATACAGATGCAGTATGGAAGAACTTATGTTAAAAGATAATTTTCCAGATCAATGCCTCCAAGAGCCCCCTCTTCATTTACAGAGCAGAGACAAGTTACCTGAAAGAGTACAGGGCCTACAGTGTCGCAGATGCCTTCCTGCTAAATATGGAAGTAAAAAGAAGTAATTAAAACCTATGGACTGGTGACAAACTCTTTTTCCTGCTTATTTGAAACAAATGACAAAATGGATTTGGCACCAGAAAATACACCTTTGTTGTTCTCATTTAAAACATTTCTTGACTTAGCTGAAGAAAAAATACGGTCCAAGGTCCAGGACATATTCTTTACGCCTGCTTAGTCATGCTTTTAACCATGCAACTGGATAATTAGACGTCATTCATTATTTGACATCATACATTATTTGATTTTTTTTTGTATTTAAATGCTCACGCAATTATGTCTGAATAAGTTAGTTGTGTAACTGTGCTGACACTGTTCTATGGAAAATGGTGCTTCAGAATATTGAAAAGAATATGAAAGTTAAGCTTAATAAGTCTGCTCTGTTCTGATTTTAGATCTTATAACAGCCAGGAGACTGTTCAATACATCATAAATTTCACTGTCTCTCTCATTAGAATATAACTAGAATGTGTCAAAGTTCCCCATTGAAACAGCTAACAAATAATCATCAGAAATTGTTGTTGTTGTTGTTGTTTTAATATGTAAACATGCTAATCCTAAATTATACACTAATAGCTTCTTATTGATGTAAACTTTTTTTTTGCCTAGAAAATTTCAAGTGCCAGCTTCTTACAATATGACTTCTGAAATAATTCACTGACTGAAATAAAACAGTCTTATGTCCTTGTGTTGTAAAACAAACAATGTAGTATAGTGGGATGTGTCCCATTATCCAAAGATTTGCATTATGATTTGTAAATTATGGTTCAATGAAATTGAATTTATTCTTTACCAAGTATTCAGCAGATGCTTCTAATACCCATCAAATTTGCTGTGTTCAGACTCATTTTAATATAAAAACTTACAAAATATTTATAAGGAGATGGTGAAACAGTACTTTTAATTATGTTATGTCTTTCTCCTCCATTTAAAATATTTATTGCACCATGTGGAAATATGTAAATTTGAAGAGACTAAGGAAAAAATAAAGGAACTTTATACAGCTTATATAGATTATGCCAACATCAATATCTTACATTGTTTTATCTAATTAAAGCATATTGTAGAAAGTTAATTGGAAAATACTCTCATGATTTATCTTATGAGTAGTAAATCCTTTAGAAGATTCAACAAAGAAATGGATTTGGCATTATTGGATGAGGGATTTTTATTTTTTTTTTTTAAATTTTTGTTTCCTTAAATGTTTGTCCTTTGTAAGCATTTATAGAAGGAGTTACATTTCATCAACGATTTTTCCTATCATCTGCTTCAAATATGTAAAGAAAATTGAAGATTACTAAAGTATAAACAGAACCCCCATCAAAACCACTCTGAATTTCAACATCAGCTTGGCTTCCCTAGTTTTTATATATCTTGTTTCAATGCAGGACAGCGGAAAGTAAGGCAGACCTCAACACACTTAAACTTCCAAATTAATTAACAGTTTACATTTAGAAATTGAACTCTTTTGTGCCATAATGTTTAAATAAAATGTTATATTTATGTCCTGTAACTGGGTGATTTATTTACACAAGCACGGGTACACACACACCCCCCCAAAAAAAAAAGAAAGTTAATTATGGCTAGTGGCTAGTGTGTTCTTGCAATAGAACAAGAGGATTAAATATATCTGAGATGCCACATTCTGTGGAGTTTTGAATAGAAAGTGTGTGCTACAGACATTACTGTAGTCATGTTCAGCATGAAGTTGAGCAATGAAAGTTAACGTCAGGCAAAGATGTACTAAAACTGGGGAGAAGAAATCAGAAAGCAGCAGTCAAATGAAAGAAAATTAGACATAAGCTGAAGTCAGGGGTTCAGTGGCAGCAAATCACAGTATCATGGAACAGCTTAGTTGGAAGGGACCTCAGAGACCTTCTAGTTCCAATCTATGGCAACCCTGCCATGGACAGAGATGCCAGCTAATAGGTAAGGCTGCCCAGAGCCCCATCCAGCCTGGCCTTGAACACCTCAAAGCATGTGACAACCATAGAATCACAGAATTGTAGGGTTTGGAAGGGACCTCTAGAGATCATTGAGTCCAACCTGCCTGCCAAAGCAGGTTCCCTACAGCAGGTCGCACAGGTAGGCGTCCAGGCGGGTCTTGAATATCTCCAGAGAAGGAGACTCCACAACCTCCCTTGGCAGCCTGTTCCAGTGCTCCGTCACCCTCACCGTAAAGAAGTTCTTGCGCACATTCGTGCGGAACTTCCTATGCTTTAGCTTCATCCCATTTCCCCTTGTCCTGTCCCCATGCACTACTGAAAAGAGTCCGGCCTCACCACTATGGCCCCCACACCTCAGGTATTTATAAACCTGGATCAAATCCCCTCTCAGCCTTCTTTTCTCAAGGCTAAACAGACCCAGTTCACTTAGTCGTTCCTCATAGGGGAGATGCTCCAACCACTTCTCTGGGCAACTTGTTCCATTGCATCACCACTCTCTAAATGAAAATTTTCCCATAAGATCTAACCTAAATCTTCCCTCCTTTATTTTAAAGCTATTCCTCCCTATCCTGTCACTATCAGATCATACAATAAGTTGGACTCCCTCTTCAATATGGGCTCCCCTCAAATACTGGACTTCATAGCCCTCTGCTAGCAATAGATGATTAGTTCTCAGAATGTCATTTCTGTGTTTGTCTTGATCAGTTAAGTTCACAGGAGGATTCTGTGTTAAGTTCTAGAGATCTGTAGCACAAATCACCATGCATCAGCTACCTGTCAATTTGCTCTCACAGTTGTCTTCTTGAAACACCATTACAGCAGCATGTCCAACTTTGCTGAGACCGTCAGTCACAGATGCGTCCAAAAACCACGTGTTCCCAGTGGACTTCAGCAATGTCAGATATATTCCCACCTCAGAGAGGGCCAGTGGTAAATGCTATTGTAATTTTTTCTAGGAGCTTACTTGTCAGGTAAGAAGATTCAAGCACAACACAATCAGCTACTTTGATATCATTATTAATCTTAGATGAGAAGACATAAATGAAGATTTTGAAAAATTCAGTTCTCTTACACACAGTAACTTGGCTCAAGCTTTTTCTGCTTGACGTGATTGCATATGACTAATTTAAACATTTTACTAAAACACTGAGACTTTTTCTTCTGAAATCTGTTTGCTTTTGAGATCAGTTGTCAAAACATGAAAGATATGCCAGCTGAAGTGACTGTTTTTTCCTAGAGACCTGCCATTATTCCTTGACTAGTTTCATTTTATTTATTTATTTATTTATTTATAGATTGAAAATGTTTTCCATCAGAACTAATTGGAAATGAAACTCTGCCTTCAAGAAAGTGGCCTAGAAAAGCCTTTCCCAGAATTCTTTGAACCTGATAAAAATTAGACACATCTTTTCTTATTGTTTTATTACGTATGAACTCTCCATTTGAGCAGCTCTTCACTGTGGATTATTACTGTCTCCTGTACCTGGTAAGATCTGAGTACTGTTCGTACATGATTTGCACTAGCTGAAACAAAAGCATGATATTGAAGTATTGTTTTGTGTGCAAGCATAGGGGTTTCTGCATCAAAATGTTATAGTCTTTAATTCTATTAATTACTTCTTCTTTTAGTTATTAGAAAATAGGTATGTTTATATTACTATATCACTACCAGTACGTGAGAACTTCTTATTTTAGTACTGAAGGGGTAAAAAAGTTACACATGCATTCTGTATTAGTGTTTTTTTTTTTTTTTTTTTCCTTTGTGTAAGAGCTTCAGAAACAGAAATTTAAACATACCTGTTAATCTTTTGCTGTGGGAATTTTTGCACTGGAAAATCCAATCTTAGATGTTATTTTGCATACTGTTGGCATTTCAAATAATATAACTACATTCAGAGTATATGGATCAGATTCACAGGTGACTCACAATCTGTATTACTGAATTAAGTGAAATGATTTGGATATGTCAACGGTTTATGGGCTTGTTTGGCCCGGTTCGGTGACTAGTGGTGTGGAGGGATTTTGCAAAATCCGTATCTCCGGAAAAACGGAAACAGGGGACCCCAAAATAATTAAAAACAGTGGCAACAATCTGAGGAGAAACAAACTAATTTACTAAATATGGTATCAGAATGCAAGATAACACACTATAATACAATATAATTAGAATTGAAGCTACTAAATCAAATATAATGATAGTGAGACTGTCCAAAAAGCTGAAGGCCTTACACTGATACTGAAGCACGCAGTCAGGACGGGCAGCAGCGAGGAGAAGCAAAGGAGAGGAGCGCCGAGACAAAAAGCCCAATCAGGTGACCTTGCCAGGAGTTATATCTCCTTTCTGACCTTAAAGCCCCCTGGGGAATGTAGTTCTTCTCTTCCAGACAAGTACCCAGAACTGGAGCATTAACACTTTCACTCCCAGTGCACTACATAATGTTATGATGTGGAATACCAGTAACCAAAAATTATAAAACCATGACAGGATAAATGAATCTTTCTGTACTCATCAGTATCAGTAAAACCATCTATCCAATACTTCAAGTTTTAAAATGTTGCCTTCATGCTGCATTGCGAAAAGTAGTAGGTATCAGGACAAACCACTCTGTTCACCATCCTTCAGAAAGGTTCTTGTAAAGGAATTTGGCTGCAGAAAAATCACCAAGGATTTTCCAGAAAACAGAAACTATCCAGAAAAAAACAAAAAACAAAAAACAAAACAAAACAAAACAATAAACAAAACAGAACAAACAAAAAACAAAACAAAAACCACCAACAACAATAAAAAGGAGTCTTTATCATGGCTTTCTTACAGCAGATCTCATGGCAGATCTCATTCTGCTGGCAATGACATTCACAGATAAGAGTGTTTTTATTCTGCCTCTGGCTTAGTAAATTAAAAGCCCTGAGCTCATACTAAGTATTAGCAAGAACTTTCTTGAATGGGTAGTAACTGGATAACCCTCCAGAGAAGCTGCACAGCCTCTTCTGCCTTGTCTTTTTATCCACATTAATTTCATTCCTTCCAGTAGATAAGAGACATTACAGCATCAAGTACTGTTTATATAATAGCATATCACACATTTAGATGCATCAGAACTCTGTACTCCTTCCAGAAAATCAAATGTTTAAGATGTGTCTGAGAGCAGCTCTGAGAGCAGATTACTAAATTAAATAGATTTTAAAAAGAAGGTAGGAGGTAGGGAAAGGAGTGTTTAGCAAAATGTTTAAGTTGGTCATACACTATACTCTCAAGCAGAATAATCTTGAGCTGATTTAATGAATGTAAGATACAACTGACTTTTAAAGGATTACATTATATTCTTGAGTCTCTTCAGATGCACTGATAATAGAAAGCCATATGGATACGTGAGTTCTTGTGCAACTTTCAGCTCAACCAGAGAAAAGCTGAAAGTCAAACAATAAAGTGCAAGTTATTCATAGTGGTAAAATGTTACTAATTTTACTGTTTCAGAATGCAGAGATATATATCACTCTTGCAATCACTTTGCAGGAAACCACAGGACATTCGTACTGTTCATGGCTCTTTGTCACTGCAGTGACATGGTTTTGAATATATTGATCCTTATATATCATTTGATGTGGAGTAAGAAAGTGTAAGAAGTGAAGCGGGAAGATCAAAGTTGTCTCATCTCTACTCCTGGTTATATGCTTATATTAGATATTGAAGAACTCTAGTACGTAAATTTGTCTTAAATAGCTCTCTAGTCACCTAGATTCTAGTTCTTCTTAGCTGTATTGTTAGACCCCATGGTTTTGCTCAATTCCTTTGAATTTAGCTGCTTAATGTCATTTATGATCTTTAATAAAACACAATGATTTTTGTAAATATTCTTTGAGATGTGTTATATGATTTATAACAATTGTGTCCCTCATTCTTTAACTTGTATTAATTCCAGAATTTTAGAATCGTAACATGAGATATATGAGATAACACGAGATATATTATATGTCATATAATCATGTCATAACAGATGACATAACAAGAGCTTTACAGTCTTGATACAACTGTTACTGGAGGTACAGATGAATCAGAGCCCCTTTCCTTGATCCTAAGATTGCCACATGGGTCGAACTGGCCTCTATTTGGTGTAGCCACTTCAAGATTGACCTAAATTGCAGCTCTGCTCGTCCTCAAGCAAGTTCGCAGCAAGCTGGAGATTAAAACTGTATTCAATTTGTGCACCAAGTACACCTAATTTGGGGAAAGTAACTTAACAAAGAACGTGCTGAAACCCCATGTTGCCGAAAGTTACAATCAATGTATGTATGTTTCTCTGGTTCAGTAGCTGTATTGCAACAGCAAGAATAAGGTATCAAATACAATGAAAAATCTTAGGACTTAAATCCATTTAGCAAGTGTTTGACTGAATTGTCTCTTCTCTAATTTCCCCAAGCCTAAAAATATAGGAGGAAACACCTGATATGTGTAAACATGTATGGTGGTTGCATTAGTGGTACAAAAATTGCAAGCCTGTGTATAGAAACATTGTGGTGACATTTTATGTTTTGGTTATATGCAATTCCTGTTATTATTATGTGTTTGTCACTTCTGACTTTCAACTTTGTAGAGTAATAGAGATTGCTCTCTCCTGATGACCAGCAAAAAGATATTAAAAGTATTAACTTTGTTCTAATTCCTAAGTAGAGATGAACAAAAGAATCAGGGATGAAACAGTTTGATATGTTGTTTCTAATGTCTTCACACCGTTTAACTGTTTTCATAATGCCATTTATTCCTTCATCACTTGTGTCAGCCATAGCTATTATGTTTTATGAAAATCAGCTTTCCTGACTGAAATAATAATAAAAAGTACTTCTTTGTTTTGATTCTTGCATCAGTAGTTTTTTACATTTCAAAACTACGTTAGTACCTGAACCTTCTGCATGCTCTTTGAATGATCATAAAGAGAAATGTCGTGTTACAGGAGCAGTGAAACATCAGCCTTGTTAAAGAGCAATGCCTCACTGACTTTGTCTCGATTAATGTCAGACTGCTGATCAAAACTCTTTCTCATATTCTGAATGATTTCGGAGTATCAATTAAAAAAATCTCATGAGAACTGCATGAATATAGGGGTGAAATTCTACCTGATAGGGTTAAGAATGGAGACTCTGATTAACTTAAATAATCAAAGTGAGGCTCAAGTGGAAAGCCCCATTAAATGGGGGAGATAACTCAAAAGAGCCATCTGACCTAAATTTTCCATTTCTATACACATTTTCTTTCCTCTCTTTTTATTTTCTCAATTATTCATGATTTTCCTTCAGAATGATATGACAGACAAGTCTTGCAAAGGTTATTCTAAACTCAGCAGAAATAATTTCAAGTTTTTTGGATTCTTGCATGCATCTCATGTACTCTCTTTTCGAGCTAAAACAAATGTAGGATGGAAAGGCCTTGGTGAAGATCCAGCTGGTTTTGTTATTAATTGTTAAGAATACATCTATATATATATATATATGTATTTACATTTATATTTATATTCATATTTACTTTTTTTTCTTCTAGTCCTAATTTTTTGTCGGACTCAGTTCTCTGCAGATGTGTGGTGGACACTTGAGGAACATCAAGAAAACTTAGAGTAGTCATATTTTCATTGAATCCCTGCATCTTTCTGATTGCATGTGTTATTACAACAGAGCAAGGAAATGATTTACCTTATCTTTCAACACTAGCACTTCTGATGAGAAGACAAACAGAAACATCATAGATCACGAAATATAGTTGTATATAGATGTTCTAACATGCTTCCTCTTCTCTCTGTGTGTAGTTGGTTGGAAGTCGATCGGCCAAACCATCAGTTCCTTTGAGCACATGAAAGAGAAAGAAAGGCAAAGTAATACCGGGGGAGAGCCAGACAACTGACTTCTTTTGATGCCCTTCCCCTGTGCTGCTAAGGTGGGGAAGAAAGTTTTCCCAATGCCCCTGAGATATTTTGAGAGAATCAAAGCCACTCCTCCCTGCTTGTGATAGCTGTCTTCCTGATGTAAAACAGAACACAAAAAGTGGAGAATATTGTCAGTCTTCTGTAGAGGACAAAAATACACAAAATAAAATGTAGAAAAAAGAACAATTTTTTGGAAGAAATGAATCTCAAAGCAGTGTGAGTCAAAGTAGTATGCTGTGCAGGAAATGCAGCACTTCTGCATGTTTGTAAATGTAAGATACGGTACGGGTAGGGAACAATAAGAGTTTTTCAAAAGATTATCAAAATACTTATACAAGGCCTTATCGTGAAATTACTTGACATATTTATATTGTCTACTGTCTCTGACTCAAATCTTTCTTGCTGGCATTCATACACCTTCTGAGATTTTATCTTTTTCTTGCTTTTCAAAGATTCAGTTGGATTATTTCCATGTCTGCTGCACTCTCTTATTCTGGTCATTTACTAACTTTATTTTTCCCCTAGCTTGCTTTTTGATTTTTCTGTTTGCAAACCGGGCTTTTACCGTGCATCTAATGAAATCCTCATGACACTGACTGGCGTATGCTATCCTGGGAAAGCTGGTTGTCTCAAAGAGAGAAAATGAGTGGGCAGCAAATGCAGAACTAATATGTTCTATTTCAATCCACTTCCATTTACTAGTGTACAGTTTTTTGCACTTGGAACCTTAAGAGAAATTTGTTAACACAAAGCTGCTAAGAGCAAAAGCTTTTCTCACTAGTGTCTTCTGGGAATCTTCTTATTTCCTCTTTCCAAAACAACTAGATGCTTTTTATGCCCAGCTCTTTTAGCTGAAATCACTAACGTAGTTGAAATCCTGAGCCAAATGTATCCCTACTGTAATTCCATACCTTTTATCTGTCTGTCTGTTCTAGGAACCACTTGATGACACATTCAGACTCCTCTTTGTTCTATACTGGCTGGCAATCTTCAGAAACTACTGCAAACAGGGATATTTCCTGCTAGGAGGTTTGTGCCAACTTTCTAGAGTGCTTGGCAGGGGCAAAGGATAATTTGTAGAGTTAGTAGCCCACTTTTATCTGTTCACTTACAGCATTGTTTTGCTAAGTGCCCCATTCTTGGAGAAAACCAAGCGGAGCACAGTTCTGCTTTTTGTTACATCAATTGAGCTATGCTGAAGCTTTTCAACTGAGTACAAATGCAAAGCTAAGAATTCTACTGTGGAAATTTTAAAACATTCTTTTCTCCTAAGACATACTATTCTTCTGTTTAATTTATCTGCAGAGCACAATGGAAGCTGATTTCTCTCTCTGAAGATATCTGCCTAATTCCATTTGTGTGGGAACATTCAGGAATAGAATTCAATCTTATATGCTTTAGAGATCTAACCTGCTTTTATTGTGGGAGTGAATGTATACATATTGAGTAAAATATCTGAATATTTTCTATCATCTATGTACCCATTATCAATTCTTAACAGAAAAAAAAAAAAAAATCATTTAACATTTAAGCATTGCACTCATAGGGCAAATTATTATATCTTTGCAACTGGTACATAAAAATAGTATTTGTGCCAGAAGTACCATTTTTATTATCCTATTTGGGCAGAGCTGAAAATGCAGGTTACATTGTTTTCCACAAGGTCTGCATTGTTTGACTATAAAAATTATATGCACACAAAGGTAGTAAAATATGTTATCATGATATTTTCAAAAAATAAGCACTTTGAACTTAGATTTGACCTAAAATACTCTTGGAAGTCCCAATGACAACATAGTCTTATTTCAATCATGGGTCTTTTTATAAGGGCATGTAGTGACAGGGCAAGGGGAAATAGTTGTTATAAACTGAAAGGCGTTAGATTTAGAGTAGATATTAAGAATAAATTATTTACTGTGAGGGTGGTGAGACACTGGAACAGATTTGAGATTGTCAGTGCCCCCTCCCTGGCATTCAAGGCCAGGCTGGAGGTGGGGCTGGATGAGGCTTTGAGCAGCCTGGTCTACAGGAAGGTGTGCCCGCCCATATAGCAGGGGGGTTGAAACTAGATGATCATAGAGGTCCCTTCCAACCCATACCATTCTATGATTCAATGAACCTAGGCTCTCAACCACATTCTGCTCTGATTAAGAAGGAGAAAATGTTGCTGATCTAGAGACATCATGCTTACTCCTGAAATTGGTAGGCAGAATACACATAAGGTAATTAGCAAGATCAAATGTGCTTAATATTTACAGTACAATCTCTTTGCACTGTTTGCCTTCAACTCCAGACTTACAGTCATATGCTAGTACATAAGGGTAGAAGCAACAAGAAAAAACAAAGCTCATCTAACTTTTAAATACGTGGAGTTAAATGTTAGGACTTTGTCCTTTCTGTGCCCTTTTGGGAGATATTCAAGTACAGAGTGATTAATGTGATGTAGGAACTTGATAAAAATCTAAGTACTGTATAGTCATGTCCTTTACTTTCCACTACTTCAGTTCTCATAAAAAAACTGAGATTTCTGACTTAATCCAACTATGGCAATTGATCCATAAGAAAGATACTTTTTTTTTTTTTTTTTTTTTTTTGTGGTGCAATGAACATATTCAGAAAGACATAGAAAAGAATTCTGTAAAATTCTAAGGATTTTTTTTTTAAGAATCCCATCCTAATACGGGGAAAGTTATCATCTGTGGTGAAAAATTTGCTCTAATACAAGCCCTTGGATGTGTTTCTTACAACAGAAAAATTAAGTGCAATGCACATCAAATAACATTATTAAAAGTCATTCCTGGTATTTTCTGCAGATGTCCCCAAATTAGTCAAAGAACTGTAAAACAGTGTCTGCTTACATATGTTTCCCACTGTGAAAATCTGTTCACCTCATGTTAATTCCCTTCTACTTGGAATGAGCAAAAGCTGCTTGTTTATGGAAAGATTATCATAAGCAACTGAGGCATCTTCAGTGGAAGTGTCTGTAGTCAGAATACACACACACACAAAAAAAAAAACCCAAATCCAAAATATTTTGTGAGAGCTAGAACATATTTTTCTTTCTTCTTTCTTCTTTTTCATTTTTTTTGGGGGGGGGGGAGGGGGGAAGGGAGGAAAGGGGGTAATTCACAAATTACTGTGGGTAGATTCATCAGTTACCTATTGGTTAAAAATATGTAGTTTGTTTTTTTTTCCCGTCATTCACTAGAATTCAAGGTCCACGTATATGTTTTGTTGCTGCTGCTGTCATTGTTGTTTGTTTGTTTTAAATAAATTGACATTTCTAGATTAATTGTTTCATGCTTGCTCTCTTATTTTCTATTCTTGTCTCATGGAAGAATTGGAAAGTTCTCAGGACAGTACCATATAAAAAAAAGAAAAGTTTGGTAAGTATTCAGGGGTCTTCTATTGACAAAATACATGACAAAATAAATAAATAAATAAAAATCAGTTTGTCTTCAAAATAAGGAATAATCTATTTCTTTCTTGCTTTTGATTGACATGTGGGTTGGCTTGTACAATGAAAAGCAGTATTAGGCATTATGTACAATTAGAATAAACGTTCAATTCTTGATTAATAATGTATATTAAAAGAATATGTTAAAGTATTTCCATAATAATTTAATATCTAAACTCATGAAGTTGTTCATATTTCACTCTACAGCCATATGGTTGAACTGAATAACTATTTGTTTTCAGAAGTGGGACATCAACTATCCAGTTTTATTTTATAACATTTGCATTTATTTATATTTCCTTCAGCTTCCATAGCATTTACAAAACCCTGGTCTCCTGCTGAGAACTCCAAAACAATTACACAAGCTTATCATTAATAATTTCCTTCCCTGAAGAAGCTTCTTGTGATAGAAACCCAATTAATTGCTAGAATATTTCCCAAGATAGGTTATGCTTTTCGTTACCAGTCCCTTTCAGGCTTTTTCCATATACGCCTGTCATAACACCAAAATGTCCCTTGTACCCATTCTGCCTTGTTCAATGATAGGGAAGTTGGTGGCCTTATTATCTCTACTATCTCTCATTAGACAAGCATACTGTACCTTTCCAGTTAAGATTGAAGGTAGACATGAGTGGGGATTTTCTATTAAAAAACAACGAGACAAGAAAACCGCCTAAATCCCCATGATTTTCTTTTGTTCTCTAAGTGACAATAATGCTGAGAATAATCACATACAAGAACAAACCCAAATTTGGAGGAAGTACAAAAGGTGTTTGGCCCAAGGCCCACAACATCTGATGGGACATTAGGTGCATTTGACAAACATGTCTGCTTATTTATATTAGTGGGACTACGGCAGAACATTGTTTCACTTGGAAAAAATTGATTTTTCACAGCAGTAGTGAATAGAATCTCATAACAGTAAGTTCCACAGTGCAACTAAAAGACAGTCACTAGCCATTTCAAGAAAGGCATGATGTTATTAGGCATTTCATATGACTCAGTGGAACAGTTAAATAGTGTAATACAATCACAATAATTCCAGGAACTACTTTCAGTTATATCATCAAATGAGTGATTTCACAAACTGAATGTAAGGTATTCATAAAATCTTCACTGTGAGCTATGAAGCGATTGTTATAAGCTGGGAGTTTGCCAGTCACTGTTCTAAGCCAAAGATGAATTGTTTTTGTGAAGAGGTATCATAGATTTGACGAATGATCAGAATTAAAGTGCCTCTTTCATGATTTAACCTGATGTACCTTTTGTAGAACAGATTTCAAAGTATAATAGCAATAATAAAACAAAAAGTTATTGCTCCCAATAATTTGTACAAGAAAACAAACACTGTTACTGTCCAGGAAGCTGGCTGAAATATTTATCTGAAATATCTCTGATAAAATGCACTTTTTTTTTTTTTTTCTCTGAAATTTACTGCTTTAAAGAAGCCAGTTTTTTTTTTTTGTTTGTTTGTTTGTTTTTGTTTTTTTGTGAAGCTGTATAATTTTGAATTAAATTTTCTGGCAGGAGATCACTGAGGTGCAGCAATTTTATTTGCTTTTCCCTTTGGAATTGTATTTATGCGATGAAAAGGAAAACACTGCAACTGCAGATCTGACCTTTCAGAACAGGAATTAATGTCATGAGACCCACTCATTTTTACTAAGTTTACTTTATAAATGCTGTCTTTGCTCCCATGTGGAAAACTAGGTATGTCGAAAACCCTTAAGTTACCCAGAGTCAGAGTATGTATCCTCCAGTATGTTTGTGGCATTTAAAAAAATACCCAAAACTGAAATCCTTTCTCAGTAACATCTCAGTAACATTCAGTAAGAATGATATTAACATATCTGATTAAAAATTTCTCTGGTTGGTGTGTTAAGAAGGAACTGATGTCTTTTATGGTATGCCATTTCATACAGAAAATATGACTTTGAATGTTTTCAGTCGCTTCATTAAGAATACTCATATTTCTTAGATACCTGCTACCCTGAAAATGTCATCACAACAAATGCTTTAAACAGTTTTAATGAAATTCAAAAACCTCTATTCTGAAGGTATCAAAACAGAAAAAAATCTAAAAAACCAATTCTGAACAACTTCAGCAACACTATTCTCTTACACTGGAACAGTTAATTAATGTTAGGGGAATTACACCAGCATATAAGTGGAGTAATGGGCTAGTAAGCTTGACCCCTTGTGTTTAAATATCTCTTAGAAAATCCTCTTTGAATCTTCTGTTTCAATATGAGTTCCTATCTTAACACAGAGAGGCAATGAAAGGAAGATCCATATTCTGAACAAGGAGCTCTGTAATTAGTGGCAGAGGTAGAAATAAGCTGACTTTTTAAAAGGTATGTTGCTGAATTGTGATGTGGAAGACATTTCCATGCAAATTCCATGCAAACTACTGATAAGCAAAACCACCACTCTTTTTACGAAAGAAATTAATGTTAATAAGATAAAAAAGTGCTGGATATACAAAAGAAAAACATTAAGTGATATTTTAGATGGATAATATTTTAATTTACCTTAAGGGAAAGTTAATACTCCAATTTTACTATTAACCATAGCTGACATGAGAAAAAGAAGAATTTTAAGACTTGAAATATAACTTAGCCTATTAATAAACATGATTTTTTTTTCCTCATGAATGTTTTCCTCAAATGTGAAGTCCAATGAATTATACCTACTTGTTCTCAATTAGTTAACTTTTTATATGCCTTCAGATATTTATCTGCAGCAGAGTTCTCAATAGAAATTTTCTTTTCCTTAGAAAATGTAATAGAGTTGTGACTAATGTCTTTATTCTTGCAAAGTTAAAATCAACAGGACAGTAAACATATGCAGTCTTATTCACTTTTATAAACTCATGTCTTCTGTTCAAAAAGTTGACAGTTTTCTCCTCATCTTTGTCCCATTATCTTAAGAACCATATTTAAAATAATTATACATTTTTTTCTTAAAACAAACACAAAATATAAATATTTAAATGTTTTTAATATATTAAAATGTTAGTGAACTATATATTAGAATTTTAACTGTAAGATAATGTTTCTGCTATGGGAAGGTACCCCTTGCCTTGCCTTCCCTTTTCCTTTTCCCTTCCCTTTTCCTTTTACCTTCTCTTTTCCCTTTCCTTTTCATTTTCCCTTTCCATTTCTCTTTCCCTTCCCCTTTTCAGCCTTCTAAGAACCACCACAATTCTTCATTTATGAAAACATTCTCCTTTTTCTTTTAATAGTTGCAGTGTCCAGTATTTGACATATTAATGCAGTTTCCTTCCTAGTGAAAACATCTCTGAATAATAAGTCTTTCATCATAGTACACGTAAAGAAACGTGCCTAGTATAGCACTCTAGGATAAATTCATGATTTACACCAGCTGTAACAGTGAAAGAAGTTTAAATCTGTCTTTTTGTAAGACTTAAAATTCATGTGTATGTAGTTTCTTAAAACTATAAGCCTTTCCCTTCCTGTCCTTTGCAAACTTAGTTTCTTCCTCACATTTACCCTACGTAAGTTGTTCATATTATTGCTTGTCTTCATAACAGTGCCTGCTTTTAACCTTTCTTCCCTGGGATCTTAAAGATACTTTCTCTTTAGAATCTGCCCTCACCTGCAAAAAGTCTTCTCTATTCTAAAATTTGGCTTCAGGCTTCTGAGTTCGTCTAGGGCTCAGAGTATTCTCAGTGATTAAACATATGAATAGATAGATAGAATTTTGATAATTTTAGAAGCCAAATAATGCAGACATTACATTGACTACAGTTTTTCAGATGTTCATAAAGGTGGCTGCTATTCTTATCTGCCTGTTTACATTCTTAAAACTGAAAAATTCTGAGCCTTAGTACTAAACTTCTTTGCTTAAGCTCAATGTACCTGATGTATTTTTTTAAAATATTTATCCAGGTAGTATATTGTTATTCTTCACTGTCAAGCTAAAATGTTTGGCATAAAGAAGTACTATTGACTTTTCAATCACAAACTGGGATATGAGCATTAAGGCCCATTTTTTTAATACTTTAGAGCCATAAGTGCACACTGCTATTTACTCTGCCTGTTAATATGAAACTGCTGTCTTTCTTGACAATGCAAAATAGCTGATTTAGTTAACTTGCAGTCTTCAGAAGACAGGATGGTTTATATATGGTTACATTACATAACTTTCACAGAATATTTTTCTTCATTTTCTTTGCCTCTGACAGCTACTGAGCACCTAAACTCAACTGTATGGACTATTCAGGCCTGAAAAATTTAATAAAATACTTCTTTTCCAACAGCTTTGGTGTAATAGAGGACTCTGATCATGATCACTTCACCTTTCACCCCATAAGAAAGTACAAACACTGGATGAAAAATATGTAGATGTTATATACAGAGAAAAAAAATAAGCCACATGGAGAAATCAGCATTCTGAAGCTCTAAATTAAACATTTTCTATTAATTTATATGACCAAACTTTGCTTATCTTCCATACTGACCATGTGATATGATCTGAAACACTATTAGCATACTCCAGCTACTGATAAGAAAGTTAAGAATCATTTCACATAGCTTTCATCCTGTTTTGAAAGAACAGATTTATTTTTTTTTACATTAAAATGAGAGATTCTCCGCCTTCTCAATCTTAAATTTTCTGTTCTGCAGAGTAATATTGTTCTTTCTTTCCATTCTCAGATTAATAGCCAAGTCTGATAAAAGAAGTCCAGTCTTCATTCCTTCATACTGTCACCCTTCAGGATTTTTTTTTCAGCAGAAGACTGTGGTTGTGAAGGATGTGAATGTAATATTTCTTTAGCACACATAAGGTTCAAAATTTGGGCTTATGTCTGATGGAGAGATTCATTTTAATTTAGAAATAACATACTCAGCTATTCTTTCAGTCTGTGCCTAAGCATTTTTACAGGTTCTGTTTTCTACTCTGAACAGGGTAAAAATTTACAACTCCACAGGTAGACACTAATCGATCCATTCTGAAATATTCTGTCCAGTAATAGTCTTCTGTATGGTTTAAAGCTCAGGTATTCTACAGCATTATCATTAATAATAAAACCCCTTATGACTGTATTGATCTAATTTGTTTTAAGAGCCCAACTGATATGGTTAAGTTAATGTGTAAATATCTTCTTTATATAGTCAGTAGAAAGAAATATATATTGTTTCAAATTAATTCACATTTCAGTTGGTTTAAATGAGTTCGAAAAGAATCTATTTATACCTGTTGACTAGTGCTAATAAAGGGTCAGTGAGCTCTTAAGTTTGTAGTCTTAGGCAACATGAATTCAAGCCTGGATGCACATAAGTTTCAAATTTCTTGACTACTACTTGCCTTTGACAGTTACTATCTTCTTATATTTCCATTCTTATTGAGTAAGTAAAAATATAACTTATATGGCTGGATATACTGAGATGTGATTATTTTCATCCGTTTCTTTATCTTTCATGAAAAGTCATTCTAGAATGTTATGCAGAATGTTACTGAAAGATTTTCAGTATCATATCCAGTTCGTTATCAAGAGAGACTGTTGGGGATTACCACAAAAAAACAAAACAAAACAAAACAAAACAAAACAACAACAACAACAACAAAAAAAACCAAAGTATAGTGACAGGAGAATGGGTTTTGTTGTTCTGACATCCAGACAAAACTTCATCATACACAGATCCCTCTATATGATCTATCAAATAGTGGTTTGGTGCTCTATCTATCTGCTGTAGTTTCCATGGAATTAAATAGGAGACATTACTTTCAGAACATCCTACG
This sequence comes from Alectoris magna, assembly GCA_030625065.1. Lineage (NCBI taxonomy): Eukaryota > Metazoa > Chordata > Aves > Galliformes > Phasianidae > Alectoris > Alectoris magna. The sequence goes on along the minus strand of CM060560.1, from coordinate 180,749,071 downwards.
TATTTTGCACCAATGCAATGTAAATGTGATTTTATCTTTGAGAGTGATATACAGAACAACAAAATGTAAAATAATGAGAAACTAATGGAAGTGATACACAAGGGGTAAAACATCACAAATGCAGAATTTCTCCAGACAGAAAGAAAGGAAAGATAGGAAGGCGAGAATCTACTATGGTTCACCTCAGACGAAAAACAGACTGAGTTCAATACTCCTAAAGAAGGTAGGAGAGGATTACTAAGAGAACATCAATAGTAAGCTTGAGATGAAGTTTGAGCTTGTTAGACATAAGAAAATCTGTTCCCTGTATATTTCCCCTCTAACTTTTCCTCCCTCACTCATTCTCTCATTTTTTTTTGTATTTTCTAAGATAAGAGGAAGAGGATTTTCTGATGTTAACAATCACACAGTCTTTGGAAATTTGAATTTTGTTTTGTTCAAAAACATGTTTGCTGTATCTCTGGATTATCTCTCATTCTTTTTTTTTGTTTTGTTTTGTTTTGTTTTTTTAAATCCAATTTTTGTGTCTATGGGTTTTACAACTAAAATTGATACTGAAATTACTGCCTACGTAAATTGCCAAATTTATTTTGAAGGAGAAAAAATCTACAAACAAATCTATTAACCTTCCATTGAATGAGCAGCAATATCATCAGTCCTGGTGTAACATTCTTGTCAGCTGAAATTCCAGGATATTTTATCCAAGTACTTTTTGTCTTCATTTAACCAACTTCAAGCAGCTAGTCTCTGGTTTATATTCACCAGTTCTGCAATCCAGATGAGAAAAAAAAATAATTGCTGATGTGACAAGAAGTACAGTGATCAGGAAAGATAGAAATTCAAGTCTGATAGCAAGGTTCTTTTTCATTTAGCATATGAATATTTCAAGAAAAACTAAATTTATTACAGAAGTTCAGAGGAAAGAGATAAGACTGTTTTTTTTGTTTGTTTGTTTGTTTGTTTCTGATTTCTAAGCATTCAGCAGTATAACCTCTTATATGAGCAGCCTTCTAATCATTAATATACAATGAAATCAGAGAAGGTTTATTCCTGAGTTATTTATTCTTTTTTCTGTTCTTGAATTTCAGAGGATTTCAAAATAAACAGATGCTCTTCAAAAACTGCAGTCAAGTATTATTTTGTTTCAACAGGCTTATTAGTTTATTGATTTATGTTGAAGTGGGCTTTTCAGTTATTATAATTAGTTTTTTTTTGTTTTTTTTTTTTTTAAGAATGATAGAATGGTAAGCGTCAGAGTGTCATCATTTGCAATGCGATAGATAAGGGTCTGTCTCGCTCCGATTAATAGGAGTGAGAGGAGATTCTTTTAATATACCCGGCGTGAGATTAAGAAACAACGGTTCAAATGTTGGTCCAACCAGTTTATTACAAATCCTAGCCTTTTAGGGAGACGGGGAAGGGGAAATGGGCGATAGAAAAGGTAAGAAGAAAAGCAAGAGTTGCGGTAAGCAGGGATAGTCACCAACTCGATGCAGCAGTGTCCCGTTATCCGTTGGTCCGGGGTCCAAGCAGGCAACGAAGAGCAGCGGGCTGGTGCCAAGCAGTACGGGTGGTGGCGGTGGAAGCAGCAGCGCTTCGTGCAACAAGGCCGGGAGAGTCCGTAGACAGTAGGGCAGCAAAGAAGCAACGAGGGATCTGAAGGCAGTAAACCCTCTCTCTGTCTCTCTCTTGCCTTCTCCCTCACGCTACTTCATGATTTTTCCTGCGCCCTTTTATCCTGTTTTTTTTTTTTTTTTTTTTTTCCTGCCTACATGACATTCCTGGGGGCTTGGGTAAGGGTCATATGAGTATCCGCCCCCCCCACCTCTCCAGATGGCTCTCTTCCTCGAGATGATGAGTCCAGACAAAAGGTTTTCTCCTGGCCATCAAGGTGCTTATCCTTCTTTTGCTGCCTCTAGTTAGCATATCTTTAGAGCAAGGGATTGCTCAATCCCTGGACAGGACTGGCATGGAATAGTCCATCTTCAGCAAATTTTTGAGACAAAAGTACAACAACATGGCCTCTTACAGGGTCTGTCAACATTTGTTTCAAATCCCTTCGGTTCAATGGGTTATTTTAACTTAGTTATTAAAAGAACTGTTCTAATCTTCAATTATTTAGCATAGAATTATTTCTCTAAGTACTAAGGGTAAAGAACTTTGTGCAAATTTTGAAAATTTTGCAAATGTTTATATTCCTAAATATTACAATTTTGGTTTAAGCCTCACTTCAAATAACATTTTAACGGAATAAAAAATGTTTAAAAGAAAACGTATCTAGTATGCTTGGTAAGTGTTTGGATACTTCAAAAAGATGCAATTTGTCTTTTCCTTTGGGTGTACCATGGAAGACATGCAGTTAAAGGTAACTTTAAAATTGCCAGCATCATTATGAAAAAGACCATTACTTTAACAAGGCTTCAGACAAGTTAGAAGCCTTCAAAATAGACTAGTATTTTCAGCAGGATATCTAATTGAAATTGATGCAGTCTTGGTTCATAACTAATACTATATACTATATACTACATACTACATACTACATACTACATACTATATACTATATACTATATACTATAGCTGCCATTTATTTTGCACTGGAATGCAATTACTCAGACATTTATATTCATACATAGGTTCACTGAAATTCTCATCAAAGTATTCAGGGCCTGCTCTCCTGCACTGGCCTGCAATACAGAAGCAACAGTTCCCATGCACCTGAGTCAGGTATGGCATTCACCATGTCTTAGCAACCATCAGTCTGGATATAAAACAGTATTTTTACTGTAGATTAAATATAGAATCATAGAATCACAAGGTTGGAGAGTACCGACAAGATCATCTAGTCCAACCAACCTCCCATTACCATTGCTACCACAAGCCACTAAACCATATCTCATAGCTTCTCATCCAGATGCCTCTTGAACACTGCCAGGGATGGCAACTCCACCACCAACCTGGGCAGGCCATTCTAGTGCCTGACCACTCTCTGAGAGAAAAAAAGCTTTTCCTTATGTCTAATCTAAACCTCCTCTGTTACAACTTGTGTCCATTTCCTCAGGTCCTGTTTGTTGCCTGGGAGAAGAGGCCAAGCCCCTCCTCATCATAACCTCCCTTCAGGAAGTTGTAGAGTGCAATGAATTCTCCCCTGAGCCTCCACTTCTCCAGACTAAACAATCCCAGCTCCCTCAGCCACTCCTCATAAGACTTTTGCTCCAGACCCCTCACCAGTTTCATTGCCCTTCTCTGGACACGTTCCAGGGTCTCAATGTCTTTCTTTCAGTGAGGGGCCCCAATACTCAATACTCAAGTTGCGGCCTCATCAGTGTTGAGTACAGGAAGATGATTACTTCTCTGCTCCTGCCGGCCACACTATTTCTGATGCAGGCCAGAACACCGTTGCCCTTCTTGGCCACCTGGGCACATTGTCGGCTCATGTCCAGCCAAGCATCAACCAACAGATATGATACAGGAAATTGATTATTTCTGAAAATACAATCTGAATACATTTACTTTGTCACATTTTTTTGTTGTTCAGTGGAATTGAATAGCTATACCCTACTACCTGTTGGAGATACGGTCTTCAAAAACTGGAAGCCAGAGTCTGAGGAGTGTGTAAAAGTCAGTAATAGGGGTTGAAAACAAAGTTTTAAGAATGTGTTACACAAATACACAAGTACTGTGTGAAGAATAGAAGGGCACAAACAGGATCATTAGCTTTGTTAACTGGCTTTTCAGTTTTCAGATACTTTTTTCCCAGAAAGGATCACAAATTCTTTATCTCTGAGACTGACTACCTGAAAAATCTTTCTGTGGGCTATCTTATTGAATCCTTGTGAACAGTTATATTTTCATCATGACATCTTCTTAGAAGAATCAAGGTCAATCAAGGGTAGAGGATATATAAAAGAGGTATTGACAAGGGTTAGCAGAGCAGAGTATTAAACAAGACAGAGAAATGATGAATAGAACAGTGAAGAGTGCAGCCAACAAAAACACTGAAAGCATGGCCACTGCTATTCACTTTGGACACAGAACTGAGTTCACCAGAGTTTTGAGGCTGTCTGCTCTCTGATGGGTAACTTAAGGAAGACAGGTAGCAAAGTCATACAACCATTCTCAAAAGTTGGGCCATCTGATGATTTAAATGGGGAGAAAGGTGGCTTCTTAGTAAACTCTGATTTCTTTCCTTTCTCTTCAAGCTGGAATGAGTCTTTTACTTCTGTCCAAAGTACTCTTAAGGTCAAGATGATATGTTTCTCCATTTCATTGATTTCAGCAACTCAATAATTTGCTTAGTGCACTAAGCAGTTTGAGTATTAAGATCCCAGAAGATTGAATTCTGCCTTAGAGCACAGTGTAATGAGTCTGTAACTTAATAAAAACCTTCTTATTATAGTCAGTGCCTACAAATGTCATCATTGAGCTATAAGAAAACATAACAACTTCCCAGAGTGCTGGTTGCAACAATGAAAGAATTCACAGAAGCTTTAGAGATGACAGATAACTCCTCATCCATGTTTTACACTCCAGATACAATGCACTCGCCACAGAAGATACAAGGTAGTACAGGATATTTATTTTATTTCAGTGGTGCATCTCTAAAAGCCATTGCCTTCTGAGAATTAACTTAATTAGTATTGTATAAAATTCTACAGACATCTCCAAAGTGAGTTTTTCTAGGCAGGGGAAAAAATGAGTAAAAATAGTTTAAATCTGGATCTGTACTACCTAGATTTTTTTATTTTTTTTTTTCTGTGAGGGCTTTTTTAATAATTTAAGGTGCTAAATGAATTTCCATATAATTTTATGACACAATACACTGTAGTAATCATTCAGAATTCAAACACTTTTACATTTAATGAGCCATTGATTATATATAGCCATTCATTTTCTAAGCAATAAGCCTATCCACTATGGATGTGAACCTATTGTTTTGTGCCTGACTGCGAATCCAGTGATACAAACATGGCCAAATGGTTCTGCCTCATGAAATTATGCAAATTGACCAGATTTTTGCATCTATTTTTCAGTAAGAATATAACTGGGGAAAAAAAAAAAAAAAAAAAAAAGGGAAAAAAAAAAAAAAAGCTCACCTCTGTTCTCTGTGTGGAAGGCTATAAAGTCATTATGAACAAGAGTCTTCAGATATCTAATCTTTGTCATGTTTGGTATCATTCTTTTGTAGAGCAACATGATGTTATGGGTTGAAGAACATCTGTGCCTCCAATACAACAGATAACTGCTGCAGAAAATGTTATTATACCTGCAGATCTGTAGATCTATCTATTGTACCCAGATCATTCTTCACAGTTGCCCCAAGCATTCTTTGTGTGGGAGAAGCTTCTTGACTTGGATCTTGACTTTGCTCAGACTGGGCCCCAGACTATTACAGTCCCTGTCTGAAAAAGGGTCATAGTATAATTTCAGCAACAGTGTTCTCAGAGTTTCTGATGACAGACTCACTTTCCTTATCTACACTATTAAAGTTCCATCCCATTCTGGATTTTGTAATTTTTCCATGCTCCTGGATTAAGTGGTTTTGTTGTGTCCAAATTTCATTCTCATTACCCACTAATCCTAAATTAGGTAAACAAGATCTTCTCTGTTCCTTCAAAGGTCTTTTCTTCTTTATCTTGGCCATAGTCATGTGCTCTAGGAGAAATGTATCCTCAGAACCTTAAAAATTTGACATTTCCTGTCTAGGTTAGGTAGATTTTAAAAAGTTAGTTCTTATCATTTTCTCTTTCTTTTCACTTTCTCAAACAACTGCCTCTGTAGGAAGGCTTAACCATTTCAAAAATGTAATAGCAGTACACGTATTGATAGATATACATAAGTGTGGCCAGCAGGGTGAGGGAGGTGATTCAGTTCCTCTACTCTCTGCTAGTGGGGCCTCACCTGGAGTACTGCTACTAATCCAGAAGTGGAGTCCTCAGAACAGCAGAGACACAGACCTGTTGGAGTGCATCCAGAGGAGGGCACAAAAATGACCCAAGGGATGGAACACCTCTTCTATGAGGGCAGGCTGAGAGAGCTGGGGCTGTTCAGCCTGGAGAAGGCTCCAGGAAGACCTGATAATGGCCTTTCAGTATCTAAAGAGGGGCTATAAGAAAGAAGGGGAAAGACTCTTTAGCACATTCTGTTGTGACAGGACAATGGGAGATATGGTTTCAAACTAAAAGAGGAGAGATTTTGATTGGATATAAGGAGAAAGTTTTTTACAGTGAGGATGGTAAAGCACTGGAGCAGGTTGCCCAGAGAGGTGGTGGATATCCCATCCCTGAAAACATGAAAGGTTAGGCTGGTCTGGTCTCTGAGCACCTGATGTAGCTGTAGGTGTCCCTGTTCATTGCAGGGGAGTTGGACTGGATGATCTTTAAAGGCCCCCTCTGATTCAAATGATTCTATGATTTTATGAGAACTCACATTTTCCACAAAGTTCATTAACAACTTTTGTTTTCTGAATGACTGGTGTTTTCCATGCAGCCCATCAATAATTATAAATAAAGGGCTAATTTGTTATATTGTTAAAATTGTAAAAGTAGTTGAGCACAAACAATGGGAAAGGTTTGGGGTACCTCGGCTGTAACCCAAGGAAACTGCTGATTAGTCCAAGGATCCACATCCAAGAAACTGAACCTGAAGCCAAAATACTTCCTCAGACTACACCAGAGTCAGAAGTACACTGCGAGGGAGACATATGGCCTTCATCCCCATGATGACCGGGACGACCACCAGGAGGCACCACGCACGCATAGAAGCATTAGTTGAGGGGGATGTTTGGGACATAGAATGGGCATGGAATAATGTAATGAATTCCTAGAAGTAATTGTAATAACCACTCCTTGTCTTAGAAATACTATGAATATGCATGCATTCCTTCTATAAAGGTGTTTACCTGTTTTCAGCATACAGGTTAGGGAGGGACAACCCCCCCTGCACCCAGAGCTGGCACAGCGCTGAATAAACATACCTGCTTTATAACTACTTTGTGGTTATAGAGTTTGATTCCGCAAGTCAGTTTAATGAGCAAAATATTTGCTTTCAGAGGTAAAATAAGTATAAACATTACAATGCATTCATCTCTTTACAATATGTACTTTAACTACCCAGTGTAGCAAGTACCAATGTGTATATGAAAAACATGCTGTTCAGTCTCTCTACAGGTAGTATTATAGTGCTAAGCACCCAGAACAGCCTCTGCCAAAAAGATTCTGAGAAGGTACTTATCACAAAGCTTGTGTTTGCTGGTGTCTTAAACGCCAATCAGGTTCATTCAGTCATTAGCTGTAAAACATTAATTAATACTTGCAGTCTTGGTCATGGTACAGGTATAAATCTGACATCTGCTTTCAGGAAGAGAAGAAACACTTAACAGGTGCAGTTGTAGATATTTTGCAGGTACCAGGCAATACTTTTCTTTTGAGAAAGTCTACTATTTGGAAATGGTTATGACTGGTATCCCATGTCAGTAATTCAATCTTTTAAGATTCTGTTTACATGCTGCACCCTATGACTAAGAAGCAATACCTGAGAGTTGCAAAATGTGTTTCATGTTTGTATACTATTTGAGTATTTTGGTTTTGCATTGTAATCAGTAGGAAACATTCCTTGCCAGCAATTTTTCCAGAGCTATTACAGGACATATGGAAACTAAATTTCAAATTTAGTTATTAACATTTGCCTTTCAAAAGGAAATAAATAACAGCGATCACAATGGCCATAATTTTCTCAGGAGATTTTGGAACAAAACAATAACTGATACATTTAAAAAGATGACAATGTTCTTGGAACATAGCCCCAAAGAATTTTAACTCCAACATCTTTCATTTTTGAAAGGACTGGGTTGGAAGAAACAAACAAACAAAAAATAAAAACAGAAAAATCCTACTAGGTAGGAAATTTATTTATTATCATGAAGACCAAATTTCAAGTCTCAGTTACACTGACCACTTAGATATTTAAATTAAATGGAAAGAATTCAACACAAAAGTCAGAAATGTTAACCTATTTTTGCTAAGAGTGCAATACAGTGGTTTAAAGCATTTGAATGCGAGGCTGTCTGTCAATTAAGATCTTTAGCCTCTGGGACTACTTATGGGAATGAGGGGCTCTCTTTACTTTCTACTGAAAAAGTCTTTGTTTTATCATGAAGCAGAATGGGAAATCTTACAGATTTCTCAAGATGTTTCACTTCGTTAAAAATAGTTTCTTGTCTGCATTGTAGCTTCCCAATTAGTCTAATTTAGCACTGAGGTTTTACAAAACAATATTCTCTGTCCCTCATGACAGAAAGTTCTACTCCAATTGCTCTGGAAACAAAATTTCTCTAAAGAGGAAGGGCAACTCTCTCTTTCAGTTGAAGTAAGGAATGAGACATGCAGTATCAGTTTACATCCCAGGACACTGAGAGAATTGTCTGATGTAGTTACACGGCCACTCTACCATATTTGGAAAGTCATGGACATTGGAGGTCTCCAAATATTGGAGAGAAGGAAATGTTCAAAATTTCATCTTCAAAAAGGCCCAGAATTAAACCAGAGGGCAGTGAGCCTTGGTACCTGGGGTATCAATATTATAGAGAAAGTCTTGGAGCATATTTCTGGGCATATAAAGGATCAGAAGGGTAAATTATGCCTGATCCACTCAGGTGGACCTGAAGATGAAATGGCTGGATGAAATGAAAATGGATGAAAGGAACTGAGCAGATACTATTTATGGGGCAAAGTTTTGGACATGATCTTCTGCAATATTCTTATATCCACATCAAGATATCGAAGACTGTATAGCTAGATAAATAGAAAGGTAAAAAGTTGTTTGAATGGCCATGCTTTGCAGATGATGAATTTTACTCAGCCTGAAAGCTGGTAAGTGGGGTGCTGCAGAGATCTATCCTGGGTTTGTGTTTAATACCATTTCAGTGACAGGATGCTCCTGCCAACTTTGAAACTGACACCAAATTGGGGAGACCTAGTTTGCTTGAGGAACCTAGACAGACTGGATGAATAAGTAACAGAAACCATGAGAAATTCAATAAAAACTGTGAAAGATGGTTGTCTGAACCCCTCTTCTTTCCGTGGCTCAAAGCTCGTTTCATGAGGCCTTTTTGGTAATAAGGTTCTAACTGACAACTGAATTATCTGAGTGGCAGTTTGCTTATGATTGTAAAGATAAGCAGAAGTGGGACAAGCAGACTTTTTCGGTGGGGGGGAGGAAGGGAGCTTGAAGGAGCTGACCACTGGAAAAGGTAATAATGCTTGTGCATGGCAACAAAGGCATGACTCCCTGTTGGCTTATCTGTTGGGCCAGGTGTGTCACACTAACAGAAGGAAAAGAAGAAAAAAAAAGAAACTGAAAAAGTAGGGGATAAAAGGTCTCCACTAAACTAAGTACTTTGAAGGAGAGGAAGTCCCAAAGAAAATAAACCTTTGAGGTTGGAATTCCCAAAGCAAAAAAAACTTCTTTGGAAATAATGCCCCCCCCCTCCCCCCCCCCCCCGCCCCGGGTCTGTTTGCTGCAAAGCTTCCTGGCTTACTACCATACCCCGCAGTGATTGGACGAGTTCCTGGGATCAATGGAAAACTAGGAGCTACTCTGTAAATCCTGGTGGTGACTATCTTTTTGCTTTCTACAGATACTTCTTGCTTTTATTTCTACCTTTTTTTCTATCGCCCATCTTCCCTTCCTCATCTCCTTTAGTGACTAGGATTGGTAATAAACTGATTGGGCAAACATTTGACTCATGTCATAATCTCACCATTGGGTATACATACAGATATAAAAGAACCTCCTCACCCTGCTATAATAGGAGAGAGACAAGGACAAGGAAGAATTTTCAGTGATACAGGTTGGGGGTGATCATGCAGAACGTCTCTGTGGGAAAAAGTGGAGGTCTCAGAAAAACATACCCTCAGCAAGCCTGCTGATGACACTAAGTTGAGTGGTGAAGTTGATATGACAGAAGGAAGGGATGCTGTCTTGAGGGTCTTCTACCGGATTAAAAAGTAGGCCTACAGGAACCAAATGGTGCTTAACAAGGCAAGGTGTTGCACTTGGTTTGGGACAATACTAGATATGCGTACTGACTGGGAGGACTCCTTGAGAGTAGCCCTGCTGAAGAGTACTTGAGGATCCACATGGTGGACAAAAAGCTGGACATGGACCAGTAGTGTGGGCTTGTAGCCTGGAAGGCCATTTGTATCCCAGCTGCATCAAAAGAAGGGTGACAAGCAGGGCAAGGGAGGTGATTGTCTGCCTCTACTCTGCCCTCATGTGGTCTCATCTGGAGCACTGTGTCCAATGTAGAGCTATTAGAATTGGTACAGGGGAGAACATGAATATGACCAGAGAGCTGAAGCACCTCTTTTCTAAAGAAAGATCGAGGAAGCTAGGCTTGTTCAGCTTGAAGAAGAGAAGGTTTCAGGGAGACCTCATTGTGGCTTTCCTGTATTTTAGGGGAGTTTATAAATAGGAGGAAGACTGACCTTTTTCATGGTCTGATGGTGACAGAATAAGAGGGAATTGCCTTAGACTCAAAGAGGAGAAATTAGATGTTAGGTAGAAATTCTTTACTCAGTTAGTGGTGAGGCACTGGAACAGGCTCCCAAGAGAAGCTGTGAATATCCCATCCCTGGAGATGTTCAAGGCCAGGTTAGCTGGAGACAGGAAGCCTGATCTGGTGGATGGCAACCCTGTCCACAGCATGTGGGAACTGGAACTATATGATCTTTAAGGTCCTTTCCAACCTAAGCTGCTCTATGGTTTGATGATTCTATAAAGGGGGGGAAAAAAAAAAGAAAAAAGAAAAAAAAAAAAAAGAAAGAAAAAAAAAAAAAAAAGAGCATAGGCTAGCAGTGCCCTGGCAGCAAAGGAGAGTCTCCTGTGCAGTCAGGGTACCACAGGGGCCAGAGGCTTCCTTCAGATCAGGTGCCCAGGAATGCAAAGCAGTGAGACAGGATCTGGATCATCCTGGTAAAGATTACCAGGGTGTGACACTACCCAGTGATGTTTGGGCAGGTCCATGATGACTTGTAAGTTCCAGGATCAAGTCATGAATTCAATCTATCCACAGACAAGTGTGGGGCATGGATGAGCTGAGGCTCACACTTTTATGTATTTTGCTGAAGATTTGAGAAGCTGTTTCCCCAAGAAGACAGTGGAAAATGGTGTTGGTAGTGACAGTGCAGTCTCTCTCCATGCTGGTATATTTTTAAGACGAGTTGGATAAAGGCATGAGCTGCCTGATCTGACTTCTCTGCTGACATTTAAGTAGTAGATTGGAATATATTTCATTTTATTTTTTAAACTACCAGTTTTCATACACAGAGGTTTATGTATGTCTCACTGAAGATATTTTTTTTTTTTTTTTTGAGAGGTGTTAGGTACAAATGATATTAAAATCAAGTCCCACATGTAAAAGAATCAGAATCAAGCTTCCCATTCTTACAAAATGCTGTAAGACTTTAACAGCCTCAGTAGCAGAGTAGGAGGCAAACAAACAATAACTCAGAAATAGATTGAAGATGAGTTTGAGGAGGACTTCCAAATTTTCTTTGCACTACTATGTGAAGACTGGCTAAGAACAATATCTCATGCAAAGTTGATAGTACTACGTCTACATTTCTATTTATAGAATTTTAGAAGATTTTGAAGCAGGATATTTTGATTTCTGATAAATATAAGAGTTGTTTAGTAAGTATACTTAGCAGAAATTACTGTAGAAACTTAAACAAGATTACTACAGAAAAAAAATATTTTCATTCTATTAGACCTTGGGTTTTTGTCAGATATATAATATCATTTGCAGAAAAACAAGGTAAATTGCTAAAAATTGTCAGCTGAATTTTTATCTTACAAATCTATTTTGTAATAGGTTACCTCATTATTATTGATTCACAAATAATTAATTCTCTGCTTTTGTTTGCTTGTTTGCAGTTTTGGTGGGTTTAATTTGGTGTCTGGATTTCAGATGTGTCTGGCTGCAAAGGACTCAATTTTTAATCTGATTATTTTGTTCCTGAAGATTACTTTAAGTGTGGGCACCCCAGAATTGCACATTCAAACTCATTAGTTACTTAAAAAAAAAAAAAATTGCTATGATAAATTTTGAAGTTAAAAGTTCAACCTAACTTTTCAGGAACTCTTATATTTAGATTATGCATATTTATGCATCCATACTAAGAACGTATATCAAAATCCTGTATGTAGCAAATCTGAGAAATAATCTGTTTTCACTTCCGATCTGTACTCCAAAATCACCAAAAGACCATTCAATTCTTAAGACAAGTTTTTATTAGAATGGAGACTAGAACAAAGTAACTTTACTTGAGGAAAATGATTGAATAATAGCAAAATGAATTTAAAAAAAAAAAAAAAAGAAACAACAAAACATTTTGAAAGACACCCATGTCTTTAATGTTTGGGTCCTTTCAAGTCTGGTCCTTCCCAGACTGCAGGAATTCTACCCTGTACTCCAGTTGTCCCCTTGTTTATCTCCCCTTCTGTCCCTTTCTTTCTCAAACAATTTTTTCCTTCTTTCTGTCATCTTTGATGTGCTGTGTTTTTCTGTCTTCTATTTGTCTCAAAAATACCTCAACCAGGATCTGTCCCATAGGCTACCACCTTGCTGTGAATCTGAGACTGGTTTGTTTCTGCTCAGTCTGGTTTGGTTGTCAGTTCTCACTAGGAAGGATAGTTTTGCTCCCTGTTCCCACACAGCATTCCCCACGTCCCTTTGCATCTTATGGCATCCTTTTGTGATTGTATAGCATTCTTCCATTTAGCTGTGATTTCTAGGGCAGACACAGGAGAAGGGATGGGAACATCTGGTCTGGACACAGAGTAATATTTTCAGCAACATCAAACAGCTAGATGTGAACAATGTGAAACAAGTTCCTTACCATCTCACCATTGCACACCAGAAGTTTCCTCCCAGACTACATATACATGCACATGTTGTTTTCAGAAAGGATCTGCTCTGCACCTCACTGCCCCAAGTGAATGCATTTGACCCAGAGCACAGCAGCCAGGACAGAACTAGAAGCAGCAGCTGGCTGCACCTCTGCTGTTCTTCTAAATCCTTTGCTAAGAGTGATCACTACTTCCTTCCAGAGGATGCTTGTCTGAGAACTGCTGTGTTATAGGTTGGATTAATCATGCTCTTTTGAATGCCATCTGTAAAATACTCAGAAATGATTTTTGTTCCCTATTAACTGAGTGGTGAATGCTTTTCACCACTTGCTGTCCACCTGATAAAAATATTCTTTTGAAACATTTATCTTTCAGTAAGTGTAATCCTAAGTGAAAAAGAGAAGTGGCAAGTAATTAGTTTTACAAAAATATTGTCTTTTCAATAGTTCATGTACATGTTGTTTTCGGAGCATGCTGCTAAGAGTAGTTCCGAAAGGCTACTATAGCATGAGATCAAAACTTGCAGAAGGAGCAGCAGCCTGCATGTGGGCCTGGCTTTAGGGGAAATGGCTGTGGGGCTTGGGACAGGAGGCACTCACAAGACAGTAACAAAGATTTCACTGAAAAATGGTAGGAAACAAAACAGTTAAGAAAAACAAACGTGGAAAGGCTGTTGGAAAGAACCAGAGCAAAGAGCTCTGGGGATTAACAGGTTTCCTAGGATATTAACAAGCTCCCCAGGGCAGTGTTCATTGTACTGAACATGCCAGAGTTCAAGAAGCACCTGGACAATATTCTCAGACATGCAATATGATTTTTGGGTGGTCCTACATGGAGCCAGGAATTGGACTCCATGATCTTTATGGGTCTATTCCAACTCAGAATATTCAGTAATTGTATATTTACTTATTCATTTTAATCCATTCTTCTGAATATTTTTTTTTATATATTTCATTTCACTTTTATTATCTTTCAGATTCATACAGATGAAATTCCAATAAGAATTAAAAGCATCATGTGAGAAGGACATTCTTTCAAGACAAAGGAAGTCCCTGTCAGGAAGAATAAACACAAACATGCTTGAAATAAGTAGGAGAGTGGCAGTAGGAACAAATAGGAAATTCAGGTAGTCTGAGAACCAGCCTGTCTCACAGGAAGATTCTTAGCTTGCCAATTTTAGAAAAGAATGATAGGATTTCTGGATTATTTTATGCCAGTTCTATAGCAAGAACTTTTATTTTTCAATTTTATCTTGGTATTCTCTGAAGGAAATAACCTGAACCACAGGACACAGCTGGTCAACTTCTACACTCATCTGTCAGTCAGGAGAAATACCACAACAGTCTTTCTTCTCATAGCTGGAATAAAAGTGACAGTGATATCCCCTTTCTTGATCCTGCCTGAGAAATGAAACATAATACTGCTTCCCTGTAGCTTGTCAGATGAGAGAAACTAGTGATAAACAGCTCACGTGACATGCACATTTACCAGATATTTAGAGAAAAAGGCACACTATATGCTTCATATAAAGGTGTTTAAATTCCTGGTCCTAACATACCTAAATTACAATTTTGGAAGTATTTCTTCCTTTAATAATTTGATCAAACCAGTAATAGGGACTTAATGACTCTCATGGAGGACAAAGTGGATTCTCTGCTCCTAGTTATCATAATATTAAAATCATTTCAACATCAACATTGATGGGAAGTATTGACATTTGTCTTATAATGAGATTAACAGGAGGATCTCCTCTTGCATTTATAATCCATGAACATTAAGTTTTTACAATGCTTTTGCAATTCGGGATCTTAATGAAAATGTTTTGTTGCAGTTAGTAGATCTGATGACACAAAAAAAGAAAAGAAAAGAAAAGAAAAGAAAAGAAAAAAAGAAAAGAAAAGAAAAGAAAAGAAAAGAAAAGAAAAGAAAAGAAAAGAAAAGAAAAGAAAAGAAAAGAAAAGGAGAAAAAAAAAAGAAAAAGAGAAAAATGAGGAAGGAAAGAAAAATTTCGAGTGCCTAGAACTGTAAATGGATGTTACTTCTCCTTCCTCTGTCACTGTTGTCCTCTTTAGCGTTTACACTCTTTGAAAGAGCACGAATCCTAGTTCCCAGATGCCTGGCATCCTAGAGGTGGCAGATAATGATCTATCCATTGCTTGGGCTTTTTGAAGAGGGAGACACACTAACATTACATCTATTTATTCTTTTATCTTTATGTGTGTGAATAACTTATATTAATCTAGCTGCCTTTCTAGATTTCTCAAGATTTTAATTGGGATCTGTTGGAAATATACACTATTTTTGGATGAGCATACTCAGCACTCCATCCTCAGCATGCCATCCTCAGCACTATATCTTCCAAAGATCAAAAATTATTCGACCATCAGTAAGTTGATGTCCACAGGAATAAGGAAAGAAAGAAAAAGCAAGCTCTTTTTTTTCCCTTATTTCACTACTTCGTTCAGTTTTAAAGCCAATAAGTGAGATGCAGCAATGCTGCAGAGTTTTTCAAAAGCGTAATTAAAATTTCTTTGTATCTTTAATCGGAAGGGTGTTTAAGAAAGTTTGTCGGATGAAGAGAGTGTCCCCTTTTTGAGAGTCTGTGATTTGATTTAACGTACCAATTTATCACGGACAAACACATCTAACTAAACAAAACAGAACAAAAAGATAGATTCTCAAGTTGCACTTATCCTCATTCAAGCAATGTTTTTTTTTTTTTTTTATATATACAGTTTTATATATACAGTTTTGTCTGTATTCCTTCTGGGGAAAAAATAAATAAATAATTAAAAAAAAACTTTTTTTTTTTTTTTTAAGAAAAACTACAGAATTTTGTCTAAAGGAGTCTTTCTTTCATGGTTAACACTTTAATTTATACTTCAAATAATACCTCAGAGGAAAAAAAAATAAAAAAATCAAATAGTTGTTATGATTCCATAAAACACCATGTCTCAGTCCACCCATTGTTAACAGTTGCTTTTCTTTCTTGAAAAGAACCTGTACCGTTAGTAAAGAGTTTGAAAATTAAGTGTGGTTACAGAAAATGGTTTCCTTGTGTCTCTTGTGAAGAGGAGATATGTGGACTGATGATGTTACTTCAGTGGCAGCTCAGACATGTTTAATTTCTCATTAAGTTTTTCCATCATTATCTATGTTAATACTGTGTCTGAGGAAAACAATTATTGAAAATTTTCACCCAAATATCATCCATGTTCTGGATTTCTTGTCTGAACCTCTGTATATAGGTCGTTCCAAAACTAATGCCTCCTATTTAATTCCATTAAAACTACAACTGATATAAAGAGCACAATAACTCTATTTGATAAAGCGAATTCTCAGCTACAAAACACTATCTTTCAGCATAGTCACCACCACTAACTAGGCATTTTCACTGGTGAGGAACAACAGCCTGCATGTCACGATCATAAGAATCTGCATGGCCATCTGGAATGTGGCTGGTCTTTCATGTCACTCGTGTTACTGCAGAAACTCACCACTGACAACCTAGCTGTACTCATATCCACTGTTTGGTCTCTATAAATGTTCAGTAAGTGTTGATGGATGTCAGTAGGAGCCATTTTTCCAACATGGAGGAATTCAATTCGACACCAATTCCATATGCACTTCCAGGTCAGATGCTGTTTTGTCAGTTGTCCCACTGCTGCCACCTGTCATGCGTTGACAAAATGTAACAGAATACTCTTGGAAAGATTCAACCTCTACTGCCATAGAATCAACATCTGCATCTGAATTTTTTTTTTTTAAAAAGGCATTACTTTTGGAGCAGCCTTTGTAGTTGAATGTATGTGGTAACAGGTAGAATAATTTAGTTGTAAGAACTCTTATCTTCCTGTTTTTTTTGATACATAAATATAGGTTTAAACCTAAATTTATATATATATGTATATAACCTCTACTTTCTCTGAGTCCTTATTGCTCCTTTCTGCTGTTTAGTTCAGTGCTTATTTAAAGTGACATTGTTATGTTAATTTGTTAAACTCCTCTATTGCAATGTAACTATTATCAGTACTAATTCCTAAATTATACACCTTATGACATTTTCATTAATTAAATGTTGTTATAGTGTTCTGATTCACATATTATTTTGCAGATAGATAAACAGCTACTGAACCGTAGGCTTTAGCTGTCATTTTCCATGAACATAGAAAACATTGGTTATCATCTAACAGAATTCTGGTAGACTTCCACAGCTCTTAGATTTATTATTTTTTTATGTTTGCTAACCCAAATATTTCCTCTTTTTTTTTTTTTTTGACCAGATATTTCAATCTGGAGTTTTGTTCAATTATTAATGCAGAACCTTCAGCCATCTTTTATTACTCAAACTCCTTTAACTTTACTTTTCCTCCTATGATCTGCCTACACACTCCTGGTCACCATAGCCTACCTTTACTACTGGAAAACTCAGTTCTAGTTTGTTATACTTTTATTTCCATAAAACATTATAATTATTAAGATTAACAATGAAAACATCTTTGCTTACTCCTTCTCCTTCCCTTTCTCATTTCCCCACAATTTCTATATATATTTATATTATCTGTTATTCTTAGCTTGATATGAATAAATATTTAATTAGAATTGCCCTCAAATTCTGAAGGGAAAATTTAGATATTCAGTGTTCCCTCATCTGTCATTATAAATCTGCCTTATACCTAAACTACAGTTTCTGCAAAATGTTTATAGGACTTGAATTTGTTGCCTTTCATTCACTTCTCTGACTACAATCTCTGGACACGTTGCAGTCACCAGTCATTAAACACTTTGACTGTTGGTTCCTATCCCCCCTCGCCTCTCATATTCCTTCTTGCAAACCTTTTTGACGTCTTTCTCAGCAGGTTCTTGCACATGGTGTTTGCATGAAGTTTCCTCACACATGTGGATCCCAGTTATCACTGTATTTATGGACTAAGTTCCCAAATTTTGCCCCTTGGATTCTCTTTGCTAGAGGTACTTGTTTCTGTGTTCTTTCAAGTGTTCATTACTTTATTACATTATCTTTCATAGTTTGGTTAAGAAATCGGCTATTTATACTTCAACAGGTTATAACCATAGTGTCTGATCATTGAATTAAGCAAATAAAACTGTGAACTGAGCTGAGAAACTGTCATGCCTAAAACTAGTGATGTGAGAAGAGACTTATTAATCTAAGTCTCATTATTGCCAACTGAGAAGTGCTAGTATTTCAGGGTAAAATACCCTTTATTCTATCCAGGCACACCTTAACCAGTAAACACAATCTATTTCTATCATTTCTCAGAATCTTCTCTGAAATGAGAGATTCTAAATTTCTCAGTCCCTGTCAATTGTCCTTTCCATTTATCATCCTACTTGCCATATGCTAAATTTTCCTCCATTGTACCTAACTGGCACTGTCTGTATAAAACTAGTTTTTCCAATTTGCTTCTAAGCATTCCATTCAGCAAGGGTATGCTTTCAAACAGATCTAGAATAGCCTGAAATAAATTGAATGACTCCAAATTTATGCCATATGTCACAGTGTAATTTGCTCCTCACCAACAATAGATGCTTCTTCACTTGAAGATAACCCTGTGAGTGTAAATCTACAGAGAACTTCCTTGTTAGCTTATAGCTTATTAGCCTTATTCTAGCTGCAACGACCTAAAACTCAGTATGGGCTGATTTGTCTTGCCTCACTTTGACTGTAGTGAAGACATGCCTCCTATGTTATAAATTTTCTGCTGGAAGAGTAGAAAGCTATTATGAGCAATGTAGGTTCTCTAAATTATTTTCTTACATTTATTTTCTCACATCAGGCTTTCCAGTGTTTAAAGGTTTTTCCCTAGGTTCAATATCTAAATCTTTCTTTCTGTCATTCAGTAGAATGTTACCACAACTGTCAACTTTTGCAAACGTGGATGAAAGATTTGTTTTAAACTCTTTTTTTCAAAATTTAATATCACTTTTTGATTTGCTTGACTTCATGTCTTGCAAAAGTTCAGTATCAAAATAAGATAAAATTTAGAAACATGCACTTTCCCAGCAAGTTTATAAAAAAGTGTATTAAAATAGCATTTGAGAATGAATCATAGCAAAGTGGCAAACAGCAAAACGCTCCTAACAATACTGTCTGCTCTTTTCAGAAATAAAAAAAAAAAATCCATAAATCAAAGCCACCATCAGCTTCAAAAATAGCACTTTTTTTTTTTTTTTTCAGAAATAAAATTGGTGCATAATACATGTTATATAAATAACGTGTATTAATACATGTTAACACATGTTATACAAAGATCAAAACAACTGGAAAGCAGTAGCATGATATATGAAGAATTTTAGAAGCAATAATATGCACCATTATTTTTTTCTGATTCAATAGTTAGATATTTATTTTCCCTAGTTTGTCAGTTGTCACTGAACGGAAACGAATGTGTTACACTACTTGGTAAACCTGTCAATGTCAATAGATTCAATACCATGTAGTTAATTACTAGTTGTTCCTTCAAAAATATGATTACATTTCTTAACGAGTGTGATGAATGCTGCAGAATGTCCTGAGGCAGATCCTACCCATCTATTTTTGTAAAGTGATCATATGTGAAAACTATCAGAAACTAGATTTTCTTAAAATGTTATGTAGCTTTGTTATAATGAAAGAAAAAGGGGGGAAAAAAAAAGAATATACACAAAAACACAATCACACATACAAAAAACAAACAAACAAACAAACAAAAACAGAAGACAACCCAATCACCAGAATTACTGGATGAAAAGTTATGATAGAAAATTCAACAACAGATGTCCTCCCTCCCTCCCGTGTATTCCTGAAACACATCCCTTCCTTCTTTTGTATTTTCAGTCAAGCACATTTCACATTGTCTTGGGTTGTAACAAACCTCCTTGTGAGGTAAAATCTTCTCATTTCCATTACCCTGGAGATCCACCTGTTTATTTGCCTCTGTTTCTATGCAGAATTCTCCTATTTTCTACCTTTGTTGTATACTTCAAGATACTATTTCTTATTCTGTTTAAATTAGGCACTTAAAAACACACTGGCAAAATTTTAAAAGATATTGGAAGGTTCAGTTTAAAAGTTCACATTAAAATCAAGGAGCTAAGCAACTGAATACCTTTGATAGAAGTTAAGTCATTTGGGTGTACATTATTGAGATCCAAGATAAATTTTGAAACTAAAACTTAAATGAATTGAATAGTATTTCTTGATGTATTGTGTATAGTAATGCCTCAAGCTCAGAGATCAGTTCAAACTCAAGTTAAACTGCAAGGGGCAAGACTTGAGTAACAACATGGTACTAACATAGCACAACAGCAAGAAGATCAAGTCACACTCCTGATCTTACTCAGACTTTAATTGATTACTAAAAAGGGGAAAGGTCATGTAAATTCCTTATTGTTTATCAAGAACTCAATTATTTATGATGTAGTAATGTTCGAGTTTTATTTTCCCTGAATCATAGAATCATAGGGGTTGGAAAGAGCCTCTGGAGATCACCTAATTGAACCCCCTGCTAAGGCAGGATCCCTGCAGTAGGTCAAGCAAGGAAGTGTCCAGGTGGGTCTTGAGTATCTCCAGAGAAAGAGACAACACAACTTCTCTGAGCAGCTTGTTCCAGCATTCTGTCACCCTCAAAGTAAAGATTTTTCATCAAGTTTGCATGGAACTTCTTGTATTCTGCTTTGTATCTGTTGCTCCTTTTCCTGCTAGAGGAACTCTTAAACTTTTAACTGAGGGTAATCTAGGTGGATACAGTGGAGGTTTTTCAGACTACAGAATTTATTTTTAGATGGGTATTGTTATTTTCAATGTTTCAGATGCCTTTCTCTTTCTCCTCAGGTTCCAATTTTTCTCCTTTTGTTTTATTTAGTCTTATCCAATATATTATGCCAGGTAAGCAATACTTTATAGGTTAGTGAATTGGCTTGAAAAATACACATGCTGAAGGAATAACAAAGTTATTTCACCAGAAGAATATATGTTGTCAGTCTCCAAGATGCCCAGTAATATATATGTGACATATAAATAACCTTATTTTTATTCTCTGAGGCATTTTACAGAGAAAAAGCTGCACTTCAGAAAACAAGGTCTTATGGAAACCTCTTTAAGATCTTTTTCTTTTAAAATCCACTTAAATAAAATTTCTTGTATTTTTCTCCTCATTTTACATTAACATACCCTAACATTTTAAACATGGATCATCTCATACTATCATGAAAACATATGTTTTTGTATACTAGCTCTTAGATACACCCTTATTTTTTATAGATCTCACTGTTTACGGGCAAACAATGTTACATTATTTATGCATAAAGTACCCTGCTATAATCAGAACTTCAATGATTACTAATGCAAGTCCAAACATATTCTCTGCCTGTTGTTTAATTACTTGATTTTTTTTTTTTTATTTTATTCACAAAATAATTAGCCTACTAAGCATCTAATTATTGCTAGGGCACGCATTATACAAATCTTCACCACTGTGTAAACATTGCATTATTGAACACTGTAACACTTGAGCTATTTGCTATCCAACTTAGTAATATCTTCTTGAGGTTTGTTGTTTCCTTTAAAAAACTGTGTTTAATTTACTTCTGTCCATAATATTTCTCCATTATTTCTGCTTTCTAAACTGAAATAAGTTGATTTTCTGAAGATGAAGATCAGGGCAAACTTTTAACCCATTACTTTTAGAGAATCAGATTGGTGTCTTTCCTTTCACGTTTCTTGAGATATTTCATTCCTTTCATTCTAAATATTAGGTAACTATGTTTTTCCAATTCCATATTACATGTAAATGTCATTTAAGAACAGCTGAGAAAATACAACATACTTTAAATTTTTCCAAGTAGAGTGCCTGTCAATGACTAAGCTTTCTAGATGCCTTTGACCTTATGCCTTGAAACAAAAATCCTCAAGTAAAAAAGTTCAGTTCAAGACTCAATCCACACTACAAAAAGTAGGAAGAGGTCTACTAGCAACAAAGAAAGATGCTTAGCCCTAGAATTCTTTCATGTCTCTTGACAGATAAAAGGGTGACAGTGATGGCCTCTCTAGAGAACTTCTCAGTTGGATGAGGATGAGGACAGTGGCCATGACAGGTGACCAGGGAAAAATATATGGTCCTAAAAAAAAGAGGAGAAGAGAAAATCCTGGAGGTTAGTAGCAACCCATGAAATATAATACATAAGAAAGCTTTTAGGTGAAGTACTTGGAATTAAGAAACATTTCTAGACTACCATATGCTACCATATGACTTTTCCTTCCTCATTTTTTTGTTCTATTTTTCCACCTCCAATTACTAAAATTCACTTCATAGTTGCCTAATACAACATCTGAATTATTTAATTCATTTATTACATTATTCTGACAGGTAAAAGTTGAGAAGCCCTTATAAAAGCAATAGAGTGCTACAAAGAAGGCTATATTTTACTCATTTTAAAAGAAAATGCAATAGTCTGTGCAAAACCAATATTATTTCCTAGCAGATTTTGGACATCTTACACAAGATGCCAGTATCTAAAATGGGCATGCAATAGTACGAACAGTTATAATTATCTTTTAGATGGCTTTGCCTGATATTGGTTGCTGATCATAGTCTCAACACATAACTGTGATTTAAAAGGACAATTCCTAATTAGGTCTGTGAAATATTTATCTTCACACCTATTACCCTGCTTCGTATAATTAAATGACATGATAGATTTGCATGCAGTTGTACATCAATGGAAAGCATAAAATGAGTATTTATAGAAAGCAACTGTATATTCTCCACTGCGACATGGAGCTAACTTGAAAAACAGGGGA
The DNA here is from genome assembly GCA_030625065.1 of Alectoris magna. Lineage (NCBI taxonomy): Eukaryota > Metazoa > Chordata > Aves > Galliformes > Phasianidae > Alectoris > Alectoris magna. The sequence goes on along the minus strand of CM060560.1, from coordinate 180,726,360 downwards.
GCCTGATGATCCCCTTTCAGTGCATTCTGTGAAAATTTGGCATTCAAGCAGAGAAACTATGATTTATTTATTTATTTATTTATTTATTTATTTATTTTCCCAATTCATGCTTATAATGCAGAATGCCAAATGGGGAGAGGTGTTTTGCACATCTAGATCTACCATTTTTGGACAGAGGACAATTAGAGGCTTCGTTTTACTGAAGGACTACAGAAAAATGCCCTCATTTTCCAGGCTCCAAGCATAGCTAAGTATAGTAAATATGGTTTTGTAGGTAAGTATGTGAGCTACATTGTCTCTAAACAATATTTTTTAGGGAGTTAATTATGCTTTGGTCACAGCTACTCTGTTCTTTCACTAACAAGTGACTATTGAAGAAATAATTTGCTCCTTTCATTCCTGTCTGACTATCGTGGGTTTAAAAATGATTCTTGTCACCATGGTATCTCTACTATTTCCCCTTAGAATGAAACAAAAGTATTTCTGAAAATATCACTAGTGAAAAGTGACAAAATAAATAAAAATATATTCTGGAATATGTAGGGATGTGTCATTTAGCACAAGAGATAGGAAGATAGAACTTATTTTTCCTTTGCTGTGATGTAGTTAAACATCACTTGCTATGCTTTTAGTCTGCCATTGCAGAAAAGTTTTTGTTGGTCACAGTTACTCTGTAACTGCTGTAAATACAATCAAACTTTTCAATTTCTTTATTCATTGGCAGGGTGTTGTAAATTGCATTCCTTTCCTTTTTGAACTTTGATAGAAGGCTTCATTGAAAGGAATTTAAAAGTTCTGAAAGAATATCCTGTCTTTGTGTTGCTTGTCACAAGAACTGATTATTTCATTACCTCAAAATGATCACTCAGCTATACTGTCAAATAACCACTAATTAGTCAGTGTCTCAGTAGGGGCCACAGGGACTATATTTAACACTTAATTCTCACTTGTTGTTTGTCAAGGACAAGTAGGGGACCCCAAACCGTTTATACATAAGACTGAATGCCTTGTTAACTTTCTGATCTGCTCCCACATAGGAACCTGGGAAAATTCCAGATCTGATTGAATGGAAGATAATAGGACAATTAAAAACCAGTTTACACCTTTTTCTTTACCACCTGAATGAATCGTGGCCCTGTTTTTCTTGTGATAATGAACAGTAGAGTTTGTGCTGAAAAACAACACCCAGAAACTGTTAGAAGAGATGCCAGCACAGAATGAAATATCGTCCTTAGAAAATCCTCCTGTCTGTAAATATCACACTTACTTTAATATTTTGTAGTGAAATGAAGGTAGTATTAAACTCCCCTTGGTTTTTATGACTGCAATAGGGCTGTTAGGGAATGTTCCTCAATCCAATATAAAAAGGTTTGATTCTTCCTCCACTTAAGTGTGTGTTCAATCCTGAAAACACATTTCACTGTTATGAAACGAAATATATATATTTTTCTTGTTTGTTTGTTTTTCCCCTTTAAAGGGCAGTTTTCCTGAATTAGTTCTCAGGTTGCAGGTGTGAATTCATTTACACTGTATTTGTCTCTGTTCACTGTGATGCCCAGCAAGTGTTTTATCACACACATTTCTGATAAACTCACAGGCAAACTAAAGTGAATCCATTTCAACATTCAAAGACATGTTTGAGAAGATCATGCTTGATGCCAGTCTTGTTTTATTGCTTTTGCTCAGGATTAAACACTGGCTACGCTATTCAGGGAGGTTTTCTCTGACTTCACTTGGTTCTGTCTCAGCAACACTACTGCTTTCTAATTTTTTTTCTGTGTAAGTTTATTCTGAAACTGTTTCATGTGCAGAAATGTAATGGCCATCAGTGGGAGTTGTATTTTCAACATGTCGTCTCTGGGATACAAGGAAGGTAATTAAGGTAATGCAAAACCATATTTGCCTCTGCATTTATCCATATAATGAAGGTGAAAAGATTAGTTACTATCATAAAGGATACATGAGACTATATTATATGTGTTCAATTAATTTGAAGACAGGGATTTCATTGACAAAAGTTGGTCCATATACACTCTATCATGTCTGTTTATGGAATCTGACATTCTGAATGTATCACATTTGCTATATTTTCTTTGATCATCAGTGCAATATATGAACTATAATCAGTTTCCTGGTACAGACTGTTGGTGTTTTTGCCACCTCATCTGATAACTTCTAGAGGTATCAGGCCTTTTGTATCATCATCAAACTAAGAGTGTAATTACTAGGAGAAATGCACTGATACCAGCCAAAGCACTAATGTCTTTCACTCCTATTTGGGCAAGACTTCTTGGCTTATTAAAGAAAACTATGCCCACATTAGAATACTGTAATCTTGTTATTTCTATTATTAGGCATTAGTACTATCCAACAGCTACACATCATTATGGTAACCTATCCTGGCATGCCAGTTGTTGCTGTTGTTTGATACTGTTTGTTTGTTTATTTGCTTCTGTTTGTTTGTTTGTTTGCTTGACATGCAATACAGTCTATTATTGTAACTTTTGAACTTGAAAAGGTGATAAGGTCAGTTGGCTAACGACAGAGAGGAAGAGTGAGACTTTCTGCATCTCTCCATGTACTTATTCAATGTTGTAGGCCAGTTAACCACATATATACTTGAATTCAGCTCCTAATTAATAATTTTTGCCATAATACTGGTCTCAATAGTCCCCAACTCTATTTTTCCCATCTATTGGAAAGCAGAAAATAACATCCAAAGATACAATTTCTTAAAGATATTTTTTTTTATAACTACCTCTGAATGTTTCTTTTATAAGGTTGCATTTTGGCTCTGTATTTATTTCTGGATTTGAAGGTACCTGTCACTGTTGTGAACATTGATCAGAAATGAGCTAAGAAAAGTTGACATCATGGTAAAATCGAAGTCCTTGCCTGTTCATGACAGTGGTGATGTTTCTTTCAGTTTACCTGATGAAATTTGTCCAGAGACTGTAAAGAGCAAACTCACTAGGAAAACCCAAATTCAACCAGCTTAACTGAAAAGAAAAACCTGAAGATGGGCCATATGATTCACTGTAAGAAAATGTGTTGCCAAGGAAGTGTTTCCCATGATCTGATTATATTCAGCTGAGATGTTTCTGTTCTGAATCTTTTGTAACACAATACAGGTGCTTTCAGGTGTTCACAGAAGGCAGTTTCTAGGTTAGTTTGTTGTTTCTCCTACTAGTATTATATAGAATTCAAGATCAAGTAGTGTGATTAAATCTTACTTAGATGTTACCCTCTCCTTTCTTTTTCTTTTGCCTGGGACCCAACTCTCATTTACAGGATGAAAGAAGGCTCAATGTAAAAAACTGAAGAGAGTTCCTCACTGCAGGGAAAATTAGAGCCCCTGAAGTGATTAAACGTGAAAGGAAGTAATGAAAAACAAATTAAATCTTTTCCTGATTTAGTTGAACTTGTGACTTCTGAGCATTGTGTTCTGGGAATACGCTTTTTTGTTTTGTTTTGTTTTGGCTTTGCTTGTTTGTTTTTTGTTTGTTTTTGTTTGTTGTTTTTGGTTTTTGTTTGTTTTTTCATAGGACAGAAAGAGAGAAAGAAAGGAAGATAGATAGGGAAAGATATTTAACTTAATATTTTATTTATTATTATTTTTTAAATTTTATTTATTTATTTTTTTAATGATGGAATTGTTCTGCTAGGAATGATACCTCACGGAATCTTTCAGAAGGGAAGGGCAGGGAAGGGAAGAGAAGGGCTTTAATCTATTATTTGAAACATTTACAAACTTATATAGAAAAGAAATTTTCATCACAGGGACAATAAATTCAATTTTATTTGACAAAAGTTGTGATTATTTACTCTTGTATGATTTTTTTTTTTTCAACTACGAGCTTCAAAGAAGTCATTTGCAGAAACTATTTTCAGACATAACTGACAACAATACAGAACAGCTGAAATGGATTATTAATTAAATTAATATCCAATTAATACTATTGATGTTAAATAAATAAATAAGATGATAAATATTTTTCCCAAGTTTAAAATAAGTTTCCATTTATATTTTTAAGTAGTATCTACTTTGAAGAGATGTAACTGTTGCCAAAACAAAGACATCCAAACTCATCTTTACTTTCATAAATCAACACATTTGCACAGAAATGTGTACAAGGCATAAAAGCATTCAATGTAAATGTTTTTAGTTGTTTTTTTTGTTTGTTTGTTTTTGTTTCTTTGGTTGTCTAAATCTTTATTATCTTATATTTTAAGATTTTGAACATAGCTGTGTACAATCATAACTGTGAGTCAATATTGAACGACTTAATTAAAATCAGCTGGAAAATCATGGTATGATTGTGGTGCTGGAGACCACCTTCTTCAGATCAGGATCACCTGAGCAGGTGACCACAATTATTATGTTACCAAGTACTAGCAAGCTATCTCATGTCAAGTGAGCAGCCTGCCCCTTGAAGTAAAACACTCACTTAAACGTTTACATTATAAACTAGTATCATTTACACCTAAATTTACATACAGTCCTAAATTTCAAAGCTGTAATAACTAGCTCACTACCATCCCATCTATGCTAAGAAAGATGCCATCAATATACTTCACCTTTATCTCAGCAGAACTATTTGTGCATGCACACAACACAGTGCTCACCAGTCCAGAGAAGCTTGTTAAAGAGTTTAAGTTGGATGCACTCTGAGCAGTAGAGACCATGCCTTAGTACAGTTTATGATCTTGAGGAAGATGGGCCTGGTAAAGAGCAAAGTCAGGATCCTGACCTTCAAGAAACTAAAATTTTAGTTGTTTAATAAGCTATTAAACGAGATCTGGGAAACAGTCCTTGGAGACAAAGGAGCAGAGCAGAGCTGGAAACTCTTGAAGAATGATTTTCTGAGACCACAAGAACTGTCTGTCCCTCAATATAAGAAAAAAGTCCTCTTGTTGAGGTACTCAACAAGATCTTTGCCTCAGTCGTTTCTCTCACATCCCTGAAACTCAAGCTGAGGCTGGGTGAGCAAAATCCTTCCCACTGAAAAAACAGAGCAAGTCCAAGATCACCTCATGGGACTGAATGTTTGCAAGTCTATGGGACTCAATTACATACATCTTAGGGTCCTGAAGAAGCTGGCTGATATGAAAGTCAAGCTGCTTTTCATCACTTGTAAAGTCATGGCTGTCAGGTGTAGTCCCTGGTGAGTGGAAAAAGGGAAACATCACTCTCATTTTTAAAAAAAGAGAGAAAGGAGTTGATTGAACCCAGGGAACTACACGTCAGTGAGCCTCACATTTGTGCCAGAGAAGGTCATGGAACAGATCCTCCTGGAAGACATGTAAAGACATGCAAGACAAGGAAATGATCCAAGACAGCCAGCATAGTTTAACCAATGACTAATCATGTGGCCTTCTATGATGAAGTTTCAGTGTTGGAGGAGAAAGGAAGGACAACTGATGTTGTCTGCCTGAACTTGTACAAGGCCTTTATCACGGTCGTGCACCACATCCTTATTTCAAAGTTGGAGACACATAGATTTGAAGAGTGGACTATCTGGTAGATAAATAATTTGTCACAAGCTAGCAGCCACAGGGTTCTGGTCAAAGGATCTATGTCAGGTGGAGGCTGGTCATGAGTGTTGTCCCCCATGAGTCTGTCTTAGGACTCATGCTCTTTAATATCTTTATTGGTGATATAAATGATGAAATCAAGTGCAGTCTCACTAAAATGAGTAGTGCAGTTGATACAACAGAAGGAAGAGATGCCAACCAGTGGACCTGGAGGAGCTTGAAGGGTGGGCCCATGTGAATCTTATGAGGTTCAACAAAGCCAAGTGCAAGGTGTTGCACTTGGGTTTGGGCAGTCCCAGTTACATGCACAGTCTGGGAGAAGAAATCTTTGAGAGTAGCTCTGCATAGAAGGACTTGGACATTCTGGTAAATGAAAAATACAACTTGAGACAGCAATATGTGCTTGTGGCCCAAAAGGCCAGTTGTATCCTGGACTTCATCAAAAGAGAGATGGCCAGCAGGGCAAGGGAGGTGACTGTCTCTCTCTACTCTGGCCTCATGAGGCCCCATCTGGAGTATGGAGTCCAGGTATGGGGCTCCCAGAACATGGAAGACATGGAGCAGTTGGAGTGAGTCCAGAGGAGAGGCATGAAGAAGATCAGATTGCTGGAGCACCTATCCCATGAAGAAAGGCTGAGGGAGTGAGGCTTCTTCTGTTTGGAGAAAAGCTCTGGGGAGATCTCACTGTGGCTCTACCATATTTGAGGGGAGCTTATAAGCAAGAGAGTCATAGTCTGCTAGTGATAGGATAAGGGGCAATGGCTTTAAAGTAAAGGAGGGGAGATTTAGATTAGATGTCAAGGGGAAATTTTCCACTGACTGAGTGTTGAGGTACTGGAACAGTCTGCCCAGAGGAGTTGTGAATGCTCCATCCTTGGAGCATCATTCAAGGCCAGGTTGGATGAGGCCCATGGCTGTGGAGAGCTTTATGTATGTGAGGCCTGATCTTTTACTTCTGAGCTGTGTTTAAGCTCAGGCCCCACTCCTAGCTCCTTGCTTCAGTTTTGTTGCAGCTTGGCATTGCACCTTGTTGTCCCTGACTTCACTGATTTTACTTCCCATTCTGATGTCAGACCAGATATGCCTGGCAATCACAGGGCTGTTGACTGAATCTGGCCAGTGCCACCAAACCTCCCTTCTTCTTGTATGAGTATTGGTATCATGTCCCTTATTGGTGTCTACGGCCAGCCCACTGACTGTGATCTCTAGTTCTTGGCTCCCCTTTCCTTCCCTTACAGATAATCTTGTGCTTGCTGGTCCCAGACACTTCTTTTCACCTTATTTATTTATTTTTCAATCTATCGATTTATTTATTTATTTATTTATTTATTCGCCACAAGGTTAAACTTTTCTGTGTCAGAGTAAAATGAGCCAAATTAAATGTGACTTTCTTTTGGTCTCAAGATCAAGGATCACAAATTTTCCATTCTTCCAGCCTTTAGGTTGTCATGACAGTCAAGTCTAGTACCATAAAAAATATCTGTGAGGAGTGTAAGACTTGGTCATTTAAAGGTGCATGGAGACATATTATTAAAAGCCTGCTCATGATTTTTGCAGTAGGATATTTCATGATCCTGAGGTAGTTTCAAGTAAAACTCCATGTATAGGATAGACACAGTGCACATGTAGTAAATCTGACACTGCTGGGAAGCATAAAACTGATATATTTATTAATTTATTAAATTTATTAATTTGAACTGAATTTATTAAACATTCACTAAATATTTTTCACGGAGAGCAGACATATTTGGGGTCACTGCATGAAATCATTCCTTGGAAACTGGAATTTCTGTGGAAAATTCCATTGTATGATCCATGCAAAAAAAGAGAGTCTAAATAATTCAAAGACTTTAATTACTGACTGCAAGAATTTGCTTGAAATTCAGAAAGCAATAGCTTACATCAATTTCTAGGTTGCTTTCTATGAAGTGTGTTTATGTTCCCAAAAAGCTAGAATGTTCTAAACATGAATAAACTGTACATTGAAATCAGCTTGAAAAACTTAACTTAGGGTTTTAATTTCTTTGATATCTTTACTGCTTTTTCACACATTTCTGTATAGCCTCTAAACAGTTTGCTAGACCTTATGTCTTCAACAGTGTCCGCCCTTTCTGCTGGCAGTGCACTCTAGATTTCAGACATAGTATTACTCATTTGTTCACCAAAGTCACTAGTGGATCACTGAGTGTCTCTCCAAAACAGTGGAAGCAGGACTATGAAATCAGTTTCCTCTGAACAAGCAAAGAAGTTCATAGCTAAAACAGTGAAATAAGGAACACCAAAATCATTGAAGATAAATAGATGATGATCTTTCTGAAAAAGGTATACAAGTATACAAGACACTAGTGGAGAGTTAGGAAAAAACGCGTATGAATGATAATTCACCGAGCAGGTCTAATTCGTCTCAATTTCCAGTATAAATTTGTTGCGCAAATAATTAACCAGAAAAAGAAAGAAAGAAAGAAAGAAAGAAAGAAAGAAAGAAAGAAAGAAAGAAAGAAAGAAAGAAAGAAAGAAAGAAAGAAAGAAAGAAAATAATCTAATTAATGTCAATTGTAATGACAATTTTTTTGTTTTTAATTTCTTGCAAGTAGATGAACTTTCATTCCTTGAAGAGTTGACTCTAGAGACTTTCTGATGAGACCTATAATATACATCAGTGTCATTAGTTAATTGAGCAGTTACTGGGTTGCATGTAATAATAGGCAGAGATTTTGTTTCAAGATTAATTTGCAACTTGTATACTGCGGTGAATCATAGAATCATAGACTCATTAAGGTTGGAAAAGACCACTAAGATGATCTAGTCCAACCACTGACTCATCACCAACGTGCCCACTAAACCATGTCCCTAAGTGCAACAGCTACCCTTTTACTGAAAACTTCCACGGATGGTGACTCCACCACTTCCCTGGACAGCCTGTTCCAATATACTGCTACTCTTTCTGAGAATAAATTTCTCCAAATATTCAACCTGAACATCCTCTGGTGCAACTTAAGGCCAATGCTTCTCATCCTATCATTAGTTACCCAGAAGAAGAGGCGAACTTCCACCTCATTACAGCTTCCTTTCAGGCAGCTGTTGAAAGATATAAGGTCTCCTCTGAACCTTCTCTTCTCTGGACTGATCAGTCTCAGTTCACAGAATCACAGAATCACAGAACGGCCCGGGTTGCAAGGGGACTTCAAGGATCATGAATCTCCAACCCCCTTGTCGCAGGCAGGGCCACCAACCTTCACACTTAATACTAGACCAGGCTGCCGAGGGCCCCATCCAACCTGGCCTTGAACACCTCCAGGGACTGAGCATCCACAATCTCTCTGGGCAGACTGTTCCAGCACCTCACCACTCTCAGAGTAAAGAACTTCCCCTTGACAACCAACCTAAATCTTCCCCCCCTCAACTTAAAACCATTTCCCCTTGTCCTGCTGTTATCTACTCTTTCAAAGAATTGACTCCCCTCCTGTTTATAGGCTCCCTTTAGGTACTGAAAGGCTGCAATTAGGTCACCCTGCAGCCTTCTTCCCTTCAGGCTGAACAAAGCCAGCTCCCTCAGCCTGTCTTTGTAGGGGAGGTGCTCCAGCCCTCTGATCGTCTTTGTAGCCCTACTCCTCATAAGACTTTTGCTCCACAGCCTTCACCAGCTTTATTTGTTTGGTTTCTTTTATTTTTCCTTTTGAATGCCTTAGGCCCTTGCAGCTCTGTCTTCAAAACCAACTTTACTGAATCTTAAGTAAGTGGAATTGTGGATGTTCACAGAATCAAGCTCACAATAGTAAAATGCTTTTTATTGAACTTGATGTTACAAAGTAAATAATTTTACTCATGCTTAAATCAGTCATTCAAATTCAGTTACAAGTGGGCATAATTTAAGTTTGGTCATTGGAAATTGCACACACATGGATTTATTTATTTATTTATTTATTTATTCATTCTGTCAAGATATCTGGCTTGTATTAGAAATGGTGTGGTGAGCAGGACTAGAAAGGTAATCCTGCCCCTGTACTCAGCACTGGTGAGGCCTCACCTCGAGTACGGTGTTCAGTTCAGAACACTCAATTCAGAAAGGACACTGAGATGCTGAAGCAGGTCCAAAGAAGGGCAACAAGGCTTGTGAAGGGCTTGGAGAATCTGCCCTATGAGAAGAGACTGAAGGAACTGGGGCTGTTTAGTCTGGGGAAGAAGAGGCTGAGGAGAGACCTTTTTGCTCTCTTCAAATACCTGAAAGGTGATTGCAGCGAGAGCGGGGTTGGTCTCTTCTCACAGGTGTCAGGTGACAAGACGAAGGGAAATAGACTCAAGTTGCACCAGTGAAGGTTTAGGTTAGATATCAGGAAAAAAATTCTTTACAAAAAGGGTGGTTAAGCACTGGAATAGGCTCCCCAGTGAGGTGGTTGAATCACCATCCCTGAATGTGTTTAAAAACCATCTGGATTTCTCACGGACATGATTTAGCGGAGGGTTGTTAGAGTCAGGGTAGTATGGTTACGTTGCAGTTGGACTTGATGATCCTGAAGGTCTTTTCAACCTGAGCAATTCTATGATTCTACCTGAACCCTAAAATACTGTACTGGCAAAAAATTGTTAACAAGGAGTTTTGTGAACAGAACTGATAATCAACGGCATCCAGAAAGAGGTTGCCACCCCTGGTGATATCAGTATGGAGTATTTTTCTGTAAGTGAACTGGCAAAGCAGGAAGTTGAACATATGTTAAATCAGCCACAAGCTGCTCAAAGAAACACTGAGTGAATAAATTTGTAGTATAGAGCAGTGAGGCTAATTTCTTCCCCAGTGGGTTAAAGGGTCCAAGATGGAGAGATGCTCAGATGGGAGGTAAGGTACATGACTGTGAGAGGCCCATGAGAAGTGTTGCAAGTTCTCCTTCACAAGGCTCCTGGTCCATAGAAATAAATCTGGCTATGCATATTCACAGCCACAGCAGATGGCAGATGGCATGCCAAGACACTATGAAAGATATATGCTTCTACTATCGCTTGCAATCACAAACCTTTCTGTATATGGGTTTTTGTGTTTTTTTTTTTCTCACTACGTATATTAGGGAGGGGAGACATGCAGCAGAGTAGGTAGGAGTGAAAGAAGAAAATGTGGACATAAGATTTCAAGAAAATGTAACTGACAAAAGTTGCTAGCTACTCTTTTGCTTCTAATAAGTGCACAAGAGATAAGCACACTGTTTTAGAATTCCCCGAGTACTGAATGAAGTAGGATACAATTAGCTTTCATCACAGCAATCTTCAGTGCCATTGCCTGATATCCTTGCATGACAGACCTATGTACAACAGCTGCTTATATGTGAGTAGCTGAGTAAGGCTGTTTTCCATGATGCTTAAATGAATGTTAAAATAGTAGAAGGAGCTAAAAGGGATGCTCATCACTAAACAAATTAAAATTACTATTTCTTTTACTTTAATTCTCAGATCAGCCCAACCTTCAGTGCCATTCTTAAAGAATCTGTACAAATGACTTATCACACATTACTAGAATGATAGGATGGCTTGGATTGGAAGGGACAACTGCCAGTTCCAAGCCATTGCAATGTTCAGGGTTGCCACCAACTAGATCAAACTGCCAAGGGCCCCATCCAGCTTGGCTCTGGGCACATCCAGGGAGCCAGTGCTTCTCTGTCAACCTCTTCATCATCCTCTGAATATAGAATTTTTGCCTTATATCTAATCAAAATCTCTCCTCTTTTAGTTTTAAACCATTTCCTATTGTCCTATCCCTATCAGACTGTGTAAAAGTCAGTCTTCCTCCTACTGCTATGCTCTCTTCAAGTACTAGAAAGACAAAATGAGGTCTTCCTGGAGCCTTCTCCGGCCTGAAAAAGATCAGCTCCCTCAATCTTAATTCATAGGAGAGGTGCTCCAGCCCTCTGATCCTCTTTGTGGCACTGCTATGGACATGCTCCAACAGCTTTGCGTCATTCTTCTGCTGGAGGCTTCAGACGTGGACACAATACTCCAGGTGAGGACTTAGGGCAGAGTAGAGAGGGACAATCACCTCCCTCATCTTGCTGGCCACCCTTCTTTTGATGCAGACCAAAATGCATATATCAAAGATCCACTGTCAAGGTCTTTTAAAAAAGGCTGCAACTTTTGAAACTCAATTTCAGTCTAAGTAGAATCTTAAAAGCAGAAAGACTGTGTGGTAATTAATGTCGTTTTTAGTAGTCCAGCCACCCTATAACACCCTCAAAAACATCCACCTCTTCTTGAATATTTTGCTGATTTTATTTTTCAAAACCAGAAAAGAAAACATTTCAGATCTATTTCTTCAAATCATTCATTATTATACTCTTTATAAATCCACCTATCTGAAGTAAGCAGTAGCAAACTGCAGCTTTAGTTCTTCTCATCCAAATTTACTTTGATATTAAAATGTATTCGTTCCTTCTGATTTCCCTAATCACTTACCTTTTTAATGTGTTAATGTGAATTTTGAACAATTATTAGTAACTCCATTTCCTCTACAAGCAATCATAGTAAGAATTCCTGAATTACAGAAGCAAAAAGGTTGCTTTTGCAAATTGAATAAAGCTTTTCACTGGACTAAAACTTTTCTTGTGAAGGCCTCAGGTCTTCTGCTCATCTGGACTACATGCTGCTGGCTTTCACTGATATAATGAGTGTGGAAATACCTGCATAGCTTTTAATATTTTCATTACTTTCTAGCATCCTTCTTAAGATCTGGTAACAAAATGATACACTTAGTACACTCAGTATTTCATAATGCAGTAAACCTGCCAAGAATAAGTTGACAGACAAGCTTGTTAATGGTTGTTGTGAGCCACTTCTAGCTGAGTGGAAAAGGAGTGGTTGGATTGTAAACTTAGAGACACTAAGAAGGAGATATTAATGTAATAAAAATGAGAGTAGATGTGAACAAAAATTCACTGCGTTTTTGTTTTGTTGCTTGCTTGTTTGTGTGTGTGCATGTTTCTTTGTTAGTAACATCTGAGCCCAGGATGAGAATGAGAATACTTCTTAGCACAGGAACTGTGTTTTCAAAGTGTATTTGAAAACTTATCTTCCAGGTTATGTTTTTCTCTCATAATTTTTTACTACCTTCCTTCCTGCCTAAATCTGGATCCACCATGACATTAGGTAAACCATTCCTAAAAGTCTTAAATGACTCTAAATCTCTAAAATCTCCCTGAGCAATCTAATGTTTCAATGAGCAGTATTAATTAATTTCTTGTGTGAATCTTCATTGTAATTTAAGGCCATTACTTATTTTCCAGGCTTCCAAAATACTCCATTGCCTTTCAACTCCAAAGCAGATTTTTACACAGTGAAGGACATCAACTTACTCAGTCGATTCAGACTGAATACAACAATTAAACGGGGCAGTGTTGGAACTATAGTCATCAAAGGCTTTCTTCATGTTCTATGTCATCTGTATTGTTATTTATGTAACCCAGTATGGTGTTTCTTTTTTTATAAGACAAACTCAGCTTGTGATCCACTACATACTGGACTGCTTTCTTAAGTATTATGTAGCTAACTCTTCACAATGTTTGTATCAAAATTCTAAGATCATTTCCAGTTTGTTCATCTGGTTCAACATGAATCTGCATGGTGCTGGGCCATAGACATGTCTCTGCTGTAAAGTTTTTCTTCAAAATGCACTCAGAATTATTTTGCAGACAATTCTGAGTCAGTGATACAAATATGTTACTTCAGATCTGATGTGAAGAGGACATACTTTTTACTGAGATTTTACTGAATTACACAGTTTATTTTTAACAGATTGCCTTTGGCCTTGGGTACTCCCAGGGGGGGGGGGGGGGGGGCATCCACAACCTCACTGGGCAACCTGTGCCAGTGTCTCAGCATCCTCACAGTAAATAATTTATTCCCAATGTCTAGTCTAAACCTACCCTCTTTCAGTTTAAAACCGTTTTCCTTCATCCTGTCACAACCTGCCCATATAAAAAGTCCCTCTCCAGCTATCCCATAGGCCTCTCAAGGTCCAGGAGGGCCATTATAAGGTCCCCCTGGAGCCTTCTCTTCTCCAGTGCAAAGAGCCCCGCCTATCTCAGCCTGTCCCCATAGGGAAGATGCCCCAGCCCCTCTGATCATCTTTGTGGCCCTCCTCTGGACAAACTCCAAGAGTTCCATGTCCTCCTTGTGTTGGGGGCCCCAGAATTGGATGCAGTTCTCCAGGCGGGGTCTCATGAGAGCAGAGTAGAGGGGCAGAATCACATCCCTCGATCTGCTGGTCATACTTCTCTTGATGCAACCCAGGATATAGTTGGTCTTCTGGCCTGCCAGTGCCCATTGCTGGCTCACATTGAGTCTTTCATCCACTGACACCCACAAATCATTCTTCTCAGGTCTGCTTTCAAGCTATTCTCAAGCCCAACCTGTATCTGTCTGGGATTGCCCCAACCTTGGCTCAGGACCTTGCACTTGGCTCTGTTGAACTCCATGAAGCTAGCATAGGTCCAGGTCTCCAGCCTGCCCAGGTCCCTCTGAATGGCATCCTTTTCTCTAGTGTGTTAAATGCACCACTCATTTTGGTGTCATCTGCAAACTTGCTGAGGATACTCTTGATCCCACTCTCCACATCTCCTACAAAGGTGGTAAATAGCACCGGTCCAAACACTGATCCCTTAGAAGCTCCACTTGCCACTGGCCTCTACTTGGATACCGAGCCATTGATTGCAACTCTCTGAGCGTGACAATCCAGCCAATTCTTTATCCAGCAAGTGATCCATCCATCAAATCCATTTTTCTCCAATTTGGCAACCAGAATTTCATGCAGGACAGTGTCAAATGCTTTGCACAAGTCCAGGTAGATGACAACAGTTGCTCTATCCACTGATGCCGTAACTCCATCATAAAAGGCCACGAAGTTGGTCATGCACAACCTGACAGGTAAAGCCAAGTCAATTATAACCAATCACCCTGTCTTTATTTTCCATGTGCCTTAGTAGGGCCTTCTGGTGGATTTGCTCCACGATCTTGCCAGGCACAGAGTTGAGACTGACTGGCCTGTAGTTCCCTGGATCTTTGTTTCTCCCTTTATAGAATCGCAGAATCATAGAATTACTCCGGTTGGAAAAGACCTTAAAGATCATCAAGTCCAACCGCAGCCTAACCGTAGTAAACTAACTAACAACCCTCTGCAAAATCATATCTCTGAACACCACATCCAAACAGCTCTTAAACACATCCAGGGATGGTGACACAATCACCTCCCTGGGGAGCCTATTCCACTGTTTAACTACCCTTTCTTTAAAGAAGTGTTTCCTAACATCCAACCTAAACTTACCTCGGTGCAACTTGAGGCCATTTCTCCTTGTCCTGTCACCTGTCACCAGTGAGAAGAGACCTGCCCCACTCTCACTGTAAGCTCCTTTCAGATACTGGAAGAGAGCAATAAGGTCTCCCCTCAGCCGCCTCTTCCCCAGACTAAACAGACCCAGCTCACTCTGCCTCTCCTCATAGGGCTAATTTTCCAAGCCCTTCACAAGCCTCGTTGCCCTTCTCTGGACCTGCTCCAGTACCTCCATGTCCTTTTTGTACTGAGGTGCCCAAAACTGAACACAGTACTCGAGGTGAGGCCTCACCAATGCTGAGTACAGGGGCAGGATGACTTCCCTAGTCCTGCTCACCACACCATTCCTGATACAAGCCAGGATGCCATTGGCCTTCTTGGCCACCTGGACATACTGCTGGCTCATATTCAGCTGTCCATCAGCACACCAAGGTCCCTTTCCATCAGGCAGCTTTCCAGACACACCTCCCCAAGCCTGCAGGGTTGCCTGGGGTTGTTGTGACCAAAATGCAGGACCTGACACTTGGCCCTATTGAAACTCATGCCATTAACCTTGGCCCATCAATCCAGTCTATCCAGGTCCCTCTGTAGTGCCCTTCTCCCCTCTGGCAGATCAACACTCCCTCCCAACTTGGTGTTGTCTGCAAACTTACTGAGGGTGCACTCAATCCCCTCATCAAGATCATCAATGAAGATGTTAAACAGAAGCGGCCCCAGCACTGAACCCTGGGGGACACCACTCGTAACCAGCCGCCAGCTGGATTCAACTCCATTGACCACAACTCTTTGGGCCCTGTCATCCAGCCAGTGCTTCACCCAGTGGAGTGTATGCCCATCCAGACCATGGGCAGCCAGCTTCCCCACGAGAATGTTATGGGGGACAGTGTCAAAGGCTGAATTCCAGGTAGACCACATCGACGGTCATTAAAATGGGTGTTATGTTTTCCCTTTTCCAATCTGTGGGAACTTCACAAAACTGCCATGACTTTTCGAATATGATTGATAGTGGCTTGGCAACTTCATCTGCCAGTTCCCTCAGAACCCATGGATGGATCTCATCAGGATAATTCACAGTTTGGTTATTAAAACAGGCTGAGTGAAGTGCATGTGGTGAGGAGAAATGTACTCTAAAAAAAAAACCCTTTTTGTTTATATCTTCTTTTCAATAAACAACTCTGGGTAGGAATTAGCTGTTAGGTTAGTAGAATATGTGAAATATGGCACTTTTACACTGCAGCACTTCAGCTTCATACTTCCCAGTAGTGTGCACACTTTAGAGAATTTACAATGTTAAATTCACAGTCATAGAATGCTTTAGGTTGAAAAGAGCTTCTTGCTATATAGTTCATTTTACCTATTCAAGCAGAGTCAACCAATGAAGTTTGGCTGACAAAGATTCCACAACATCACTAGACAACCAGTACAAGTGTTTAACCATCTTTACAGTAAAAACGTGCAGTTGGTGCAGTTCAGCACCACGTAGCCACTTGCTTGCTGCTCAGGGTGGTATGAGGAAGAGAATCAGAAAGTGCAATAATTTATGGGTTGAGATAGATAGTTTAGTAGGTAAAGCAAAAGCAGAAGCAAAACAAGGAATCATGCAAAATGGTTTTCTGAGAATTCAGAAATCATCACGCCAAACAATACTTACCCTGTCCTTCTCTTATTCCTTTCACCCCACTCCATTCTTCAGTGTGATGCCATACAGTATGGGATATCCTTTTGGCCAGCTTGAGTCAGCTTTCCTGGTTCTCCAGCTTCTTTAACACCCCCAGTTTTCTTGATGACAGGGCAGCCTGAGAAGTAAAGTCTTTGATTCTGTGGAAGTGCTTCTGGACAACAATTAATAACATCATTGTCTTATTATCACTATCTCCATCAAGAATCCAAAACATAACATTATACAAGCACCTGTGAAGAAAATAAATTCCATCCCAGCAAAAATCATGACATTGAATTCAACTTGTAAGTAAATCACAGACCTCTAACAGCATTCCTATTTTCTTTCAGTCTTCTGTTTCAGTCACCAGTGTTAATCGCATACTATTTATCTTCATTTTAAAAGTTTGAGGGAAAAAAAAAACTTATTTGGTACTCTGGTAAATGAGAAAGTTTATTGTGATGCTTCTGATTACAGTATCCTGTTTTTAAGCATTAAGTGGAGAACTCCTTTAAAACATCTTTCACAAGCTGAAAAGTGTTTTGGTTTAACCAAATCAAATTGTATGGGTATTTGTTTGTTTGTTTGTTTGTTTGTTTTAAATTCTTGTGAAAAACAAAGTAACAAGATTAATTTCATTGGTTTTATTCTGTTTTCTATATAGACAATAGAAAGGACTGTGGCTTGTCATATCTTTATATATAGGATATTTTGATATCTCTTTGTTCTGCAAATTTGAATGGACATTTATTACTGCTCACAGTAGGATTAAAATATTTACACTACTGATCATAGACATACTATCGTAGTTTCTATTATGAGGTGATTATCACTCTCTTGTTAATTTTGAAAGACTAGCTAGAGACAAGAACAAAATCCCATCTATCCCAAAAGCATATGATTACATACAGCATATGATTACATTTTTGCCTAACTAATTTTTTAAAGTGCTCCCCAGTAAATTATACATATATATTACACAAGTATGATCTTTCTTTAATAAAAACTAGTGCTTATTTAATTATGAAAGGAATATAATTCTGCTCTTCTTAAAATAAATAAATAAATAAACAAATAAATAGAAGTCACTGGATGTTACAATTTGCCGTGCTTAATTTCTTTTCCATTGTTGAGTGACGACTCTAATTTTTGTCATGGAATCAAAGGTGATTTGTTTCTTTTATACTCCTGAGAAGAAAAGAATTGTTTGGATTCAGCACCCAGATGGGGTGCTGACAAGTGAAAGACATTGCCAGATTTCATTAACTGACTAAAAGAAAAGCAAAATCAACTTTGGAAGGCGCAGATACAAAAGTAGACAGTTTCATATATCCTTTTTACTTGACTGCTAGAAATGTGTTTTTCTTGGCATACTCTTGTCTTTAATCTGGCTAAATAAAGACTGTAAAAGTTTTTTGAGAATGTAGACACATATCCTAGGAACCTATTTCTGTGTGATAATACTCAGCTTTCCAAATGCTTGTCTAAATTCATTTATTTAGAAACTTTCAAAATACATTTTAATGTGATTCAAAACTGAAACCATTCTGAGGCTGCTCAATCCTGTATAAATAATTATGAAGAGAGTTTCTCGCTAGGCAGGGTAAGTTACACTAGATTTTTAGAATATTTATGTGAATCACAATATGTTTGGATTCCTGTATGACAAGAATTCTTAATTGAGAGTTTGAGATAAAAGAGATTACAAATCCAGTACTTTCTGAGAAATAGATTGAAGATCACTTACCTAAGTGATGGACTTTCGAGTTGAAGAAATTACTCTGGTAAAAGGCAGTTGGTATATAAATGTAGTTATAGGAACAAAGACATTTTTCTAGTTACAGATCTAATAAAAAGAATGTTTCTTTTTCAGATGCACTGTGTTTCATATGGAATTAAGCTAATGCATGAGACTACCTTCCATCAAACCTTTCAGCAATTACAAACAGCTGTAGACTCTTCATTGTTGTCCATGTCAATGCAAAGATCAAATTAGATATTTCCAAACTACACTGGTTGTACTTTACACTTATTATGAAATTGTGAATAACTGCACAAGAAGTAAAGTAACAAAAAATAAAAAACAATATACTGATGGCTACTATTTTGCACTGTAAATATAGGTAATACTATAGATAGAGGAAGAAAAAATTACTCGTGTACTGTAACTGATGAAAATTTCTTTCTTACAGCAACCAAAAATTAATACATATTCCCGTGACAGTTCAGTCCATTAATTCCTCAATATGATTTGGTTTTGGTTTAGCTTCTTTTTTGGTGAGTGAGTGAAAATTTGCATTTTCAGTGCAGTCTTCCCCTCAGTATTGCAACCTCTTGACAGTTCATCAATGAAGAACAAATCTATTTTAGAAAATGGATTATGTCAAAGACACCTAAGCAAAATAAATACCTAAACTGTCCAGCCTACAATAAGAGAACAAGTTACACTATGCTACACAATAGCTAAAGAAAATAGTAAGCCATGGAACCTTTGTGACTTTTTCAAACTGTTGTAATATGTATATGAAGGAGAAAATGCTATTTTGTGTACCTAGTTCTCAACTAGTGAATGAAGCAAGAAATTACAGTGTTGTCTGTTTTAGTTTAGCGTAACTGTGAACAATGTCATGTGGTTCTTAAAGAAATAAGGTGATGCAAAAGGATTTAAAGTTAATAGACAACGTTTACCTTTACTTTTTTTTTTTTTTTTTTTAACAGACTGTGATATCCTTTGAGCATGTTCCATTCTTATATTTCTTCAATGCAAAACATCACATTTAATTAATGTTTGTGTTAGTAATGTCAGGTTTCTACCTCAACAAGCTTTGGAGGAAGGGTACTAATATCTACTTTATTTCCACTTTATATTGTGATTTCATACATTAGAACCATTTTTAGAGTATAAAGTAAAGGAAAAATACCTTGGAAAAACTTGTAAAGTACCAGCGAACTCCAAGAACCAGCTGTCTGTTGGGTTCAGAAAGACTCAACTTTATCTATGACCAGTGTTCTTAGAATATTGATAGTTTCCTCTCACCAAAGCTGCGTAGTCAGTCATGCTAGTTCATATGATAACCAGCATCTTCTCTCTATCTCACAGCTGTCTTGCCAAGAGAAAGAACGGTCTTTATCTTAGAAGTAATTTGGCCAAAGGAATCTTATTCTCTGGGGGCAGCCTGGATGATGGCTGGGAGATGGATGTCTGCAAAAAAGGTCCTGCTTCTTAGCGGACTAAGACAAGACAATACTGCTTTATAGGTATAAGAACAGATTTATAAGACTGGATTTTATCCAGGTAGCCAAAAGGATGAGCAGGAAGAGCCAATTTGTCTGAAGGAACTTGAAAATTTGTGGTCACAGGATGCAAGAGAAGAGAAAACAACACTGTTATCAGTGAGCCTTCTGATAATCTTCAGACATCATGAATAGACAAAACCTACCAATACAAAGAAAACAAAGCATTCTCAAACATTGTTCTGCCAGATCCTCTGAGCTAGTGGAAAGCAAAACAAAACAAAACAAAACAGAAAGCTCTCTATCCTTTCCTTATTTAAATCACTTTAGGAAGAAATCACTTTCCTGAAGACAATAAGTGTGTGTGTTAAATTTACACCTGTTTTCTTAGGTTCTGTTTGATTGATTTTAATCCAAAGTAAAATACTTTATCACATAATTTGGTTGGAAATCAAATTATGACCTTAGAATATTTACTAAAATTTAATTGTGCAAGTAGAATTCAATTCTATTCAACCCTGTAAATAGTATTCAATTCAATATATTTAGTTCAATAAGTATTTAGAATGTAGGAGTATGCTGAAAACATAGAAAGTTAACTAAATGGAAAAGAAAGAGCAAAGGTGTACAAAAGAACAACTGACCCAGTTAGTACATCAGATTGATTCCAACACTACTAACTACATCCCATCATAGTTTTGTGTGTGCAGTCCATCATTCCAGTGAGACACAAATTAAGCAAAGGAAAAAAGGTACACATTTTTTCAAGCATATTCCTGAATTA